>OY720453.1:4109228-4314228 GCA_963082715.1 Harpalus rubripes | reverse complement strand
GGTATTGTCTTTGGTCAAAAAATTCGATGATGAGTTTTTAATCAATAAGCACGTTTTAGGGTCCCTAGAATACGAATTTACTATTTTTACGATGATGTCTGTATGTGTGTGTGTGTGTATGTGTGGATGTGTGTGTGTGTGGATGTGTGTGTGTGTGTGTGTGTGTGTGTGTGTGTAACAAAATTTTCGTCTGCGATAACTCTAATACTACAGTTACAAAAATTATAATTTTTCGTGTACTTCTTCGTTACAGCCATATGAAGAGCTGATTAGATTTTGGTTACAATTGGTCAACCGGAAGTACCATCATTTGAAGATTTTAACAGTTTTTATTGAAAAAACTATGTTAAATACAATTTTTTCACATTTGATGTTATTATAAATATTAAAGAATATTTTATTCTCTATACGATTTGACTGCATTTTATAATTAATATTAAATGGATATAGAGTTAAAAAATTATAAAGAAATTAAATTTCATAAAGTAGCTATAGCTATGAAAACAGCTACTATATTAAGAAAATTCTGATTGAAAGATGTCAGTGTCAAGTGAAATTGACATAGTGTGTTTGTCATAATTTTTACTGGAAATGTAGGATCTTTCGCTTTCTGTATGGAATTTGTATAAAATACATACAACTGCTTTAAGGTAATGTACAAGAAATAGAATATTTAATTTAATAATAATAATAAATCTTTTATTTCTGCAGATGCATTATACTGCATATAGACAACGTCACAAAATAATAATTTTCTGTATGAAATTTGTATAAAATACATGCAACTGCCGGAAGGTAATGTACAAGAAATAGAATATTTAATTTAGCAAGGAACTTTCCGTATGAAATTTGTACAAAATACATAGAACTGACGGAAGGTAATGTGCTGGCCACATCAGATTTTTTTACATTTAATGTTATTATAAATATTAAAGAACATTTTATTCTCTATACGATATGACTGCATTTTATACTGCATATTAAATAGATATAGAGTTATAAAATTATAAAGAAATTAAATTTTATAAATTAGCTAGCTATGCTAGAAACAGCTACTATATTAAGAAAATTTTTATTGAAAGATGTCAGTGTCAATTGACATATTCGTAGTATATTTGTATTATAATTTTACTCGAAACCTCGAAATATAGGGTATTTTTGCTTGAAACTTTCTGTATGGAATTTGTGTAAAATACATATAACTGTCGAAAGGTAATGTACATATAAGAAATTGAGAATCTTTTGCAAGGAACTTTCTGTATGGATTTTATAGAAAATACAAAGGCATTTACGAAAATTCTACCAGTAGGTACCGCATCTACCGAATGTGTTCGAAAACACGAGTGGTAAGAAGTTACCGTGTTCGAAAATTGTACAATATCTACTCGATCCATCTACCGGATTCATGAAGAATCTAATCTCAGAAAAAAGGTAGTGATGCAAAGCGAAGCGCGCACGTTAAAAGTTTGTTAACTATATCAAATTTATAACTTCAAATTTTCAATTTTTTTATAGGTTATGGATCTACCTTGTTTACCACTTGCGTTCTTAAAATATCGATTCCGGTAGCTATAACCTGATAAACAGCTGTTTTCCAGTAACAGTTCACCGGTAGAATTTTCGTATAACTGACGGAAGGTAATGTGCTGGCCACATCAGATTTTTTTTACTTTCCGTCATACCTTTAGGTAAGGAAGGTATTGTTTATGGTCAAAAAATTCGATGGTGAGTGGTACTTAATTTGGAGCTCTTAACAGATTTTCGAGGAAAAACATAATAAAATATAATCGAAAATTTGGTATTACAGACTTTTCTATTTATTGGAACAACAAATTAGATTTTGTTTACAAACGATCAACTGAAAGCTCAATGCTATTTCAAACATGCAACTGACGGGAGGTCATGTGTTGACCACATCAGATTTTTACCTTTCGCTAAGAGAGGTATTGTATTCATGCTAAAAATCGCATATCCAGATTTTAATGAATAAGCACGTTTTAAGGTCCCTAGAATCCGATTATAACATTTTTACGATGATGTCCGTATGTGTGTGTGGATGTGTGTGTGGATGTGTGTGTGGATGTGCGTGTGTGTGTGTGTGTGGATGTTGGATTCACTATATCTCAAATACTATAAGACTTAAGACATTTTTAACTACGGATTCCTCAATCTAGCAATAATGGGAAGAGTCCAGTCAGTTTTGGTAACAATTGGACAACCGGAAGTAGTAGTTACAAGAAAAAAATCATCTAAATATTATTTATCGAAAATTTATGTAAATACTTTTATTAAAGAACGTTAAATTCTTTATTCGATAAATATAAATTCATTATTATATCTTTTATAGATTTAGAGATAAAGAAAGGCATATAAAATAGTTTGATGTAAAAAATCTCAGATCAAACTACTACAAGGCAAGAAATTCAAATGTTTGTAATTGTCACATAAATGTCACTGTCAAAAATATTTGTATGCCTCTGTCAAAAATATTTGTACATTATTATGAAGATTATGAAAATAAAAAAAAGTCAACAACGCAAAAGAATATATGTAAAAAAGAATATAAAAGGAATTTGCGAAAAAATGACGAATATAAAGAAAAAGAAAAGGAAAGCAGAAAAAGAAAATTTCAGGATATTGAATATAAAGAAAATGTATGTATTGTACATAATTTATTTTAAAATATCCCATAGATTTTGCAAATATATGTGAGAATTATTTTGTAGTGAGACATGAATATATGTATTTGTATTTAAAAATATTTTTCGTTTTATGCGTACAACCAGGTAAAATATCTGGCGAGAGGTTATGTGTTGGCCACATCAGATTTTTTTTAATGTATCAATATTCAACTGTATTCCTTGGCAGCCTTGACATATGTAACACGTTTGCTTAGCGGCACCCTTTTGTTTAAGTTGCAGTCGGACGACAAGATTAGTTATGGATCTTGCGTTCAGAACTTTTATGTTTGTAAAGTATCCTATTTTTTTGTAAATTTCTAAATTACTTTTCGAAGTTAAAGTCCTTGTTAAATTTTTTGGGATGGGTTTAGTTCTTGACATTTTGTGAAAATTATTGGGTGTTGTAAAAGTATTTTTAAAAGTATAATATTACAAAAGAAAAGTGCTAGAAAAGACGAATGTATCTCAGCAGGGGAAAAGCAATTTCAGTAATTTGGTTGAGTAACTTTTGACACATAGGCGATGTGAAACACCGTTAGGAATTCACTTTTGCCCGCAAACACCCGAAATGTTTTCAGTTACTTGACCAATTATATTGCGTTAATTTTTAAGTTAGCCTTGTTGGAAGTGGGGTGAAAATCTAGTAAAAATGGTTTTGAGATGATCTCATCTCGAGGAGTCTTGATCTGACTGTTGATTGTGACGTTGTTCTTTTTCCATTCAGCTGTTTTTATTTATCTTAGTGACTTATAAATTTTTGTTGTTCTTGTGACTAAAGTAATTGTTGAAGTCTTCATTCTCCCAAGTTGATTAGAGTGTTAATTTAAATTTAATAATTTTTCTATGTTTCTTCAAATTAATTGTAAATATTGTAGTGTGTTAGTTTAATAATAAAGTGCTTCATTCGAGGCCGACCTGTGATGAAAAGTAAGTAGCCTGATAGATTACTTGATTCTTAGTAGTTGGTGTTGAATACCTAGCGCTGATAGCAATTCAGTAAGCTTAAAGCTTATTCTGAGGTCGCCCTTTTAAATATTTAATTACTTTTATGGTACCGTCTTTTAAACTGTAGTCGTCACGATCATTAGTCATTAGTTCTTGAATTGTTGTTTACCATTTATTATTGTGTAAATAAATAAGTTCATCTACCAGTTCTAAGTTTTATTTGTTTAAGTTCTCCTAAGTATTTTCAGTTATTGCGGAAGAGTAAGTATTCTGTGTGAATAATGTTTATTTTGTAAATTAATCTTTTTCATACTCTTTGTATTAAGTCCTGCTATCCGAGGACTTTTAAAACACGGATTGTTGTGGCAGTGATACCCTTGATCCAAATTAAGTTTTACATTGATTAAATTAGTGTTTCACTTGCGGGTCAAGTCTTGAAACAAACCGTTTTAAACGGGTAACAGGAAAAAGTTATATTCAAAATTGTGCCTCGCATTCTGTTATACATATCTGGCAGTGAAAATGAACAGGTAAAAAATAAATCATCGGGAGTGGAAAAACTCTTATATGCAACACGAGATGTGGGTTCATTTGACCACTTATGAACTTATTTGCTAGCCCTCGCTATCGCTCGGGTGCAAAATCGTCCTCGATTAGTAAATCTCTTGTAGCATACATAACTATTAAAAAAATAGAGCTTCCGTCGTAACTTTCGGATACTACTTTCATTGTTTTAGAAAAACTCTAATTAAAATTTTTAAATTCTCCGATGCGAGTAATTCACAAATTAATTATTAACCCCCTTTGGAAAAATTTCAACATAAATTTCAATATTATTAACAATTCAGAGTGTCTGAAACTTTGTACTCGGTTAAAAAACTTAGCTCTTACAAGCTGTTAAAAACTCTTGCGAGTAATAACCGTAGCTCAAGTGTCCACCCGATCAATGCATGAGAAGATATTAAAATTTCACGGCGTTTCTTAATCGATCGTAAATATGAGATGCTAAAAGGAGTGCATCCCAAGGGAGGGCTATAACTTGTACACTGCCCAGATGAAGATTGTGTCCTTTGGATTCGGATGGTTCAGTTTCGGTTGGTTCAGTTTTGTCCGCTTTGTTTTTATCCCTAGCTGTTTTGTTCACATTCAAATATGTATGCACAGATATTCTTTACGTAAGAGACATAAGACAATTTTATAGATGACCAAGGGGGACATCCGATTAGAAAAGAAAATATTTTTTTAAACCAGTGGTTCTCAAGTTACAATACAAAGTTACGTTTTCAAAAGGGATGATATATATTTTTAGGCCTATTCGATAGAGTATTTTTTTCTGAATTGAACCATGTGATTATTTTATATCCTTACATAACAAAAATATTGATATATATATATATATATATATATATATATATATATATATATATATATATATATATATATATATATACCGTGTGTCTACTTGGAATCCGTAATATAGGGAATTCAATGCTATTTTTTTCAATTTGCAGTAGTTACTTACCTATTTATTTTGGAGAAAAGTTGTAAATAAAAAACTTGTTCAGAATTAAAAACTACACAATATGAAACCGAAATTAAAATACGCAATTTACATCATATTTCAGAGTGCCGTTGAATTCCTGATGTTTTATTTGTTTTTATTTGACATCCGTGTTTGACATTGAAATACCATTTTATGCACTGAATCTTTTCTTTTATAGTAAATTGATCCATAATTTGAAGAGAATAATCGATATTAATAATAATAACAATGTGTCAAATAGTTCAATGTCAAATAAAAACAAATAAAACATCAGGAATTTAACGGCACTCTGAAATATGATGTAAATTGCGTATTTTATTTTCGGTTTTTTTCGTAAAATAATGAGAAATTGTGTTTAATTTTAGACTATTGTGTAGTTTTTAATTCTGAACAAGTTTTTTATTTACAACTTTTCTCTAAAATTAATAGGTAAGTAACTACAGCAAAATGAAGAAAATAACATTGAATGCCCTATATTACGGACTTCAAGTAGACACACGGTATATATATATATATATATATATATATATATATATATATATATATATATATATATATATAAAAGAGGATGTTTCATTTAAGTGCTACACTATTGCTATCTCGAGAAGTATAAGAGATAGGAAGTCGGTTAAATTAGCAAACAATTTCTATTTTATAAGACTACTATATATATATATATATATAAATTAATTGATAGATTTCTGGATATAGGTTTTTTAAAAACTATTGCTTTCTACAATAAAGTATTCAAGTTTATTGTTTGGATTCTACATCAAGACTAACTAAAAGTTTACAAAATTGTGGAATAAGTACAGTACATAGATAAGGTGAAATGTGATCTTCCTACTGCTCGCGGGGACATGGCGGATGCCGGGAACTGCTGATGTCTGCAGGATACGGTTAGGTAACACCTCCCTCCTTAAGAAGAAACTCTAGGGTGGAACGACCTGAGTTTCGTCGAATGCCCTTGGACTTGGAGTTGGACTTTGTTGAACTTCCTTTTTCTGTAAAAGTTTGTGTATAGTTTTTATCGCAAAGTACAGTAATATCACCAATGAGAGTAAGATGACACCGATGATAGAGCCTTTCGAATATTTTTCATGAAGACTGATTGATTCGATGGGAAGTTCTTCTAGTTCCTGAAGTTGTAGTTGATGGAGTTTATCAAGCGACACTTTGTCTAGTTGGAGTTTTTCCACTTGTGTTATGGTTGAATTTCGCATGTTGATTTTTTCTAAAGTCATGGGATGCCCAGGTATTGTCTTCAATTTATTCGCGTAGACATACGATGAAATCTTTATTGAACAGTTTGGTGGTACGAAGATTAGATAGGTTCCTTGAAGGGACGCGATGGTATTTTGTTTGCACGAAGTTTGTATTTTTCGTTGTTTTGGAAAGATTCCAATATAATGGGCTTCATTGATATCCACTATTATTTGTTGGGTTATCTTGATTGGTATTTGTTGACAATTGGTTGCTGTAGTGTCGGTTGACAAAATTGATGTTAAACATTCTTCCTCCTTTTGTAGTGGTAGAAGATTTGTACTTTTACACAGGAATTCTGATTGTAAATCGATGCATTCTTCGTTACTATATTGGTATACGTTGTCGCTTACTGATAGGTAAGTGGCAGGTGGGATGATCGTTGATTGATTTGAGTTAGGGATTGAATATAGGTGATAGTGATCGAAAGTTTCAGGGTGTATCAGAGGAAAGTCTAGTGAAAACATTATTTTTTCGTTTATGATATGAACTTTAATTTTGATAACGTTATAATACTTCGATATATCATTAATATTTGAAAATAGTAATTGTTTATGATTATAAATTGAATATAATTCGTTAATAATATCCTTTAAGTCCTGATAAGAGATAATGCTAGGGTGTACGACTTCTAGATTAGCAAATGTCACAGCGTTTTCGATTTCTTCTAAGTAATTTAACAATGAATCGAGATTGTATTTTATTTGTTCTAAAATTTCTTGTGCTTCATAAAAATGAAAAATATCAAAATTTCCTTTGTTTATTAATCGAATTAGCTCATTCGTCTTATTTTCGACATTGATTTGATTTTTAACGATTAGTGTCAGTGAATCGTTTATATTCGACATTATGTTTTTTGAAAGTGATATATGATTGTTTAATTTAGTAACAATTTTATTTTGATCTGTTTCTAATTTTAAAATATTGTTATGAATTTCTTGAGCATCGTCGTTGTCCATGTTACCACTAACAAATTTGACAAGCGATCCCAAAGGGTTAATTAGTCCTCGTTTTTGGCGTTTTTCGGGGTAGAAAGTGTTTAATTTTCTATTTACAATATCTAATTGGTATTTTAAGTGTCCATAGCAGTTATTTAATATATGATGAAATTGAGGGGTAGCAGAGTCTACAATTGTTTTCAATTCTGGGAAGTTATCATTTAATAAGTCAACTCTGCTTTTAATGGCTTTAAGGTCAATGTAATGTAGGAAAGTATGGGAAGCGATTTTAATTTTGGCATGTCCTAGTTTAAATGGGAGAATTCCGGGATTATTCGCTAAGTTCTGTATCTGAACTTCTTGCGTCGTTGTCAGGTGGAGAGTCGCAAGTCTGCAACAAGGGAGATTTTTTCAATATTTTGTTTTCTAAAATTTTGAATTTGTTTTTCTTTTGTTTTAATTTAGTATTAAAAACATAATTCTTTCGTCTAGGTCTTTTTACATTGGATAAGTGAATGTCTTTTGATGTATTACCATGATCTGATTTTATTTTTGCTGTTTTCAAAGTAGGGTTGATTTTTTCAATTTTTTCGGGTTTAAATTTATTGTTGGTTTTACTTTGTTTCTGTTTATTTTTCACAAAAACAGTATTAGGTATTTCGGGTAATTCTTCGCGATTTTTATTCGCGTATTCAATTGTTTTTTGCTTATATTGTTCATTTGTTTCTTTAATTTTATTATATAGTAATCTAATCTTCTCTTTGTGATTTGTTATGTAGTTGTTAACTAATTGCTTTTCTAATTCAATATCTAGGGGTGAATTTACATCCAAATGTCCTGATATAATTTCACAAGGTCTTAATTTTGTAGAAGAATGAATAGAATTATTATACGCTAAGAGTGCATAATTAATTTTTATTTCAATTGGCTCTTTTTTATACTCGTCTTGATTGTTTAGTAATCTAATGTGTTCTACTAAGGTCGAATGAAATCTTTCAATCAATCCGTTCGATTCCGGGTGTTGTGTACTGATGAAATGTAGTTTTACTTTGTGAACTTCTAATAATTCTCTAATTAAGGAATTTTTAAATTCCAGGCCATTATCGGAAATGATCTGATCGGGTATTCCATGGTGTGTGAAATACTTAATAAGGTTATTAACAACTTCTATTCCTTGACCTGAGTTTAGTTTATAAACTTGAGCGTATCTTGAGAATGCATCAATGATTGATAAGAATTTTTGCTTTTCTAAAGTGATTGAATCGATATGTAAGATTTCAAATGGTTTTGTTGGGGTAGGGGTTATATTAAATTTTGGCTTTAGAGGAACTCTATCGTATTTAGTTTTTAAACATATTTCACATTCATTAATATAAGTTTGTATTGATTTTCGTAAATTTGGCCAGTAATATTTCTTCTTTATTTGATTTTCTGTTTCATCGACGCCTCGATGATTAGTCTTACTTTCGTGATATTTCTGAATTGTTTGTTTAATTTCTGACGGGTCTTCAATATCTAACAATTTTTGAGTGTATCTTACTAAATTAATTTGAGAATTTTTAAAATACTTTTGAATGACTGAACTAAATTCTTCGTAAATAGGGTCTTCAAAATATAGATAGTATTTAATTTTTGGGATAATATATTCTTTAATGAAATTGACTATATCTCTAACAAAATTATTTTTTGAAATTTGAACAATAAAACGTTGTGTATTTTCGAAAAGTTTTACGATTTTTGGTTTCTTAGGGTCAAAGTTAACTTCTGATATTATTATTTGGTTTTTTCCGAGGTTAACAGGTTTGTCCAAAATTGGGATTCCTACGATTGGGTTTTCTCTGTTTGTGTGAACAGTTTCATCGTCTGATATGTCATTGTTAATATTCTCATTGTCGGGTTCGACTATTAATGAAATGTTATCATTTTCTATTTCGTTCGTATTATTAAAATTTTTGTTGAATTCTTTCATGTAATCGAATATTCCTCCGGAATTTTCAATCGTTTCATTTGTGTTAATTTGGATACGGGACAATGCATCCGCGTTTTTATTGAGTGAACCTTTTTTATAAATAATTTGGTAGTGGTATTCCTCTAACTTGAGTCTCCATCTCACAAGCTTAGAGTTCGGCTCTTTTAATGAAAATAACCATTGCAGAGGGCGATGGTCAGTATAAATGATAAATTTTCGTCCAAATAAGTATGGTCTAAAATGTTTCACGGCCCAAACAATTGCTAGTAATTCTTTCTCCACTGTAGAGTATTTTATTTCAGTGTCATTCAACGTACGACTTGCATAAGATAACGGCAAATCTGATCCGACTTTTCCTTGAGATAATATTGCGCCTATCGCGTAATTGCTCGCGTCTGTTGTCAAAATGAATGGTTTCTCAAAGTCAGGGTGTTGCAAAATTGGTTCGTTTGATAGCAGATTTTTGCAAGTGTTGAAGCAGTTAATGTAGTCAGGGTTTTGTATGTCGATAATAGCATTTTTCTTTAAGAGTGAGGTCATTGGCTTTGTTAAATTCGCAAAATTATTAATGAATTTTCGGTAGTAGCCAAGTAGTCCTAAAAATGCTTTTATTTCTCTACTCGTTTTTGGTAAAGGGTAATTTTGAATAACTTTAATTTTCTCTGGATTGGGTTTGATTCCTTCTGATGTAACTAAATGACCAAGGAAAGCAACTTCCTTTTTCAAAAATTCGGACTTATCGAGCTGAACTTTAAGGTTACTTTCGCGTAATTTTTTAAATATTTGTTTTAAATTTACAGTGTGATCTTGAAGAGATGCAGAAAATACTATTATGTCGTCCATGAAAACAAAACAGATTTTATTAAGAAATTCTCTTAAAACATTGTCCATAACTCTTTGAAAAGTTGATGGAGCATTTTTCAAGCCAAATGGAGTTCGCAAGAACTCGTAGTGTCCGTGTTCAACATTAAATGCTGTTTTCTGTATGTCGTCAGGGTGCATTTCAATTTGGTGAAATCCACTCGCGAGGTCTAGTGTGGAAAAATATTGTGATCGTCCAAGTCTGTCTAAAATGTCAGATATATTGGGAATTGGATAGCGGTCGTCTATAGTTTTTTCGTTTATCTTTCGATAATCGACAACTATGCGCCATTTTTGTCGACCTGATGCATCAGCCTTTTTTGGCACAATCCAAATAGGCGATGACCATGGAGAATCGCTTGGTCTAATAATTCCTTGTTGTAACATATTATTTATTTGTCGTTCAACTTCGGGTTTGTGTATGAATGGGTATCTGTAAGATTTAGTGTGTACAGGAATTTCATCAGTTGTAATAATTCTGTGTTTTATTTTATTCGTAAAAGTTAAGGGTGTACCTTCACGGTAAAATATATCTGTAAATGATTTTACCAGTTTTTCGACTTGATGTTTTTCTTCCGCATTCATATGCTCAGTGCGCAATGAGTTTAATATTTCAGATTTATTAGGCGTGTTACTATCGTTATAATTGTTATGAATTGAGATATTAAATAATTCAAATTCAGTATTATTAAAAGGATTAGTATTGATTGGATCATACAAATAAATTTCTTGGGGTTCATACGTGCTGTTATAAATATCAACAGGGGCATATCCATTTTGAGAATATGATACACCTTCTCTTATTATACAGTTGGAAATTTTTGTTTGTGGGATTACTATATTTCCGTTTCTTGCGTTTACTGGTATTTTTAATGTTTCCAATGTGCAAGGTTCTATTCGGGCGAAAAATAATAATTTCTTTCTCGATTCGTAGTGAGATAATTTTAATGTCGCATTTGGGGTTTTTAAAAGTGAATATTTTAAATCTAATTGTACATTTAAGTCTTTCAGGGTATCGTAACCAATTAAACCGTCGAAAAAATGATGAAATTTAAACAAATAAAATTTAATAGTTTTGTCCACGTTAAATTCTGGGAATGCTGGAATTTCAATACACGAATTTCTTTTTGCTGTTTGAAATATAGAAGAGATCGTGAAATTTTCTTTCTTTATATTATTTTTAAAATATTTTTCAGCTAATTCAGGATTCAAAAATGATTTTGTCGCTCCTGTATCGATCAATAGTTTTAATGGTGGGTTCGAGACTTTTATGAATGGTAGATCTTTCTTATCGTATATTGAATGTAATTCTACGTTGGGTTCGTTAACTGGCTCGTTTTGGGAAAATTTTGACTATTTCCAGCTGACTCTGGTTCAAAAGAATAATTTTCAAAGTCGTCAGCTACATAAAAATCGTTTTCCTGTAAGTACGGCACTGTATTATCAGTCTCGTAGTTGTCGTAGTCAAATTCCGTCGAGTCATCAAAATGTGTAGTATGTATAGGTTGTTCTAAGTTATATAACTCTTCAGAAATAAAATTTTGTGATCTTTGATTTTGGGGTCTTTGTAACCTGGTATCTTGTCTTGGGAAAGTTCCATGGGATATTCCACTCATAGGTGTGGGTTTAGGTTGGATGGGGCGATTTGCAGAGCCCTGGGGTTTCCAAACATTTATAGTATTTGTTTTTGGAATATTATTCCCAAATACTTGCTGATTGCTAAAGAATCTTTGTGGTGCTTGCATTTGTCGGGGTTGTAGCTGGATGGGGTTGCTAGGAAATTGTTGAAATTGATTTCTCTGAACATTTTGGAATTGTGGGTAATTATAATTATAAGGTAGTGCTGGTGGAAGTCGAGGAAATTGCATTTGTCTTGGGTTATGTGTGTTTGGATGTGGTTTTTGTGTAGATGTTTTAATTTTTTCATACGAGGGTTTTTGTAAGTGTCTGATATTATTTTCAGAGATTATGAATTGTCTACTTTCTGCTAAATCTTTAGGTTTCATAGCTCTGATTGTAGAGCCTAATGGTTCTTTTAAGCCTGCTAGGAATATTTTTAAGGCATGGGTGTTACAAAAATTCTTTTTCACGCTTTTGATATTTTCGTCAGTTTCGTGAATTTCTACGTAATTGTGTAAAGCACTTAAGTTAGACATTACCCTAGTATAAAATTGTAAGGAAGATTCAATGTCTTTTTGACGGAGTTGATCTAAATCGAACAATAAACCATTCTCATCGCGTTGGTCACCAAAATGCGCAATGAGTGCGTCTTTCACGGTTTTCCAGTCTTTTGAAGTGCACGTAGAATAAACTTCGCGTGCTGAGCCGCATAATTTTGCATATATTCCGTAAACTACAGTAATATTTTGTACGCAATTAATATTTTCGGGACTTGGATCCCAATAAGTTTTAACGAGAGCACTTGCTATTTCTAGAAATCCTGATAATTCTGATGGATTTCCATCGAATTTAGGTACAATATCTAATAATTTATTTTCGAATTTTGGAATTTGTGGTAGTGCCATAACTAAATTTGTTGGGTTGGCACTTTCGTTAATATTTAAATTTGACAAAATTTCGCTAATTGAAATAAGATCTATACTACTATTTGGATTTGAATAATCTAATTCTAACTCGTTTTCACTAATATTATCCTCTATGGAAATAATGGATGAACGCGAGGAGTCTGACATAGAAAGGAAAGCAACTTACATAACCAATATAGCCTTGTAGAGACCGTTCTTCATCCTAGGTAGATTGTCCGTGATGGAAGTCTTCTAAGATGAGTTCGCCGATGGGTTGATTCGCGATGAACACCTTTCGGACCTGGGTTCTTCAGAGTAAACAGTTGACACTGATGGATTATTCGTGATGAATTTCCACTCAGAATCCTACCGACTGCGCCAATTAATTGATAGATTTCTGGATATAGGTTTTTTAAAAACTATTGCTTTCTACAATAAAGTATTCAAGTTTATTGTTTGGATTCTACATCAAGACTAACTAAAAGTTTACAAAATTGTGGAATAAGTACAGTACATAGATAAGGTGAAATGTGATCTTCCTACTGCTCGCGGGGACATGGCGGATGCCGGGAACTGCTGATGTCTGCAGGATACGGTTAGGTAACATATATATATATATATATATATATATATATATATATATATATATATATATATATATATATATATATATATAGGATGTTAATTAAAAAGGGGCCACAGGCGTTTAACATGGGAAAACGGTTTTTCCTTGAGCAAAACTTCCCATTTAATTTTAGACAAAAATGTTTGAAATAAATGTTGTAAAGAAATAAATTCTAGACTTAAATAAGTAATCAGATTTTATTTTACATGTTTAATAAGCTGTAAATTCCAAGCTACGAGTAGTAAAATACTTTTCAATTTACAATTTACTAGTACTATTAAAAATTTTACTTGTAACTAGTAACTTGTAACTTGTAAACTTGTATTTTTTGAGAAGCAGGCCCCAGATCTATCGTCATTTCTGATATCTGCGAATGATTCCATATTTATATGAATTATTCTGATCTTTATTCTCTGTATATCTAGTCCACATTTTGAAAATAACATCCGTTTTCGTATGAGTGATTAATTCACTTAGTGTCCTGGTGTTATTAAAACGCAATTGCAATCGGATGCGAATGCAATCCGAATTGGAAGTAATCAAGCAAATACGTACATCGAATGTTAAACTCTGGCGCTAGTATTCGGGATCAGATCACTCGGGATCAAGTTGCGATAGCTGATGCCGAAGCCGAACAGGACGAGAGCCTGGATAGTCCTGCGTAATCACATCAGGAGAGCCAATGCAACTTTATACGCTGATACTCTAATTTGTAATGCAATGAGGATAATTAATCTGCGTTTATGCGGTACACGGACAAAGCCCTATACAATGAATTACAACACTGGAGGGAACAGAAATAGTGGAAAAGAATTATACGTGCTTTAAAATTTTGTACACTGCTGCCAGCCGAGGCACAAAATAGTTCTTCATCATCGTAATCTCTACGGTTTAGACTAGTTAGCCTGTTCCGTGTCTTAGAGCAATTGGTCGGCCGGTTCTTCTTCTTCTTCTTTTTGCTTTAATATCTGGTATGGTATTCTGTTTAGGTCTATTCTTTTGACGTGGTTTTTCCGTTCTTCTCTGTATGAATCTATTGTCTGTATTATATTTTCTGTATTTAATTTTTTTATAATAGGGTTATACCAGAAAGAAAAAATCTGATGTGGCCAGCATATTACCTTCCGTTAGGTCTATGTATTTTGTACAAATTTCATACAGAAAGTTCCTTGCTAAAGATTCTATTTCTGGAACATTACCTTCCGGCAGTTGCATGTATTTTATGCAAATTCCATTCAGAAAATTTATAGCAAAAGGTCCTATATTTCCAGTAAAATTATAAGACAAACACACTATGTCATTTTCACTTGACACTGACATCTTTCAATCAGATTTTCTTTTTATATAGTTTATAATAGATGTTTCCGTAGCTATGGCTACTTTATGAAATTTTTCTTTATAATTTTTTAACTCTATATCCATTTAATATTAAGTATAAAATACAATCAAGTATAGAGAATAAAATATTATTTAATATTTATAATAACATTAAATGTGAAAAAAAATATTAAACATAGTTTTTTCATGAGAAACTTCAAATGATGGTACTTCCGGTTGACCAAGCGTAACCAAAATCTAACGAGCTCTTCATATGGATGTAACGAAGAAGAATACGAAAAAATTATAATTTTTGAAACACACGCACACATACAGTCATAATTGTAAAAATAGTAAATTTGTATTCTAGGGACCCTAAAACGTGCTTATTGATTAACAACTCATCATCGAATTTTTTTACCAAAGACGATACCTTCCTTACCTAAAGGTGACGGAAGGTAAAAATGTTGATTTTTCTTTCATAAATGAAAAATTTACCTAATATGCACACACACACATATATATATATATATATATATATATATATATATATATATATATATATATATATATATATATATATATATTTACTGGATATAAAAGTATATGACCTCCTTAATATTCAGTTAAAATTTGAAACAGAAACTATTTAAATTAATGTACATAAATATGAAAAATAACAGAACAGAGACGATACCTTCCTTACCTAAAGGTGACGGAAGGTAAAAATGTTGATTTTTCTTTCATAAATGAAAAATTTACCTAATACTTGTATGCATATATATATATATATATATATATATATATATATATATATATATATATATATATATATATATATATATATATATATATATATATATATATTTAATATTATTTTACATTCCATTCATGATTTTCTTTATAAACTCTGAGTCTGATTTTGTGACGTCATAATTTTGTACACATATGATAGTGAGGCACACGTACGTGCGTATCTCGCATAACTCAAAAACGGTAAGCCGTAGAAAGTTGAAATTTTGTATTTACGACTGCTATAACATATAGTTGTGCACTTCCCTTTTTGGTCATTACATAAATGGTACTTTATTTGAAGCCTATAATAGATTTTAATGAAAAACTATATTAAAATATAATCCAAAACTTTTTAAATATAGTATATAATAAATAACAAAAAAACATTAAAAAATAGATGTTAATGTCAAATTACGTCTAATATGGGCAATTTTATAATTGGGTCTATACTTCATATTGGTCTTGCGTACAAGGAAGTCGTGTGGTGTCCACATCATATTTTTTATATAAAATTTTAGCTGATATTTATTTGCATATTAAATTTTTGTGTGAAAACACAAATTCCTTTCTTTTCTTGGCAAATAGAGTTACTCTTTTTGGCATAAACGTGATAGATCATGCTTGTGTCTTGAAATGAATTGGAGCGAAATAGTCACGACGTTAGTTAGAAAAAGAAATCTTTCTGCTCTACATCACCGTACCGTGCTCGTACGACAAACCCCATAAAAACTTCAAAATCGCCAACGTAAAGTTTGAAAGTTGCAAACCTAACCATTCCATCTGACACACTTTGTTTCCGTCATGTTTATGATGCGAGCTGATTGTCATTCAGCGTGGTCTACCTACCCTCTTCATCTCCTATTCCCTCTACAGCTGCCATGACCACTTTGATGTTCTCTTCACTTTCTCTACTTTGGATTAACTGAAACACGAAGGCTTACTCGCGTAGTTTTTATTTCGCAGTGGGCGGATTTAAAAAAATAACGATGCGTGTGCAGAAAAACCTGAATCCAGAAACCAGAATCCGTTTGTGAAGGCAGCAAATTTATTGTCGATGTGGAAGGGAATGCTGGAAAGAGTGTGGGAAAAACTGTAGGAAAATACACTGCGTTTTTAAATTCAGAACCGAAAGTTTTTTATGCCAAGAAAAGAAATAGAAACCCACAATGATATCGATGTTTCAGACAAATAAGAATACAATGAAATATATATCGTGTGGTGGCGGTTAAAGGTGAACATGGGGATTTAACATGGGATTCTAGTTTTATGCAAGTTTCTGCTCTCTTAAAAACTGTACTGAATTAATATCTACATATAAAACTGTTTTTGCACTTTTTATTATATTTCTAGTTTCTTCGCAATAATTTTAAAAAGAAATTCTAAAATTTCTGTTAATTCATGACTATTGTACAGAGGTCACGTGATCATTTTTATCTCCCGCTACCCTTGGCAAGGAAGGTATAGGGATCATGCTACAAATCGCATATCGAGATTTTGGTAAATGAGCACGTTTTAAGGTCCCTAGAATCCAATTTTAATATTTTCTGAGCGTATCCGTGTATCCTCCACTCTAACTCAAATACTATAATTCAGAAAATTTTGAAACCTTGTATTTCGAACTTTTTCTATTATGGAAAGAGCTCATTAGAATTTGGTGTAAATCGGATAACAGGAAATGGCACTTTACTTGAAGCTCAAAATAGTTTTTCTTCGAAAAATACCATGAAATGTTATTTTTGTTATTGTAAAAATTAAAGATAATTAAATTTTCTACAGATTTGCAGTAATACTCTTTCTACATATTTTATGGATAAATTTATAAAATTATCTATAATTTATATCATCATGGCATATTACCCATTGCTGGGTGTGCCAATCTGCTTCGTACGCAGATATCGGTAATGATGATGACATATTTGTACCGTGCAGGCGTTTACCAGGCGTCACCTCACGGGCACTCATTGCTGGCGTGGAGAGTGCTCCACAGGGGTCAATTTTGTGCCATTTAAAATTGGAAATATTTGGCGTCGGTCGGGATCGAACCCGGTTCCCCAGATTCGCGACCAGACACTCAGGCACGCGGCCACGAGACCCCAAATGTATGTAACTGCCAGACAAATGTCACTGTCAAAGAACTAATCATTTCAAATTAATCATAGTAACGTTTTAAAAAGAAAAAGTAAATAGAATAATAGGAAAAGAAATCAATACAGTTTACAGCCTAAGTAAATATGTATTCACAAAAAAGTTTAAGCTAATTCTTATTTCTAGATTAGTGAATTCTATTCTGTCCCAGTATTTAAAATTTAATTTTCATTTTATTATCAAAGAAGGTAGTTACTTAGATTAGATTAGATTATATTTTAAGAAATAAATTCGCTAGTCCAAAAATAATGATTAACTTCATGTTTTTTTGTGACTCGGGCGGTAAACGGCGGGAGGTATTGTGTTGATCATACCAGATTTTATTTCCAAAATAATGTCAAAAAACTATATTCCACATATGACATAAGATGACAGGTGCAGTACATTTGACTAATATCACCTTTGCGAAAAATCTTAAATTGTATATCATTATGGCTTTTAATGAAGAGCGCAACAGATATCTTTTTGAACCATATTTTCATTCGGGTGAACATAAAGACGATTCTTAGGATTATTCTTATTACAGCATGCAAAATTCGAAAGCTACGCCCATGGAAATAGTAATGCTGCCATACTAAATAAATATACACTGCACGAAAAACGGGCCATTTTTTTTTATTATAAAAAAATGTTGTAACTGCTTTATTATTTTGTAATATCATTACATATTTTTATTATGGGTTTACAGACGACCTTTTGGTATTATTAAATGAAAGATTAAAATAGCTAATAATTGTTTATTTGGAAACAATATAAATTAAGTCCACATAGGACAACAAACAATAATGGGAAAAAACTTAACAAAAACATAAATAAACGTTAAAAATAAAATCTAATAACGCGTATTGCCTCCGCGGGCAATAAATGAAACCAATATAAGCCTACTAATACATTTTGTTAATTTCGTGATTTCGTTATGACAAGTTAAGAATAGGAATATTGGAGTTAATTAGTGAAGTTTTTAGGAGTTGATTGATGTGAGGTCGAGGAAGTTCAGTTGACATCTATCAATAACAACATTTTATACAAATTACTGTTATTAGCATTTTTGTTACAAAAAAAATCGTCCGTTTTTCGTGCCGGTCAGTGTATTATAATTTAAAAAAAAACACTTACCCTTGTGTCTAAAAAACTGTTGTCACCATATTTAAATCTGCAACATAAAAAATAAAAGTTACCTATTACAAATATAATTTTTTTCATTTGTACCATATATAGGTACATAAGCATAAGTTGTAAAAATGATGTGTGTGGTTTATCCTTTTAACTGTTAAGTTAACAGGCAGTTTAACAAGATATGAAAATACCGGGCCCAAGGCCCGCTTTTACCATCTCTTCTTAAAGTGACATTTATAGTGATAACGAAAGATTAGGTATGTTGCAAAATTGTTATTAACACCTTTGGTTTTGGTTTTAGCTATCTAGAAGTTAAAGCTATTGTTCGCATCACTTCTAATCTTCAGTTTAATTTTTAACAAATGGTTAATGAACAGTCACTTTAACTAGAGGTAGTAGTATCAGGTATTAGTATTATAAAGATAACTATAAAAACAGCTTGTAATATAGTTTCAAAACCAAGGGCCTACTGATTTACCCGAACGGATAAACATTTTTTTAGTGACTTTATTTTGTGTACCCACATTACGTTTTTCTTTATCCTAGCGTAAATAATATTTTGTATGTGTAACCAATCTACATAAACTTTTTGTTATAAGAGCAACTCGTTTGAAATTCAATTCCCGGGAGGCTGGGTAAATGTTTAAAAAAATTGTCTAGACTCTCGTAATTCGCCCTTAAATCACAAAACGTAAAGACGTAAATTTACTAATGAAGCGTGTCTTCATCGCAAACAAGAGTTAAGTTTCCGATAAATCAACAAAGATGATGGCGTGTATTAAGACGAACATGATAAGCAGGGATGTGCGCCTACGCGTAATAAATGGTAGTCTACTTACATACGTAAACATGGCGTAAACAACGTAAAGAATGATGTTAAATGTAAATGTAGACAATGCGTAGAGAATATAAACTTTGTAATTTTACATGTGCTATGGAGGTTCAACGTAATGAAATTCATTTCATACTTCTTATGACAGTCATAAGAGTCATTGATAATAAATAAACAAAAATGGGAAGCAGAAAAGAAAACAAGAATTTTAACAAAATTAAATTATAATCTAAAGCATATAAATAACAAATAGCAACATTTTTGTCCTCTTTTAAGCAAACAAATAAAAATATATACAGAGTGCTAATGAAAACGTGTTACAAATTTATTGGGCATGCAGGGATGCAAAATAGATTTTTACTAATAAACTCATATAATAACGGTATAAATTATAATAATTAAAGTTATAAAAATAATTATAAAATAATTGTAGATCACAGTTTTACACTATTTTGTGGGAATTTATACCTGCAAACGTTACATACATAATACTCGTAGACTGTGAAAGTATGACGTCAAATTCGAGCGGGAATTACAAATCTTGAAAGTAGGCGTCCAGTTTTTTTTAACTGCATTTTGAAAGAGTATATAGTGAACCGTATATACCGCCAAATTTAAATATTTGCTATCTGGGATAATTTGAAAAGTTGAAAGATTAATTATGTACTTTTGTTACATATTCATACTTTATATATTTAAAGTAAATCATAGTTAATAAAATAAGGTTTAGAAGAAACACTTTTTAATTATAAAAAAGTTTTATATTTACACTTGACGACAGATGACAGTTATTTAAATTTGACTACGTATGGTTCAAAATAAACTCCTTCAAAATGCACTTTAGAAATCGAAAGCCCATTTTCAAGAATTGTAATTTCCGCCTGATTTTGACGTCAATTTATTACCGTATATACATAAAAAAATAAAACACAAATATGCACGAAATATGTTTTAATGCAAAAATTTAAGAAAATATGCAGTAAAATATTAATATATGCACAATATGCATTTTTTTATTTAATATTTCGCATTAACTTTTAATGAAACGTGGACATATGAAAAGTTTTTGTTGATTTGCCTAATAAAAACTATATGCAATTGCATAAAATCCGCTCTTTACTTATCAACAATGACGTAATTTACGTAGCACCGATTATGGGCACATCCCTGATGATAGGGTTATCGAATAGGGTATGCGACATTGGTTATTTACATCATTATTAATAGTAATTATTATTTGTGAAAAATCCCTTATCCAGTAAGGGAAATATTTGAAATTTATTTCATGGTTTTATCAATTCCAAGCATATTTCCCCCAGAATAAATTCTTGTTAGGTTCAGTGAGAAGCAAAATATTTATCTGAAGATGCGAGATTAAAAGTAATCTATAGCTTTTACGATCTAAAAATTCCGGCGCGCATTAAGATGAGCAGCAGAAGCTTTGAAGGGCTGGTGAAAAGTGCAGTGCTCAGTGCTCGCGAGCTTCTATAGGGGTCGTCTTACTGGCAATCGTAAACTTTACGCCAAACTACGTTAAACACGCTTGTCGTAAAACTCAGAGATGAATTTGTCTCTGTTCAACCGCCTGATATCCCGGTTCCTTCTTCCCTCCTTTGTAAACGAGCCTTAAGTTTTACGAGTTCTTAAAGTCTGTTTCACACTTGACTTAATGCCCGCACCAACAACTTCTGTATCATTAAGTTTAGAGTGCCGCAGATAAAATTAAAATAAATATGCTCTAGTTTTTATTCCCAGATATATTTATACATCTTTCTTAACCACTCCACCCATAACTTTTGCGTTTTTTCGTAGTCATTTCTAATTGTGTGAATTTGCTTTTATTTGCTTAAATTTAATCGACATGCAGGGTAATGAAAAATAATAGACCCGTATTTTTTATTTTTCCTCAAATCGATCTTTAATATTGACTATTTCACTCATAAATATATAAACCAATCCAAATCCAGGATTCTACCTAGTTACCAAGTTTCATTTCGACGCGCGACACAGGAGCGCGGCATTCTCTCGAAATCGACTATCTCCATTTGCGCTCGAAACACACACAAGATTTTTTCTACAGTCCTCCACCATAACAAAAAAATAATAAAATGTACACTTCGTAATTACAGTACAACTCAATAGTTTTGCAGTGAAGATAGGAACGTATTCAAATTAGACTTCAAGATATTATTTTGGCTTTCGTTTTTACAAAAATGCCAATTTTGTAATGAATATAGACTGTAGAAAAAAAATTTCGCACCCTTTAAGCCAATAAGATGTCGTATGTTTACAAGTAAGTGAGTTTTGATTAGCGAAAATTTTTTGACGTTTTAGAAACATATTGTTTACATACCTTTCAAAGTCTGTATATTTTTATTGTTATCAGTTTTTATTAAAAACTAGTCGATTCGGACAGGAATCTATTTAAAACGTTGAAAAAGCAAACTGAAACATAATACCTCTAAACGCAATAAAAATTATAAGATTTTTCTCAAGAAAATAATTATATAAATGATTAACTGATTTTTATTTTGGAAATAGTCATCCGAATACCATTCGTGGTTAAATTTTATCCTGGAAAAATTTTCCGATTGCTTTACTCGAGCCTTTTGCCAATTATTCATCTCGTGACATTGATTAAAAATCACTCGTTTGACAACTCGTGATTTTTTTGTCAATGCCACTCAATAAATTGCTAGGCAACCGGCTCTCGTAACAATCTGAAAATTTTTCCGGCAAAAATTTACCGCTTATGTATATTATATATGAAAAAATTTCAATTAAAAATGACATTGTTCAAAACGCGGCTGATTTTCCCCGCCTCGTCCTTTACCATCGTGCCAAAATACTAGCAAAAATAGTGAGAAAATATTTTTAACACAACTTGAAAACAGTTACTATTTGTATTGAAAACTACAGATTTCATACACAAGAAAGCAACAGTAATGAAATTCTAAGAATACACAACGAACAACGTAGACAAATGTTAATCAGACTAAAAAGTAAAAACGAATGACGAATGACTAATGACCAGCAGCTGAGTGATACGTGGATGACTTCAGGCCAAATGAAAATTATATTTATAAAAATGGAATGATGTTATATTAATATATTATAGCATTTGTATTAAATATTTAGATATGTAATTTTCGATTTATAGTCTATATATTTTGTTCTTTTAGAAATTATATGTCGATATAATAAGGCTGTATGAAATGAGTCTGAACTTGCAGTGTGAAACGCTGACGTCACAACATGGCTGGTTTTTTGCAACTTTAAAACGATTTTATACAACAAACAGTGTAAATATTAAATAATTTATTCAGATCGATAAATTAGACTATGCTTTGATTTTTTTTAAACAAAAAAACGAAAATTTTTTGCATGGCACTTTATAGAAAATAGAGACAGTATTATCCCCCAAATATTTCTCAGGGGCGATTGATTGAAGTCTTTTGGGTATTTATTAGCAGAAAAGTATACAATAATGGCTGAGAATACCAAAAGAACAACAGTTACAGATAAGAATATTTCTGACGATCCGGAATGTAGATTTGACATCATCCAGAAAGACACACAAGACAAGTTATTATTATTAATAGTAATAATAATAATAATAATACTTTATTACCCAACAGTGATCCAATTGCAGTGTATATAAAACAACATAAATATTAAAAATGTAGAGAATATTAAATATACATATATAAAACAAAAAAATAATGAGATCTGTTTACATAAATATATCTTCATAAATTTGGTTGGCATATCGGCACATTGTTTCTTAATAAAAACACAATTTCCATAGTATACTAGATTTAATTTAAATAAATTTAGAAAAAAAATGGTGAATAACTCCGTTTTAGGTATAGGATATCCTTAATAACATAGAAAGATAACATAAAAAGAAACCCAACAAAATAATAAAATATAGGATGTCCATTTGAAAATGACGAGTTATAGTCATTTGAAATTCAGATTTGATTGGCTTTATTAAACACCTGTACAATTATATATTTTTTAAATTATATGAGAACATAGAGTATAGTTATAGTTGTACAGAAATTTTTTTTCTTAATTTTTACTATTAAAATAACTTTAGTACGCCCTTATAAAGCAATGCGTGTATTAGGTCATTTTTAGAGGAAAAACGGAATAACTTGAGAAGGTCGAGGAAAATTTTAAAAAATGTATATGTACGTACAGGTGAATAAAATCAATTCAAAATATATGAAAATATATAGGTGTTCCATTTAAAAAAAGAGAAACAATTCTTGCTGAGCTGTAATACAATATTCTGTATATGTGAAAATAATTTTAAGTTATACTCCTTGAGTAGACGAATAAATTTTGTTAATAAGGGAGATATTGAAGACGGTAATTTCAAAGACTCACCCTGTAATAGTATATATAGATACTGTGGTTGAAATTCTAGCAACATTTATGTTATTTAGTTTCTGATTTTACGTTACATGCTATAGGAGTAGAATAACTAATAGGTATTACCGATGAATCTTAAGCTTTCATGATATATATATATATATATATATATATATATATATATATATATATATATATATATATATATATATATATATATATATATACCGTGTGTCTGTCTTAAAGGTGTACATAGGAGATTAACATGGGAAATCAGTTTTTTGCAATTTCCTGCTCGCCTAATTATTTTAAGCAAAAACGTCTCAAATAAAAGTTTTAGGGCATACAATTCTGCATCTATATCAGTAAACAGAATTACCTTTACATGCTTCATAACGACAGAAATTAATTATGAAAATGTCGAAAATTACGTTGAAAATATCGACAGCTATGGAATTGAACAAAAAATAAATAAATGCTTGACATTTTATCTGTCACAACGTAAGTTAACTTATTTGACGTTTCTGACAATTTGATAAAACGTCAAGCATTTATTTATTTTTTGTTCAATTCCATAGCTGTCGATATTTTCAACGTAATTTTCGACATTTTCATAATTAATTTCTGTCGTTATAAAGCATGTAAAGGTAATTCTGTTTACTGATATAGATGCAGAATTGTATGCCCTAAAACTTTTATTTGAGACGTTTTTGCTTAAAATAATTAGGCGAGCAGGAAATTGCAAAAAACTGATTTCCCATGTTAATCTCCTATGTACACCTTTAAGACAGACACACTATATATATATATATATATATATATATATATATATATATATATATATATATATATATATATATATATATATATATATATATATATATATATATATATATATATTAATGACCGATCTTTGAGAGTCGATTATCAAAAGCTGATGCACTGAATGCCATCAGCATTTCCTCTAGTATACGAATGTGAATGAAATTCTTTCTCCAGAACGTTCACTTCAAAGCATTCCTGAATAAAAATGGCCGGAATTACTGGAGATGCGACAACACCGAACAAGAAAAGTGATTTTACTGTAAACGCAATTATGGCACTTGGTTGCCAAAAGAGATTCACGCCAATTATCATAATAATATACACGAGGAGTTTTATTTAATTAAGGACACCGTCTTCAAGTACGACAAAGGAATGAAAGATTCTAAAGAATTATTTCTTTTACAAATTTCATCTTTTTGCTTATTTTTACTTCCCGCTACCCTTGGTAAGGGAGGTATAGGGATCGTGCTAAATATCGCATATCGAGATTTTGGTAAATGACCACGTTTTAAGGTCCCTAGAATCTAATTTTAACATTTTCATGATGATGTCTGTGTGTATGTGTGTGTGGATCCTCCACTCTAACTTAAATACTTTCATTCAGAAAATTTTGAAATCTTGTATTGGAAAGAGCCAATTAGATTTTGGTGAAAATCGGATAACCGGAAATGGCACTTTACTAGAAACTCAAAATAGTTTTTCTTCGAAAAATACATTTAAATGTTATTTTTTCTAGATTAATATTATTATCATAATTAAAGATTATTAAATTTTCTAAAGATTGGCATTAATACTTTTTCTATATATTTTATGGATAAATTTATAAAATTATCTATAATTTAAATCCCAGAGCCTACGCTTGAAACAAACAATAATAAAACGCAGTTATTCAAATGTATGAAACTGACATAAATGTCACTATCACTATCAAAGATCTAATCATTTCAACATAATATTAGTAACGTTTTAAAAAGGATAAAGTAAATAGAATATTAGAAATGAATTCAATACAGTTTACAGCATAAGTAAATATGTAGGTATGTATTTAGATTAATAAAAATTAACGATTCACAAAAATATTTAAGCTAATCTTAATATTTGGATTAGTGAATTCTATTCCATCCCGGTATTTAATATTTAATCTTCATTTTATTATAGTTTCCGGTGGCTCAATGGTTAGAGCAACGCATCATATCATGAGTGCTCTCGGGGCTCTGGGTTCGCATCCCACTAAGGCATGGATATGTGTGAATGTAAACCCACTCTGTAATTGGGATTCAATCCTGTTGAGTGTTTAAAAAAAGGTAGTTACTTGGATTAGATTAGACCATATTCTAAGAAATAAACTATCAAAATTAGAGTAAAATTCGCTAATCCAAAAAACTTAATCTTTTTTGTGACTCGGGCTATAAATGGCGGGAGGTATTGTGTTGGCTACACCAGATTTTTACTTCCTTGTACAAAGTAAAGGAAATATTGTATTCGGGAAAATTTCGGTTTCCAGATTTCAACGGATATATCCATTTTGGCCATTCCTGAATCCATTCTGACTAATTTCGTCGTGACGTCTGTACCTACGTATCTCGCATAACTCAAAAAACGGTAAGCCGTAGAAAGTTGAAATTTTGTATTTAAGACTTCTATAACATCTAGTTGTGCACCTCTTTTTTGGTCATTACATGATTTCCAGAAATGGTACTTTATTTGAAGCCTATAATAGATTTTAATGAAAAACTATATTAAAATATAATCCAAAACTTTTCAAATTTAGTATATAAGACTTTTATATCAATTGGAATAACATAGCAGAATTTGGTTAAAACTGGCTTACCGGAAGTGATATATTACCTGAAATTGTTAACAGTTTTTCTTGAATAAAATGGTTTCATTTTGATTTTAGAAATAAATGCTCCAAATAAGAGTTTTAGAGAATTAAATTCTGCGTCTAGCTCATTAAGTATTATTAAATTAGCCCTTTGTATAAGCGAGATATGTAAATTTAAAACTTATATACTTTTTGGTTTTTGTAATGAAGCTTGCTATGGATTAGGACAAAAAATAACAAAAAATAAAAAATAGATGTTAATGTCAAAATACGTCAAATACGTGCAGTTTTATAATTGAGTCTATACTTCATGCTAGTCTTGCGTACAAGGAAGTCGTGTGGTGTCCACATCAGAATTTTATTTATTATATTTAAATGCCAATCTTGAAAGACTATAGTACAACAGTAATATTTCAGAACGCCAAGTGTCACTTCTTTTTCCATCACAAATATCTCCGATCTATTTGAAGAAAGCATCTTGTTAGAAGAAGAAATTATAAAAAAATATTTACAAAACATCATTACCATCTTGTTGGTTTCCAGGGAATTTCAATCGACAATCTAACCTCTCGGAAAATCGAAAAAACATTAAACTCTTTTCCAAGTTATGTTGATTACAACCCCCTAATGACAGGAGGGGTTTAGGAAGGAGTGAGACGTCTATATTGACAGTTGCCAAAGAGTGACAAAGATAAATAGCCGAAGTGAAAGGCCCTAATGAAGACATTTCGCGACAAGTGTGGCTGTTTGCAGCCCGCATGACGACGTACAAGTGAAACTGATTGACTACCCCCACTCCCAACCGGAAACTCCACAAGGGACCCGGAAGTTGCGATGGATCGTTACCGCTAACATTTGAAAAGGACTAATTCTAAGAGGTGAACGAAGATTGGGAAATACTTTTAAAAGCTGTTAAAAATTACGCATTTTTACTCAAAGAAATCTTATTCAAGTTTTGAGGTTATTTGTGTACTAAAATTTCATGCAACCATAGTAGGATCTGTGAGTAATATTTTTTAACTTTGGAAATGAATGATTTAAAATTAACAAAAAACCTTCAATGTTAACTATATTATAACTGTAAACGGTTCATTACGAAGAAATATATTTTTGAAAAATGCGTGTACTTTACCGGAATTGATCCCAGGACCTTCCTATTGTTAGTGCTTTAAAGGCACTAGGTACCTTCACTTCTGAGTCAAAAATAGTGTGGAATTGTATAAACACCCTTCAAAAGCCGGTCAAATACAACAACGTCACTTTGTGTTTGGTACAGGGGCACGATATATTTCCATGCAAAAAACATATTTTCATTCTGAACATTTTATACGTTCAGAATAAAAATGTACATCGATAAGTATGAGTACCAATTTTGTTGTTCATTTGTTTCTTATATACGAGTTGGAAGCAAAAGAAAATATAAGATTTAAGGCAATTATCAGAGTGCCACGAAAAATAAAACAACTTTTGTTTGTTGTTTCTGATATATCTGACATATTTGACATTTCATTTGATTTTATTATTATTTGAATTTGTGATTATATATATATATATATATATATATATATATATATATATATATATATATATATATATATATATATAAGTGGTACACTATTGCTATCTTGAGAATTATAATAGCTACGAGGTCGGTTAAATTAGTAAACAATTTCTATTTTACTAGACTATTTTAATGAACATAAATAGTTATTTGTATCACTAGGCTAGATACTGAACATTTGCGAGACCGAGTTTATTTTGAAAATACGAGATCTCGGAAAACAGTTTCTGGGCGTGTGATACACAAATTTTTTGTACCAACTTCTGCGTAAATTCTTCGTATATTTCTCTACACTTTATTCTATGTTACAACCTAAATGAATATATATTTTTATCGGTTTGCATTGCAAGTTTAATTATAATTACTTACATTTGAGCTTAAATGCGTAATTATTTTATATCTATTGAAAATACAACATACAAACATTAGTTATATATATATATATATATATATATATATATATATATATATATATATATATATATATATATATATATATATATATATATATATATATTTATATATATATATATATATATACTTTCGCATATTTTTAATGATAGATCGTGGAAGGTAGTTGTAGTTACAAAACAAACTAGTTCTAAAGTTGGAACTTATAATTAATATATACGGGATGTAAGTATTGACAGCATATTATTATTTTTATGACAAAGTTTAGTTATTTAAGTTACAACAATTCTTCTTTGTAAACATTTTGCTAATTCTTGTGTTGAAAATAATCTTAAATTGACATATCACCAGAACAGTAATGCCAACTCCTTTTGCCGGCCTAGGTCAGAAACAGCGCATTTCTGAACGATTTTGAGTTCTGTAATACTAGTCAAAATGGACGGAGGTACGAAAATTATTTTTTTCAACCAGTGGTTTTCAAACTGTGGGGACCTACTTTGTTAATTTAAATAGGATCAAATATTTTTTATTTACTTATTAGAGAATATTATTCTGAATTCAGTTATATAATATTTTTATTTTGGAAGTCAAGTAAACAATAAGTCACTTCCCAACAATTTGGTACATATTGCTAACCTAGGTTAGCTATTGTGATTGTGAATAAACCTTATTTACTAAGATTTTAGCAAAGCTATCTAAGTATATATTTATTTATTTATTTGTCGACCAGTCCTTGAAAACACATTTTCCTCTTCGGTGTTGAAGTATTTTTATTTTGTGTTGCCTTAACGAGGTGTCACGTAATTTGTAGAATGATATAAATAGATAGAGCGACAAGGTTCCCGGTGTACAGGGCAGAGTTCGGTAAACTGACATATTTTTGACATATGATGTACGACTGTCATACATTACACTCCGGTTGGAAATGGAGGGTGAAGCAGATAAAAATGTTCCACAAAATGCTTTCGGGCGTTTTTACATTTTCACTGTGTTGTGTACCAGATAAATTATGAATTTTATTTATACCTTGCATTAACACGGCCGTATTCACAGCAGCTGCAATTCCAAAACAAACACAGTTTGGGAATAAATACCGAAATCTGCATAAAACAAATCATCATAACCTTCCATTATAAAAAGATATTAAAGGTATATTTATTTTGTAAATGAATAAATTGGAATATTTATTATCATTTTAGAATTTGTTTAACCGCATACTAGCCCGATATATCAAATATCTTGATACGGTTGTTATCAGTGGCGTCTAGTGCATCAAAATTCTGGTAAGGCATGGCATCATTCAAGGTCAAATGCCTTATAATTGAAAGTTATATATTTTAAGGGATGTGCAGCTGCATGTTTTTCCCCTTTTATGTACAAAAATAAATTGCCAGACCACAAAACATTTCTTCCACCTTCGAATTAAAATTTTGAATTTAAATTTTTCTGGCACTATCAATTGCGGTAGAAATATTTTCCTTCATTAAATGTACTAATTTACAAGTTGAAGCAATGTGATCTTTACGTATGTTAGTAGTACTAGTAAAAAGTATGTACGGCTATCAAAATAATTTATTAAGTACTTTACTGCCGACAAGCCAGTTATATTTATCATAGCAGGTGTTAGTTGCATCTTGCCTCCTTCTCCATTATTTATTAATGATGTACTAAGATCAGAACAAAGCAGAGATGGTCTGTTTGTTTTAAATCTTTGACAAACAGTTTATCTTCATGAGACAGTCGATGAAATTGATTTTTGTTAATTAAAAAAATAATATCTTCAGAATTATTCCTTATATTAATATCATTTAATTCGAAGTTCATATCTTTTAAAATCCCAGTCGAAGCCATTACTCTTGTTTTGATTTCAACTAAAATTCACAATACAAAATAAAGAATTAAATATTTACTGCCATACGTATCAAAGTCGCAAACCAGGGCCTATTATAATAAAAATGCTAGACAGGTTATGTTATGTCGTTAATATTATTTAATCTGGCTTGTAACATGTACAGTAGATGTCATGAACTTATTTACAAAATTTGTCAGCATGCCGCGTTTGATTGTATTCACGTACGGTCTCGGCCACTATAGGGCCGTGTGGAAAGTAAAGTAACTATCTTTTATTCTCTCATTGCATTTTGTATTTGAAGCATTCCCTCGAACAGCGCTGTCTAGCGCACGTATTACTGAAAGCCGTATCAAAAACATTAGGCAATATTAAGCATTAAACTACTCATTTCGAGAAGCAATTCAAAGGGTGTAAATTATAATATAATGGTTGAAATTTAATTTACATTCTCCTTTACATTATTTACAGCATTATTTCTTTTCTGGTGCGGCACTGCCTCACCTGCCTACCCTGACAAGCAACTGGTTGTTATGGTTACGTCGCTTTGTTTTATTTTTATTTATTTTTGAATTCTTGTTTAACGTTTTGAAGTTTTGGTGTTTTCTATTTTACAGGTTTTGTAGAGAACTTCCCAGCAGTAAGTTTAGCTAAATAAAAATTATTATTAATAATAATAATAATAATGTATTTATTTGTTATAAGGTCATTATATACCTATACAAATTATCATAATTTTACATACACAAATTTTTACATATATATATATATATATATACAATTATACAGAGATATTTTTAGTGCCCTCTATTGACACCCTCGTTACATGCAGTGTAGCTTATAGTGACCTCTGCTGCCACTCGGACTCATCGGGGTGTGTCGGTTTTTTGATTAAAAACTGACTCGTGTGGGAATCGAACGCGGTCCCACACGAGCAACCTTGTATGCCAGGCGAGCACTCTTGACCACACGACCACCGATGACCGTTTAAAAAAAATTATTATTAAAAAAAAATATTATTCCACTTTCGGAAACCATAGTCCTCGCCTTCAGCTCTGACCACAAACTTTTTTTGTGTGTGAAATATGGGCCATTCCATTTATTTTGACAAGTCATATTGTAACAAAAAAGTCCATAATAAAAAAGACATTTTATTTAACAAATACAACAGTAACAGTACACAATAAATTAGTAAAAATATAATTATTGAGAAAAACTATAAACCTTCAAAACAAATTAATATAAGTCAACTGACAGAATCAAGAAATAGCAACATTGTCATAGACCTCTAACAAAGCGCTGGGCTATAACGGTGTATGTCTCCTCTCGGTATGCAATATACTATTGAAACACGTCAACAAAATAAAGAATCGAATAAACTGCTAGATACATCGTGCATCTTGCATCGGCAGGACGAATTGTCTGGTCGGTTCCTTTGAAAGGAAGTAACGATATATGCAATCCTCGTATCAGTATTCAAGGATAAGGCATGGAAGCAGTAATTTGGAGTGCAGCCAAGTGCCTTATATTTTTCTGTTTGTCGCGCGAGCCGCTGTTTTTGATTTACTGTCGTTCGACTTCATGAAAAGATGCAAAAACTTCTGCATAATCTTGCTCGTGCATAAATCATGGAAAATTATCGATTTCTGGCAAAAATAAATTAATGATAAATGGTTCTTCATCCTTCCAGCGGGATTAAAAATGCTTTAATAATTATTTTTAATTGCCAGTCTCGCCGAAGCATTAATAATTCTTTACGAATTATTTAGAAGAGTTTTTAATTATCTAATAAGTTTGGGCCAAAGATTTACGTATTATAAACCATTCATATTATTTCACAATTATATTTAACCGTCAATTAAAGGATGGCAAAGGAGTTAAAATAATTACCAATGGAAATCCATATATTGTAAGAACTACTAGTAAGTAAATAGCTTACTTCACATCATATTTTTGTCATTGTCTAACCTTCTGCATAATATTAAAAACTTCCTCTATCCTAATGTCAAAAGTAGGATTACTCTTATAGTAGAATCGCCGAAGTGCGGAATGTCGGAAGGATGAATGAATAGTCCTGAATAGGGGAAGGATAATTCCCGTTGAAAAGAATAAGAGACCGTGAATAAGACGTATGAGTTTGAATGAGGTAAAACAAGTGTGAATAAAAAAGCACACCAAATCCCAAGAATGACAATCTGTTTCCAAGACAAAGAAGTTTAAACTGACAGAAAAATTACAAGGAAGATTTTGAAAGACGTTATTATTAGCCTATTAAATTTCAAATTATTTCGTTAAGTTAAGCAAAGGCACTTTTAGCTCCAACAAGAAAATTGGTGACCCAATCCGGCTTGGAGGTGAAGACAGAAGAAAATGAAACTGTTTTTTACCTTCCGTCACCTTTAGGTAACGAAGGTATTGTCTTTGGTCAAAAAATTCGGTGGTGAGTTTTTGATGAATAAGCACGTTTTAGGGTCCCTAGAATACGATTTTACTATTTTTACGATGATTTCTGTGTGTGTGTGTGTGTGTGTGTGTGTGTGTGTGTGTGTGTGTGTGTGTGTGTATGTGTGTGCACACGTGTGTGTTTGTATGTATGTATGTATGTATGTGTGTATGTGCGTGTGTGTGTATGTATGTATGTGTGTGTGTGTATGTATGTATGTGTGTGTGTGTGTGTGTGTGCGTGTGTGTGTGTGTGTGTGTGTGTGTGTGTGTGTGTGTGGATGTGTGGATGTTGATAAAGTTTTGGTAACAATTGGACAACCGGAAGTAGTAGTTACAAGAAAAAAAATCATCTAAATATTATTTATCGAAAATTTATGTAAATACTTTTATTAAAGAACATTAAATTCTTTATTCAATAAATATAAATTCATTATTATATCTTCTATAGATTTAGAGATAAAGATATGCATATAAAATAATTTGATGTAAAAAATCTCAGATCAAACTACTACAAGGCAAGAAATTCAAATGTTTGTAATTGACACATAAATGTCACTGCCAAAAATATTTGTATGCCACTATCAAAAATATTTGTAGGTTATAATGAAGATAAAAATAAAAAAGTCATCAACGCAAAAGAATATACGTAAAAAAGAATATAAAAGGAATTTGCGAAAAAATGACGAATAAAAAAAAAAGAAAAGGAAAGTAGAAAAAGAAAATTTCAGGATATTGAATATAAAGAAAATATATGTATTGTACATAATTTATATTAAAATATCCCATAGATTTTGCAAATATATGTGAGAATTATTTTGTTGTGCAGGTAAAATATCTGGCGAGAGGTTATGTGTTGGCCTCATCAGATTTTTTATTATGTAAATGAATTCTTTGTTATAAAATAAGGGTAGTTTGTGTAGCATATTCTATGTTGAAAGTTGATAGATTTTTAGTAAAATGGAATTTGGTAAATGACCACGTTTTAAGGTCCCTAGAATCCAATTTTAACATTTTCACGATGATGTCTGTGTGTATGTGTGTGTCTATGTGTATGTGTGTGTATGTGTATGTGTATGTGTATGTATGTGTATGTATGGATCCTCCACTATAACTCAAATATTATCATCCAGAAAATTTAGAACCTTGTATTTCTACCTTATTTTAATATGGAAAGAAGCTGTTAGATTTTGATGTAAATCAGTTAACCTGAAATAATACTTTACTTGAAACTCAAAGTAGTGTTTCTTGGATTTGTGTTATTTTAAAAATTAAAGATTATTTAATTTTCTATAGATTTGCATGAATACTTTTTCTATATATTTTATATGGATAAATTTATAAAATTATGGATAATTTGAATCCTTTGTTACACAGTTCATGTCTCAAATGTATGTAGCTGACACAAATGTTACTGTCAAAGAAATAATCATTTCAAATTAATAATAGCAACGTTTTAAAAAGAAAATAGTAAATAGAACCATAGTTATGTGGAATGCATCTTAATACAGTTTTCAGCATAACTAAATATGTAAGTATGTATATTTAAATTAATAAAAATTAAATAGCGGGAGGTATTGTGTTGGTCACCTCAGATTTTTTAGATGAACTAGCGGACAGATATTTGTAGAAAATTAAAATTTGTTTTTTGAAAATGTAAACCGGTCGACCTATTTTGAGCCTAGGCTCTATTTATATACCTTTATTAATTTCTAGTAAAAATAACTGTTATGTTTCTCCCTGAAATGTGGGAAATGTCTGAAATGACAGTTGATGTTTAATTCCTTTTTCCTGGTATTTCGTCCTATTTCCTTCTGGAATGAAACAAATCCAGGATAATTATCACCCCGAATTGATCCAGGCGATTATGTCTAAAAGCTGCTCAAAGTGTAATACAATTTCATTCCTTTGCCTGTCTTCGCATGTTTCCGGCATCGTCTTGATATTGATTTTTATCCTTAGAACCGCAACTACTATTCGTCCTGCAGAATTCTCCCACAGGCGGTATACAATTCTTCCAGGATAATGTTGTCAGAATGGCTAGTAAGAAGGCGTGGACTATTTCAAGAAGTAATCCCGCAGAAGAAGACATATTTTTCATAATTTTACCGTCATTGGGATGGTTTTTTTTTTGTTGAGTTTTGTATGTTCGTATTGACTGCTATTTCTGTAATAGCATTTTAAATGCAAGTTTCTGCAAAGTAAATCTGCATTCTAAAGTGGAAAATATTTATGGTCTAACATGGTTTCAATAAATTTTCAATCTTTCTATTCAATTCCAAGAAGTTCTTTTCTTTTTGTCCAATAACTGAAATGCAATTTTAAATTACATTCTGTAAAACAGGACAATTTATTTTACAGCCATCTTCTTATAGGAAATTTATTACAGGACTTTCTTAACGACAATAAGAGAAACTTCATGACCACGACGTTACTATAATTTATACAATGGAGACTTAATAAGCAAAGAGCTGGATTCAAATTCCGAATTCAGCAAAAATAGCATAGATTTTTCGTTCAAGATTAGGGGTAAATATCTTTACCGGTTTCAGGATATTATTCCATTGTTTACATGTACAAAAGTGGACTGGTAACTAAGTAATAACTGAATCTATACGGTAATATTATTACTATACTGACTCGTCAACAACGGTGTACAAAATGAAAATAAAATAAAATATAATGCTCTTCATTAATACATACAGATAACGTTAGTGTATCGTTGTAAATACGGTTTACTTTATTCTGAAATAATAAACATTAGAAATAAAGCACATAATTTGAATATTTGTCATATTGACATGTGTCAAAATAATTTTTTGGTTAACCACAGCATTCTGAAAGTAGCATTAATGAGAGAATTTTTAAAAATGATATTTTTACCTTCCGTCACCTTTAGGTAAGGAAGGTATTGTCTTTGGTCAAAAAATTCGGTGGTGAGTTTTTGATGAATAAGCACGTTTTAGGGTCCCTAGAATACGATTTTATTATTTTTACGATGATGTCTGTATGTGTGTGTGTGTGTGTGTGTGTGTGTGTGTGTGTGTGTGTGTGTGTGTGTGTGTGTGTGTGTGTGTGTGTGTGTGTGTGTGTGTATGTATGTATGTATGTATGTGTGTGATATTATAAATCATAATCATAACAAGCCTTAGATGTCTTAAAATCATCGCTCTACGAGCTCGGATTTAAAACAGACATCTGCGGCAGTTATGATATACATAACATTCTTAGGTATGTTACTATCTATTACCTGGTTGAGGATATTAAGCCTTTGTTTATATACAGGGTGTTCCGCGACTCGACCGACAAACGTATACCATATATTCCGGGAGTCATTACAATCAAAAAATGTTATAGGACATGTAGGTAAATTGTTTCGGAGATATTGACGGAATTTTAAAAAAATGATAAAAGAAAATTTATTCATCAATGGATAGCTAATTAACACAAAATTGCAGCAACTGTACAAAATGAGAACCTCCATTTTCTAAACATACAGCTATCCTTCGAGTGATAGAATGTTCTTTAGAGAATTAGTAGCTTCAACTATACGGTCAGTCAACTCTTCACTTGTATCTGGTTTACCATTACTATATATACGAGATTTGAGGCAACCCCACAAAAAAAATCTAAATGCGACAAGTCAGGTGACCGAGCTGCCCAATGTATAGGACCACCTCGTCCTATCCACCTTTCCGAAAAATTTTCATTAAGAAACACCGTCACTTGTCTCCCAAAATGTGGTGGTGCCTCAACTTGCTGAAACCACCTTCGATATCTCCGAAACAAAAAGGAATTCAACTATAGGTCATATAACATATTTGATCGTAATGACCCCCGGAATTGGTATAAGTTTGTCGCGTCGCGGAACACCCCTGTAGTAGTAGGCTGGTAACTAAGTAATAACTGTACTTGTACGGTAATATTATTACCATATTGACATGTCAACAATAGTGTATAAAATGGAAATAAAATAAAATGAAACTATAATGCATTCCATTAATACATACAGATAAAGTTAGGCATGGTCTAGCAAAGCCTTTGATAAAATTGACCATAACGTCTTGATAAAGAAAATTGCTGGAATTGGTGTGAACGGTAACTTATTAAAATGGTTCATGTCTTATCTGACCGACAGAACGCAATGTGTGGTGGTAAATGGTTATCATTCTGATGATGCTTACGTAACATCTGGCGTTCCACAAGGGTTCCATTTAGGGCCGTTATTGTTTAACATCTACGTCAACGACATTGTTCAATGTTTTTCCCACTCTAATTTTGTTATGTACGCTGACGATCTCAAACTATACAGAACTATAACATCTGAATTTGTTTGCCATTTATTACAACAAGACATTAATAAATTTGTCACTTACGCAAATGAAAATAAATTATATATTAATGTAAATAAATGTTTTTCCATTAGTTTCACGAGAAACAGAACTAAAATAAATTTCAATTATAACATCGATAATAACAATATTAATAATGTTAAGCTCATTAAAGATCTTGGTGTGACACTGGACCAAAAATTATTATTTGATGTACATATTGACAATGCAGTGAAGAAAGCCTACAGAATGTTAGGATTTTTAATACGGACTTGTGTTAAATTTAAGAATCCATCTACATTAATAAAATTATATTGTTCATTTGTTAGAAGTCACGTAGAATTTGCTTCAGTTTGTTGGAATCCCCACTATACAATTTACGTAAACAGACTCGAAAGTATACAAAATAAATTTTTATCCTACTTGCATCGAAAATTTTATAGTTCAACGTTCAATTTAATTAGTTTGGAAAAACGACGAATGGTTTCAGATATGTGTTTCCTACATAAATTATTAAATAATTCACTTGATTCCCCCTTCCTTATTTCCCAGCTATATTTTCGAGTGCCAGGTTATGTTACCAGATCTAACATTCTGTTTGATATCCCTTTTTTCAGAACCAACTCTGCGGCAAATTCTTCTGTGAACAGGTTAAAATGCACCTACAATAAATTATGTGAAAACGAGAACTGTCCTGATATATTTAATGTTTCTTTATTAATCTTTAAACGTCAAATTACAAGAATTCTTTTATAAAATATGAATGTGTATATATGTATGTATGTATGTATGTGTTTTTTTATAAACACATACATATTCTTGAATTTCTGCTATTATTTGTTCAAAATTTGATTTCATAACATTTAAGAACATTTACTGTGTATCAAACATATGTCAATTTTGTAGTGCCACTCTGTTATTGGGACCTGGTCCTGTTGAGTGGCCAAACCACAAATAAATAAATAAAATAAATGGTTATTCTTAACTCGCGTTACTATATTCTAAAATAATAAACATGAGTAATAAAGCACATAATTTTAATATATTAAAATAATTGTTCTGTTTATCATAGCATTCTGAGCGTAGCTTTAATGAGGAAATTTCAAAAAAATAATATCTATTTATTAATAATGTCTTCATTTTCAGAAACCGATAAACTATTGAACAACCACGGAAGTTATGAATCATAACAAGCCCTAGGTGTATTAAAATCCTCGCTCGACCACACTCGATTTCAAATCGACATGTGCGGCAGTTATGATACTAATAACGTCATAACAATTCTAGGTATGTTAATAGCTATAATTATTGGTGTATATATAATTCAGTGTTGCCAACATTATGATAATTATTGTACATATAAGATAAATTAAGTAGGTGTACTTTGTACAATAGTAAATTTGTACGTAAAGTGACGAAAATATTTGAAAGAAGAAGGAAATGAATAATTCCGATAACTTCAATGTCCGTTTGTTTGACTGATTTAAATGACAGATTTGTCAACATAATCTATAAAAATAAATATTCCTTTCATTTTCTCAAAATCTCGATTTTAAATAAATTGTAATATGCATCTCAGCACTGAAGTTTATCAATTATATAATTTATTTACCTTGCCTCTTCGGCCCTACGGCCTCGGCAACTAAATTCCACATTCATGGTAAAAAGTAGAACTTCAGTTCCTTGATAGATAAATAATTATTATTCAATTTTGCCTTATACAGTCATGTTTATTTACTTAGATATACAGGCCATTAAAGCAGTTATTTTATAAACAACAAAATAATTTTTTTATTACCCTAGCGGTTTAAACATTATTTAGTTCTTTTTAATACAAATTTTTAATTTCAAGTAAATTGTTAACACCTTATCCACCCCACAATCGAAAAATATGTCCTTACTAACTTTCTTATCCAAGTTCTTTAGATCCTTCACGTCCACTTTCACCTTCATCGTTTCTCTTCCCCTTTATTCTCTTACGTCATACCATTTGTTTAAGTGGTCCCATTACGAGACAATGCTACATTCTGTACTGTAGGTGATGTTTGTATGTAAATTACTATTGTACGTCTTGGGTGCTTGTGACGTCATCACCTTACGAGCATTGTTGAACTAGCACAGATTTAGACGAGTGGGTGAATTTAACACAAAGGTGATAAACATTATAAACCGGTAAAAATTTATGTTACAAAAGTAAAGGGTTTCTCATTTTCCGGATTTAGAAATTAGATAAAAATCAAACGAATTCAAATTTCAACAAACTTTGATTATTTATGGCCAGTTACACATTCTATAGTCAAATTGACAATATCGTTTCGAAATGAAACGTTAATTGATTTGTTAAATATTACTGTAAAAATGATGAGCGCTTGATGGTTTTTGTGAATAATCTTCACCCCATATTCGACAATTTTGATGTTCACAAACCCGTTCGACCACAAACGCGCTTCGGCGCTGAAAAAATCTAAATAATTTCTATGCTAAGTTGGACTGTGAACTTTTCTACAATTAATTGTCAAACATGGGGTCTCGTGGCCGCGTGCCTGAGTGTCTGGTCGCGAATTTGGGGAACCGGGTTCGATTCCGACCGACACCAAATATTTAGAATTTTAAATGGCACAAAATTGACCCCTGTGGTGCACTCTCCACGCCAGCAATGAGTGCCCGTGAGGTGACGCTTGGTAAACGCCCGCACGGTATAAATATGTCATCATCATTACCGATATCTGCGTACAAAGCAGATTGGCACACCCAGTAATGGGTAATATGCCGTGATGATATATTTATTTATTTATTTTAATTGTCAAACATTAATTTTTGTATTTGTCAATTCAAATTTTTTTACCTTCCGCTACCCTTGGTAAGGGAGGTATGGGGATCGTGCTAAAAATATCGAGATTTTGGTAAATGACCACGTTTTAAGATCCCTAGAGTCCAATTTTAACATTTTCACGATGATGTCTGTGTGTGCGTGTGTGTGTGTGCGTGTGTGTGTATATGTATGTATGTGTCTAACTCAAATACCATCATTCAGAAAATTTTGAAACCTTGTATTTCGAACTTTTTCTGTAATAGAAAGGGTCATTAGATTTTGGTGAAAATCGGATAACCGGCACTTTACTAGCAGCTCAAAATAGTTTTTCGTCGAAAAATACCTTTAAATGTAATTTATCGAGATTAAATGAAAGATTATTAAATTTTCTACAGATTTGCATTAACACTTTCTCTATATATTTTATGTATAGATTTATAAAATTATCTATAATTTAAATCCCAGAGCCTATGCTTTAAACAAACAAAACGTAGTTATTCAAATGTATGTAAACTGATAGATAAATGTCACTATCAAAGAACTAATCAATTCAATATAATATTAGTAACGTTTTAAAAAGAAAAAAGTAAATAGAACAATAGAAAAGGAATTCAATACAGTTTCCAGCACACGTAAATATATAGGTATGTTTTTCCATTAATAAAAATTAACGATTCACAAAAATGTATAAGCTAATCCTCATTTTTGGATTAGTGAATTCTATTCTATCCCGATATTTAAAATTTAATCTTCATTTTATTATAGCTCCGGTAGCTCAATGGTTAGAGCAACGCCTCATGTCATGAGTGTCCTCGGAGCTCTGGATTCGAATCCCACCAAGGCATGGATGTGTGTGTGAATGTGAACCCACTCTGTAATTGGGATTTAATCCTGTTGAGGGGTTTAAAAAAATGGTGGTTACTTGGATTAGATTAGACTATATTTTAAGAAATAAACTGTTAAAATTAGAGTAAAATTCGCTAATCCAAAAATTAGGATTAATTTAATCTTTTTTGTGACTCGGGCTGTAAATGGCGGGAGGTATTGTGTTGGCCACACCAGATTTTTAAATTCCTACTCTTGCTAAATCAGAGCAATTTAAAATCCGGCCATAGGTACGATTTCGTCGTGATGGGAATTGTTTAGAAAAATGAAAGTCAATCTCCACATCAACTTGTCAGAGAAAAAACAAGAAAATGAAAACAAATGATACCACGTCGTCCTTATAAGTGTCAATCTTGTTAACTTTTACTCTCCAGTATAAATCAACATTTATCAATATAGCCTTGGACGATATAGATCTGGAGAAGGGACAATACCAGAGGAATTCTCCAGGGCACTGTAAGTTTATAAACGGAAACTTCATTATTATACAGTGGCGTAGACGTGAGCTGGGATAATTTGGTGTTACAATCAACTCAGCCTTGAAACAGAAGGGAATCGAATTTTGAGCTTGCTTAAACACAAACACCTCACAATAACCCGAAGAAAGTTACTGTCACTTGCCTTCTAAGGAAGATAACGATAGAAACAAAAATAATCAACTATACACAGTACGGCTATATTTTTACCTCTCGCTAAGAGAGGTATTGAATTCATGCTAAAAATCGCATATCCAGATTTTAGTGAATAACCACGTTTTAAATGCCCTAGAATCCGATTATAACATTTTTAGAATGATGTGTGTGTGCGTGTGTGTGTGTGTGTGTGTGTGTGTGTGTGTGTGTGTGTATGTGTGTGTGTGTGTGTGTGTGTGTGTGTGTGCGTGACATTTTTAACTACGGCTTCATCAATCTAACAATAATGGGAAGAGTTGATTAAGTTTTGGTAACAATTGGACAACCGGAAGTAGCAGTTACAAGAAAAAAACCATCTAAATATTATTTATCGAAAATTTATGTAAATACTAATATTAAAAAACGTTAAATTCTTTATTCGATAAATATAAATTCATTATTATATCTTCTATAGATTTAGAGATAAAGAAATACATATAAAATAATTTGATGTAAAAAATCTCAGATCAAACTACTACAAGGCAAGAAATTCAAATGTATACAATTTGAGGAAATCGTAGCAAAAACAACCATAGTCCACTTTTTGGAATAGAGATAATCGAAGCAACATTGTTCTAGCTTCCTTACTTTCATAGATTTTTGTAACTTAATTTAATTCAGATCATGTTTAAATATTGGAAAATTATTTACTTAAGAAATAGAAAAATAAACGTTATTGAACAATGAGCCGGTTTCACATTTTTACCTCTCGCTAAGAGAGGTATTGAATTCATGCTAAAAATCGCATATCCAGATTTTACTGAATAAGCACGTTTTAAGGTCCCTAAAATCCGATTATAACATTTTTACGATGATGTTCGTGTGTGTGTCCGCATGTGTGAGTGTGTGTGTGTGTGTATGTGTGTGTGTTGGATCCAAGATTTCTCAAATACTATAAAATTAAAGACATTTTTAACTACGGATTCCTCAATCAAACAATAATGGGAAGAGTTGATTAAGTTTTGGTAACAATTGGATAACCGAAAGTAGTAGTAATAAGAAAAAAAATCATCTAAATATTATTTATCGAAAATTTATGTAAATACTAATATTAATTCAAATAAACATATTATCTTGACTGCATTTCCGAGAATTTTTCTTCTTTTCCTGCATCATTTTCCCAGTCGATCATCGTTAGGTAGTCCACTAATATTAAAGAACGTTAAATTCTTTATTTGATAAATATAAATTCATTATTATATCTTCTATAGATTTAGAGATAAAGAAATACATATAAAATAATTTGTTATAATAAATCTAAGATCAAACTACTACAAGGCAAGAAATTCAAATGTTTGTAATTGACACGTAAATGTCACTGTCAAAAATATTTGTATGCCACTGTCAAAAATATTCGTATATCATTATGAAGATTATGAAAATAAAGGAAGTCAACAACGCAAAAGAATATACCTAAAAAAGAATATAAAAAGAATTTGCGAAAAAATTACGAATATAAAGAAAAAGAAAATTTCAGGATATTGAATATAAAGAAAATGTATGTATTGTACATAATTTATATTAAAATATCCCATAGATTTTGAAAATATATGTGAGAATTATTTTGTAGTGAGACATGAATATATGTATTTGTATTTCAAAATATTTTTTGTTTTATGCGTACAACCGGGTGAAATATCTGGCGCGAGGTTATATGTGCTGGCCACATCAGATTTTTTAGTTAGGGAAACATCTATTGAAAATACAGTCTTGGTAAAATGATTTTATTAAATTGTCATTTATTTAACAATCCAACGTTTCCGTTCCTTAAAAAACATTATCAGGTTTATGTTAATCTATAATTAGAAAAACTGACATTTATATTACGAAAATAAATTAATACATGGATGAAAATGTCGTCATATATATTAAAGAGACATAAAGTTATACCAACGAGTTGATCATCAAAGAACCAATGCAGATATTAAATAGAAAATTAGTGAATTTTGAACTAGTTTTATAAAAAAACAGTGTGAAGGGTTGATATTGAGTAAAAAATGAATGTTTTATATTATGGAAATTTTAAATTTTTGAAGCAGCGACCTTCTCCATTCTTGTAATATATTTATAACATTGTGGTATTTTTAATATAGCTGGCAAATTATAAAACAATTCTGGTAATTAAATAGCGTTAAATTTTCTCTGTTTTTGTTTTTCGCACGTGTTGTCTAAATTAGCTGGGAATTTTTTAAATTAATCAACACTGAAAAAGTCCGCTTTCATTTAAATTTGTCGACAAAACATTTAAAACAGATAATGATTTCAGCGAATACTGCTAATAACTTTTTTGTATTCGTTAACAGGAGTGACGCATGTAGTTGTCATAGTTTCAAATTTTAATTAAAATGGAAATAATTCGCGAAAAAATGTCATATCCACCGTAGTTAATTTGGAGTTTCGTTTCGGGCCGACTGACAGACGAAATGAATCTTTAATTTCAACTTTTGTCATCAGACTTTTACCACTGAGCACGCCTGCCAACTTATAAAACTTGCACGCTAATTAATCCTTAAAATGGCACGAAACTCCCTAGCAGTCGGAATATTTATTCGCATTCATAGAAAACGAAAAGAAGATTAAAACACGAGACCTCATTACTTCCATTTATAGACTATATAATATAGGGATGGCGAACCAATGGCACGCGTCACAATATTTTGGGCACGTCACTGATCACAAAATTCATTATGATGCACTACGAAAAAAAGTGTGAAGTAGGAATTATATGACGAGTGAACGCAAGTGATCCCTACGCTACGGAATGTTCGGGTGCGGTGCGCGGATCATTTGATAAACTGAATTTGTCCCAATTCGATTGGTTGGAAATTGAAGAATTTGAAATGCAGCTGATTGATTTCCAGTCTAGTTCAATATGGATTCAAAAATTTATTGAAACAAGGATAGAGTTAGAATTAATTGAAACAGAAAGATTGACAAGTAATATAAGTGAAAATGCTAATAACAAAATTTTGGAAACATGGAATGCGTTACCAGACACATTTAATTGTTTGAAGAATCTGGCTCATGTTATTTTAACAATATTTTCATCAACCTATGCCTGCGAGTCATTATTTTCAGAGATGATTAACAATAAAGACTCGGTTAGAAACCATTTGACAGATGACTCCAGTTCAGCATGCATCCTGCTATAAGTAACATCTTTGTAATCTAGAATTTTATAATTATATTGTGTTCTCATGTACTATTTCACTCTGTATATATATTGTAGAGCCCTGAAGAAGACTATTGTATAGTCGAAACGTCGGCGTGAATAAATTGTAATATTGACTGCTAGTCCGAAACTTTATTTATTCCAACATCTTAAAACCCTAACATATGTTATTTGTCATCAAATCTGCAACAACAGAAGTCACACTAATTTTACTTTAATTTAAATTACGCGTATAATTGAAACATTGCAAAATGTTCCTATTTTTTTGTAGTAAATAAAGAGTTTTGAGTTGATAGTATTTATTATTATTATTTTCCCAATAATCACAAAGTCAAAATTATTTGATGGCACGTCTATTACCTCATTAAACATTTCTTTAGAAAAATGGCACGTTGATACGTAAAGATTCGTCATGCCTGGACTATATGAAAGGCAAAGAAAAATATCATCATGGCTTATTATGCGTTTATAGGTGTACAAATCTTCTACTGTTCCCGGTTTTTGATAATGACAATACATCTGTACATCATTTGGCACTTTTACCTTCCGTCGTACCTTTAGGTAAGGAAGGTATTGTTTTCAGTCAAAAAATTTGATGGTGAGTTTTTAATGAATAAGCACGTTTTAGAGTCCCTAGAATACAATTTTATTATTTTTGCGATGATGTCTGTACGTCTGTGTGTGTTTATGTATGTGTGTATGTTTGTATGTATGTGTGTATGTGTGTATGTGTGCATGTGTGTGACAACAACATAAATCGGAAAATAGTCGACAATACTTTCGGAAGGTTTCTTCGGTGACATCATTGATACGGACTGCTGTTGGTCGTCTGTCCACCAATGATTGTGTAGCATTTTTAAAAACAATGTTTACCGTCGTGAATTTTTTAAATGTGGATACATTTTTAAATTGCTAAGTTAAAGCAATGTTAAACTCATATATTTCTCACAGGAACACTTAGTACGTAAGAAGTAAAAGGAGAGAATATTAAATGACAGATAAATATCTGATCCCGTATTACTTACGAAACGGCAACATAGCTGATATTTATTAAAGAACTTAATGCACTTCCAACTTTCGCAATATTGCCATTTTTTGAAACATTTATGTCTTTTAAATTTCAATATGTATGAAATTACTTTCTGTTTGTTTCATATGAAAGATCATATAAAGTACCAGGATTTATTTTCAGATATTGTAAATACTTTAAAAATCCCTATTCCATTATTACCTTCCGTCTCCTTTAGGTAAGGAAGGTATTGTTCTTTGGTCAAAAAATTTGGTGGTGAGTTTTTGATGAATAAACACGTTTTAGGGTCCTTAGAATACGATTTTACTATTTTTACGATGATGTCTGTATGTATATATGTATGTGTGTGCGTGTGTGTGTGTGTGTGTGTGTGTGTGTGTCAAAATTTTTCTAATGCGATAACTCTAATACTACAATTCCAAAAATTCTAATTCTTTCGTTTTCCTCTTCGTTACATCCATGTGAAGAGCTGATTAGATTTTAGTTATAATTGATCAACCAGAAGTACCCTCATTTGAAGATTTTAACAGTTTTTCTTGAAAAAACGATGTTAAATATAATTTTTTAACATTTGAATGCATTTTATATTTCATATTATTTGGATATAGAGTTAAAAAGTTATAAAGAAATTAAATATCATATATTAGCCAGCTATGCTATAACTCTGGAAACAGCTGCTACATTAAGAAAATTCTAATTGACAGGTGTCAGTGTCAAGTGCAGTTAACAGTATGTTTGTGTTATAATTTTACGGGAAATATAGGATCTTTTGCTAAAAACTTTCTGTATGGAATTTGTATAAAATACATATAACTGCCTTAAGGTAATGCACAAGAAATAAAATCTTTTGCAAGGAAGTTTCTGCATAACATTTGTAGAATATACATAGAACTGACGGAAGGTAATGTGCTGGCCACATCAGATTTTTTGCTTATACAATTAATTTATAAGATCAGATGTGGAATACGGTTCGACCATTTGGAATCCATGTTATTCGCAAAATATTAATTTGTTGGAAAATGTACAATTTTTTTTAAGATATTTAAATTTAATCTTTAAATAGTCGATTATACATCTAGACTTCAACATTTTCAAATATTAACTTTGGAAAATAGAAGAATTAATTTAGATATATTATTTTTGTACAACGTTTTGAACAACTTAGTATTTTCTGAAAGCAGGTCTATTCACTGTGTTATTTCCTTTTATTTACCAAAATATCACTGCACATGTATGTACCTTCAAGTACTTTTTGTATGTTTTTATGTAATATTTTGTTATAATTAGTGGATATCTGATATTGGTACTCTGTACTGTTGATTTCCTTAATTGAATATATAAATAAGTTGGTGAATTTTCAGAGAAATAATTTCGTAGTTTCTGTTTTAGCCGAACGCAGGTAGCAATTTGACTCGGCGCTTCAAATTGGTGTATCTATCTACATTAAAGGCTTCGGAGGCAGACCGTTGGGGAGAGGTAGCTAGCCTGAAATATTGCCTAATTCACTGTAATACATGGCTACGAGACTGTGCGAATATTTCTGTTTCACTCGGATGAAATTCCAGTTTATAAAGGAATCCGTCAACATCCCATTCAACACAGAGAGAAGAAAATGGGTCTATGAAAATCATAGAAGAAAGAACCATAATTGTTACCACTTAATATTGTTGGAATCAGTAAGATTATTGATAGATAAGCAACATGGCTTCAGAAAGGGTCGAAGTACGACATCCGCTTTAGTCAATCTTATGGATAAAATTTATAAAAACTTTGATATTGGCATGGATGTATATGGAATATTTCTAGATTTGTCGAAAACCTTTGACTGCGTTAACCATGATGTTTTAATTGACATTTGTAATAATCATGGTCTAAGACGCACATGTTCCAGTTGGATAAAATCGTACTTAGAGAAAAGAAAGCAGGTAGTATCCTATAATAATTGTACTTCTCATTCTCAGACTGTATCTTTTGGAGTACCTCAGGGATCGATACTAGGGCCCCTATTGTTCTCTCTGTATATAAATAACATAAAAAATGTCTTGAAATCAACAGATTTTATTGCATATGCTGATGATGTGAGTATAATTATCCCCCAAAAGAAACATACCAATGTTTCCTCAAACATTTCTAACTTTCTAAGTGACATATCGAATTGGTTTGCAAATATAAATCTAACACTAAATACCAATAAATCCTTAATTATTAAATTTTCAAATGTTAAACGATCTGAAAGTGTACTGGTTCGGTGTAATGACCACACTATACAACAAGTCAATTCTACAAAAGTTCTAGGACTTCATTTACAAGAAAATTTAAAGTGGGATTCTCATGTAGATGAAATATGTAAATCCCTAGCTTCGATATGCTACTTAATAAAAAGAATACGCTGTTTAACGGACTCTCATACAGCCAAAATAATGTATTTGCAAAGTTTTACTCCATTATGTGTTACGGGATAATTTTCTGGGGTGGCTGTCAAACTGCTACTAGAGTTTTCACTCTACAAAAACTTGTAATCCGAAATATATATCTTTTACCTTTTCGGTCGTCTTGCAGGCAAATATTTATTAAAGAAAAATTACTAACTTTACCTTCCCTATATATCTATTATACTGTTTTACACATAAGAGACCAATTACACACACTGCCGACCCACAGTGATTTACATCAGTACAACACTCGAGGCAAAAATAATATTCTAGTACCTAAGGTGAACTTAAACAAATCAAAATATAATCCTTTTATTATGGGTTCAAAATTTTATAACCATCTACCGCTCTATCTGAAAGATATTAATGCTAACAAAATATTCAAAAATCATTTCAAACAATATTTAATAAATAAAGGTTTCTATACCATCGACGAATTTCTTAATAACATAGGATAAAAAATGACTATTAAATTTCTGTTGTATTCTTTGTAATTTTATATTGTAACTATGACTATTCCGATACTATTGTATTTGTAGTCCCCGGAAAATAAAATTATTATTATTATTACACTGAAGAAGGTGTAAGTGCAGGGTCGGATTGGTCAATCGGGATAATCGGGAATTTCCCGAGAGGTCGCGGCTTTTTGAGGCTGCTGCTCGGTGATTACAAACTAAAATTTGAGAACGTAGCATCATCTAATTAACTTCACCGGGTAACCGTTCTTATTTAGATCGTTTTTAATATTTTCTAATTCTTGACAAAATTTCTTTCGGTGTTGCAGACATAGTCCGAGGTCAAATATATGAAGTTTTAATAATTTCCTACTTTGTAAAAATGAAAAATAATGTAGTACTCTTGCCCTACAGCTTGTCTCCCCAATTTTTTTACTGGATATAAAAGTATATGGCCTCCTTATTATTCAGTTAAAATTTGAAACAGAAACTATTTAAATTAATATACATAAAGATGAAAAATAATGTAGTACTCTTGCCCTACGGCTTGTCACCCCAATTTCTTTACTGGATATAAAAGTATATGGCCTCCTTAATATTTAGTTAAAATTTGAAACAGAAACTATTTAAATTAATGTACATAAAGACGAAAAATAACAGAACAGAACAGAAACTATTTAAATTAATGTACATAAAGATGAAAAATAATGTTCTACTCTTTTTTTAATAATTGGAATTATAGTTAAGGTATTGTCCGGTGTTGATGTGTTGGTTTACAGTAGGGTAGACTGATGTTACTAGTCCATTATTTGTTTTCTCTGTTAAAACATCCAAGAACGTAAGGACTCCATGAGATTTTTTCTCCATTGTGAACCTAATATAAAGTATCATCGACATATCTAAGCCAAAGTTTAAGTCTTATATTGGCTGTATCTAGTGTTAATTCTTCAAAAAATTCCTTGTATAAATTAGCTATAACTGAGAAGAAACCATCTTCTTGTACAAAATATCTATCTTTTTCTTGGAAATATGACAAGAAGATTTTGTGGTTGTAATTGTATTTAGCTCAAAAGTTCTACAAAATGTGTTGAATTCTTCACATATGATGTACTTTTTCCTTGAAGTGGCTGAATGATTGGTAATAGAAATTGTGATAATTTGTAAGTAGGAGAATTTATGGAACTTTTGACGGGTTTCTGAGATGCTTAAATATTTCTTATGGATTTTTGGAAACCCCCGTACAGGTGTAGAAGCTTCCTAAAATATGGAGTGATATCTGTTCTTGTTCTAAACGAAATATAATAATTTCTATTTCTTGAGAGCACGGTGCACTTGGTTTTCTATAAAGGTAGTAGAATGTTTTCGAAATTTCTTATAATTTCCTTGATTCAAAAACTCTTCTATTTTCTGATCATATTAATTGGTATCCAATATTACTATAACCCATCCATTATTTGCGGGTAGAATTTTGGTTGTGTTATCTCTCAAGGCTTTATTTTCTTCGTTTTCAAGATTAGGTTTGATCACATAATTTTTTTGCTTCAAAATTTTCCTCAGTCTCCATTTATTAATAATTTAATATTGTCCACATCTTTTACACGAAACTAAATGTTATTTTCCTAACTACAGAATGTTCTATATTTTATATACTATTTTTAGGAGCAATTTTTTTATATTTCAATATCTTTTATAACTGTTCAATTTCTTTGTAGGCAAAAAATTTGTATTATCCAACAGCAAAACTAATTTATTACTTTGTGGCAATATAATAGAATTTTCCCGGGCCGCTGAATCTTCCCAATCCGGCCCTGTGTAAGTGTATATAATAACATCGGTTTTGTAACAATAAAAGTTGAATGAACGACATTTCAAGTATTTGTTAACACCTAATCTTATTATATAGTTCGCTTTAAAACTATTGACTTTTGCGGTCATTCTCTTCTCAATTCCATTCCCCTGAATGTGGCTTGGGAGAAAATAAATTTGCAAGTATATCTCGGTGTAAAAGACAGAAATATGCACGCCCTGATTGAGAGTCTGTGTCGCAGAGACTCCGTGGCGTCGGCGGGAGACGTCGGCGTCGTTATCTCCGATGGATCCTATCGCAAACAATTCGCAAAAATGCTGAGACTGTAGGCGATAATTTACTCCCGACTGACACTACGTAGTATATTTCAATATTTATCTCGAATTCATTACAACACAGATATTTTATCAACGAAAACACTTGTGGTTTCACTTTTTCTTTTCAGATATGACAACTTTGAACAAACAAAAAAGAATGAGTTTGTTGATAAAATAAACAACTTTTTAAATACTTTTCATTGTAGAAAATGTAGTAGCAATTATAAAAATACAAACGCTACCCTAACAAACACGATATTTGAAAAACTAAAGGAATTTTCTGATGCAATATTCGAACTGAACCGCAAAAAAATTAGTGAACGCCCATGGGCAGCAATTGGGGTGTTTTCTATTTGGTGTCTCAAACTTGCGCAACCACTAATTTGATTGTTTCAAATAATAATAAAATATTTACTGTGGTTAGAGGATCCAACAGAACTAATTTTTGTCCAACATTCAATTTGAGATTTTGGATGTCAGTTCTGTAATTTATGTTCATTTTATTGTTCTGTATGTATAGCATTTCGAGTATAAGACGTTTGTGAAAGAAAGGTTCTTGATCCAGAATTTTTACTCCTTCAAAGTCGAAGGTGTGTCCAGTTTCTATACAGTGTTGCGTAAGTGCGCAGTTTCCATTATTGTTTGGTTGTTTTGCGTTCTGACATTCGTGTTTTTAAAAATCCTTTCGATTGTACGAAAACTTACACAGGACAAATACTATACACAGAATTAGTAACGGGAGAGTTATTTTCAAAGTCCGTTTGTGTGCAACTCGAAATACAATTTACAAAAACGTCTAGCTTCCTCTCTCAAAAAAATAGAATATTTAATTCACGATTGCTTTGCCTGTCTATTTTTGTTCTGTCATTTTGACATTAAACAATCAAATATGGTCTGTTGTCATTAGTATTTTGGGTTGCAAACAAACGGATTTTCAAAATAACTCTTCCGTGACTAACCCTGTATATAGGGAAAGAAAAAATATTTCTCAGTGTAGGTATAAAAGTCTCGGTATAAATACTTTTCGTTATTTTGCAATTCAGAAAATTTGATTTAACTCTTTAACGATTCATGCTAGGAAAAAAAATAAGAATCTTCTTTTGATACGGATCACCGTTTTCAAGAAGAATGTCAAAAACCAAAATATGTCGCCTTTTTCCAAATTAGCGAGGGGCTGTTGCATCAGTATATTTTTCTGTACAGGATTCCGTATAAAAGCTTTTGTTGCAATTTTTTGATGTTGGGGTATTTTCAGTAGATTTCCTGAACAACAATTACTTCTTCAGTATTTGATATGACAATGTTTTTAATTGATATAATCGCCAACGAATTTAACCTTTCTTCGTTCTTAGTATAACGTAAAAAATATAAATAGGATTTAATTAATATAAGTTTGCTGCAACTGGAATTGTCAGCATTATGATTAAAGCTACACACTGGACGAGTCAATAAACTTATAATTTGATTTTTAATTTATTTTGCAAAAAAATAGTCTCAAAAAATGTCGTCCTAAAACCAATTTCGCCCCAGGCGGTCGCCTGGCTTGCCTGTAGCTTGGGCCGGCTCTGAAACCACTACCCGAAACGTCGGTTATGTAAGAATAAATGCTGTATGACAGATTTAGAGTTTCTATATCACAGTCGAAAAATTTGAATCAATTAGTTAATAAATTCCTCTTCTATTTGTCTATTCGAATTCTGAAAGAATCTCTGTTCCTTCTTTCCTTGTAGCACTTAATTTTCCGATGAGTTCCGGAGTTCTTAGTCGAGTTTTTCTCTCGTGGAATACCTCGTGGATATTATTGAAGTTTCATGAGTGGATTGGCATCTTGGGAAACGTTAGTTGCCGCAAACTGCAAATAGTCGCGACGTTATTACACAGATCTAATAGATGCCCCAATGAATGATGTTATTCTCATCGTCTGTATACAGGCTAAGTCGCACCACTTTTATCTCTACCACGCGATAAGAATTGAAACGACTAGTTAACTGACAAAGAAGGGCGGTCTTCATTTCTCCTCTCCCAACTCAGCAAAGAAAATTTTCGCAAAAGAGGAGAAGATAATATAAGTTTAATGTTTTTGTAATTGTTTATAATGCACTAATATTTTTTCCCCACTCCCGATATCGTAAGTAGGCTATTAGGACGATTTTTTCGTCCGCGATAACTCTTATAACAAACTTCCAAATATATCTATTTTCCGTATTTAAGCTTCCTGCATTCATATAACGAGTTGATTAGATTTTGGTTAAAATTGGATAAATGAAAGTAATAATTTATTTGAAGCCTATAACAGTTTTTAATGAAAAACTATATTAAAATATAATCCAAAACTTTTCTATTTTATTATTTAAGATTTTTATATCATGGGAAACAGCATATTAGATTTTGGCTAAAATTAATCAACCAGAAGTGATACTTTACTTGAAGCTCTGAACAGATTCTCGTGAAAAATATATTATGATATACTGCAAAACTTGTCAAATTTAGTATTTACTACTCGTATATGAAGGGGAACTACATATTAGATTTTGGATACAATTGATAAACCGAACGTGATACTTTATTTGAAGCTCTGAACAGATTTTCGTGAATAATATATTGATACAATCGAAAACTTTTCAAATTTGTTATTTAAGACTTTTATATTAATAAGAATGACATGTTAGATGTTTTCTAAAATTGATAAACCAGAAGTACTACTTTACAGGAAGCTATAAACAGATTTTCTTGAAAAAATATATTAAAATATGATCCAAAACTTCTCAAATTTGGTATTTAAAACTCGTGTATAATTTGAAACAACATTAGATTTTGACTATACCTATATGATAAACCGGAAGTGGTACTTAATTTGGAGCTCTTAACAGATTTTCGAGGAAAAATAATAAAATATAATCCAAAATTTGGTATTACAGACTTTTCTATATATTGGAACAACAAATTAGATTTTGTTTACGAACGATCAACCGGAAGTGATACTTTACTTAAAGTTCATTGCTATTTCAAACATGGAATTGATGGGAGGTCATGTGTTGCCCATATCAAATATATTTCTTTATAATATGCACCAATTATTTTTTCTATAAATTAAAATATAAACTTTTGGCAGCTAAATACTGTTTTCTATGCTATAGCCCTATATATTCGATTTTGTGTAGAAAAATTACAAATCATTTTTTTGTGTAACAGAATTGAAGGTGTTCTAAATTTGAATTGCATTCCAAAAATTTGTATAAAAGTCATTTTGATATATTTCTCTCATGTTTCTAAGTTGCAATTTTGATAAGCTCATCTTTATTTCGTATTTCTTTCTGTATCAGCAACACACATAGTTTCCGAGATTGTTGACAGAAAAACTGCGAGAAAACTAGAAAAGTGCACGTTCGTTCTGCTGTATAAATAAAACAAACTGCATACATGCTCGGTTCATGTGTAAACATATTTTCTTGTTGAATCGAAACCATAGATCACAATAATTTGTTGAACACACGGCAAACTGCAGCTCCTGCACGTAAGATTTCTGAAAGATATTGTTCACTGCTTGCTTTCCAAGAAATGATGCATGAGTTTACAGATTTCTTTGATTTGTTGTTTCTGGAATTAGGTATAAATATTTGAGTGTCCAACTCAAAGATCGCTCAAAGTTTGTAGACCTTCTAATAACTCCTGCAGACAAATTTTGAAACTATATAAAGGGTAAATTATATGTCGACTAAAGCCCAAAAGAAAATCCTTATATATATATACAGGGTGTTAATTAAAAAGCGGGCCATAGGCGTTTTACATGGGAAATCAGTTTTTCCTTGCTCAAAACTTCCCATTTAATTTTAAACAAAAATGTTTCAAATAAATGTTGTAGAGAATTAAATTCTACACCAGCATCACTAAACATATTTTATTTCGCATGTTTAGTAACCTGTAAAATCCAATTTGAAATGTTATATATATTACTCATTTGTAGTGATAGCCATGAAATTTAAACAAAATTACAAAGAAATGCATATCGTTTGATTTGTCAGAATTTCGATTTTACAGATTACAAAATAAAAATAAATAAAATCTAAGCAATAATTTAGATGTAGATTATAAAAACAATATAGTTTGAAGGACTTGAAGGAATTTCTGACATTTCAAATGATATGCATTTCTTTGTAATTTTGTTTAAATTCCATGGCTATCACTACAAATGAGCAATATTTATAGAATTTCAATTCGGATTTTACAGGTTACTAAACATGCTAAATAAAATCTGTTTCGTGACGCTGGTGTATAATTTTATTATCTACAACTTTTATTTGAAACACTTTTGTCTAAAATTAATTGGGAAATTTTGCGCAAGGAAAAACTGATTTCCCATGTTAAACGCCTATGGTCCGCTTTTTAATAAACACCCTGTATATCATCACAGCTTATTACCCTTTGTTGGGTGTGCCAATCTGCTTTGTACACAGATATCGGTAATGATGAAATATTTGCACCGTGCGGGCGCTTACCAGGCGTCACCTCACGGGCACTCATTGCTGGCGGGGAGAGTGCACCACAGGGGTCAATTTTGTGCCATTTAAAATTGGAAATATTTGGTGTTGAACCCGATTCCCCAGATTCGCGACCTGACACTCAGGCACGTGGCCACAAATAGACATAGCAAGGATAACCCTCGACAATTTTTCAAGTAAGTATTATTGTTTATATATATACATATTTATTCATACTATTGTTTTAAATATTTTACAGATATCCTTTAAATAATAGTGGAATATTACGATTGTGGATAGATGCCATAAAAAGAAAAGATTTCACAACTACAAAAGTATTAAAAATTTCTTGAAATTGATTATTTGAAAAGGCCTGGAACATATATAAGAAGATTAAAATCAGACTCAGCACCTTTTGTATTTCCAAATTTTCCACCACATATACAAACGGTATCTTTTTAATAAGCAAATATTATTTTTGAATTCATAGTTCTATTTTTTTGTGAATTTGCTATATGTATGTATGTATATATATATATATATATATATATATATATATATATATATATATATATATATATATATGTGCAATAAATGTATATTATATTATTAAAATAATAACTATAATTTTTAAAATATACGCAATAAATATAAAGAATCTGTTAATTTTAAATTTGGCGCGTATTTTGCCTTTTCTGCAAATGGCTCCCTTCCAGTTGCTTGCCTCACAGGTGACTACGTGCACAACATACAAGTCAGCAATCCAGTGTATATATTAATATCCTTGTTGTTTACATGTACAAAAGTAGGCTGGTAACTAAGTAATTATTGTATCTGTACGGTAATATTATTACCATACTGACTTGTCAACAACGGTCTACAAAATGAAAAAATAATAAATTGGAAGTATAATGCTCTTCAATAATACATGCAGATAACAGTGTATCGTTCTAAATACGGTTTAAACTCGAATATTAGAGCACATAATTTGAATATTTGTCATATTGACATGTCAAAAAATTGTACTGTTAAGCATAGCATTCTGAAAGTAACAAGAGAATAAAATTGTCTTCATTTACTGAAACCGATAAACTATTGAACAAATAACAAGACTTAGATGTCTTAAAATCCTCACTCTACGAGCTCGAATTTTAAACCGACATCTGCGGCAGTTATGATATACATACATAATATTCCTAGGTGTGTTAATAGCTATAATTTTATTAATATTTTTGACAGTTCTTTTAAAATTTGTTTAGCCTACTTAATTATAGGGATCTATGGCAATGTTGCTAGGCAACCCCTACATAAACATTACCAACCTTTAGGGTGGAAGCGTTTTCAATCATTTCCAACCGAAGAGACTGTCAATGCAGTTAGGAATGACGAATTTCCCAACCTCTAAAAGGTTAGAAATAACGACTGTGAATAAAATAAATTACATTTCTCCTGAAGCCTTTGTTTACATATACAAAAATAGGCTGTTAACTAAATTAAGGGCCCTTTTCTGTAACTCGATGGTTAATTTTTAACCACTGGTTAAAATTTTTATCCAATAGTTATTGATTTGACAACTAAAAATCCTTTTTTATGTTATATATCAACATACTTGATTGGTTAAAAAGAATAACCAGTTGTTAAATATTAACCACTGAGATATAGAATAGGCTCCTAAAGCTGTTAATAGTAACCGGTTTTTGAACAAAACCTTTTTAAATATTACGTCATCCATTTCGGTTAACCATTAACAATTATTTTTTTGAGTTTGTGCTGTTTGAAACACCGCTGTATAAAAATAAACGTATTGCAAAAATGTTTACCCCTGTTGAAACGGAAAAGGGTGGAATAGCCTAAGGTCGCTGAACTAAAATCGAATTAGTTTTAGCCGCCTGATCCTGGTTTAAAAGGAGTAGATGTGTTTTGGAAATATGTCACGAGTGACAAGGGTCTGATAACTTCCCAGAGAAATCTCAAACATCTCAACGAACATCTCTTCCATTTGGACTATTTACCCTGGAATTTCGCAACTATCTGTTAAATTTGTAAAATTAATACACAGTTTAATTATATTATGTAAATACACCCGGAATATAAGAAACGCAGGGTATAAAAAGTTTTTTAATTAATAATTTAACAACATGCACTTTAATTATCTAGAGGAAGTAACGCGAGAAACTCAGTTAATTGCATAAAAATTTTAATTAACATGAGAAGAAAATAAAATGTTCTCTCTGCTTTCAAAATGTCTTTTCAACAATTTATGTAATAATTTCTTTTCTAATGTGCTTGTTGCAATTGTAAAATCACTTCAAAGTAGTCTGAGTGGAAACAAAAACACTTGCCATTTTCCATCCCGCTACCCTTGTTAAGGGTATAGGGATCGTGTATGAAATCGCATATCGAGATTTTGATAAATGACTACGTTTTAAGGTGCATTCACAAATGAAAATTAGGTTTATGGTTCGTGTTTAGATTTAAGTAAGTCATTCATAAATGTAAGTTTAAATTACCTGAAAATTAGTTTTGATGTGTACAGACATCTGCATCAAAAACAAGATTAAAATATCGGTAGAGCAGTAGTACTCAACAACACACCTGTTCGCCGTGAAACTGTCATTCGCTTGGCATTATTGGTTGTATTTCAGCAATTAAGTTATGATAGTCTCCATGTTCTTCTCGCATTTGTTTAAAAAGCCGAATCCACCAAGTGAATAATAAATAAAGATGGGTGTATATATCTATATCATTTCAGACTTGTTCTCATTGGTGAAGTTTGTGACGTCAAACTAAATCATAAACCTAAAGTTTGGACCTTGCAATGTTTAGCTCTTATGATTTGGATTTATTGACTCTAAATTTTGAAGTGTGAATTGAGTCATTACATAATATGCGGCCAAAGTCTTTAAATCTAAAGTATAAACCATAAATCTAAATATAATTTTTATTTGTGAATGTACCTTTAAACCTAAACTAAAACCATAAACCTAATTTTCATTTGTGAATACACCTTTAGAGACACTAAATTCTGAAGTGGGAATGGAGTCATAACATAATATGCAGCCAAGGTCTCTTTAAATTTAAAGTATAAAACATAAATCTAAACCTAATTTTCATTTGTGAATGTACCTTTAAGGTCACTAGAATCCAATTTTAAGATTATCACGATGATTTCTGTATGTATGTATGTATGTATGTATGTATGTATGTATGTATGTGTGTGTGTGTGTGTGTGTGTGTGTGTGTGTGTGTGAGTGTGTGTGTGTGTGTGTGAGAGAGAGAGAGAGACCGTGTGTGTGTATGTGTGTGTGAATCCACCACTCTAACGGAAATACTATCATTCAGAAAATTTTGAAACCTTGTATTTCTACCTTATTCTAATATGGGAAGAGACCATTAGATTTTGGTATAAATCAGATAACCGGAAATGGGACTTTACTTAAAGCTCAAAATAGATGTTCTTCGAAAAATACCTTCAAATATTATCTTTTCAAGATTTGTGTTAGGTATTATAAAAATGAAAGATTATTAAATTTTCTATAGATTTGCATGAATACTTTTTCTATATATTTTATGGATAAATTTATAAAATTATGGATAATTTGAATCCTTTGTTACACAGTTCATATCTTAAATGTATGTAGCTGACACAAATGTTACTGTCAAAGAAATAATCATTTCAAATTAATAATAGCAACGTTTTAAAATGAAAATAGGAAATAGAACCATAGTTATCTGGAATGGATCTTATAGAGTTTCCGCAATAACTAAATATGTAAGTATGTATATTTAAATTAATAAAAATTAAATAGCCGGGGGTTTGGTATTGGTTACATGAGATTTTTTGAAAGAGAGAAGCGGAACATGGATTAGACATTTTTTTATCTCGGTGTATTCTTGATTAATGAAAGTAATAGGCATTTCTAAATAGGTAAGTACTACGCCACTTAGTGAAAATTCATTTATAACAACCAATAAACATTGTTTATATATTTTGCGTTCGCAATTGCGTATCGTAATGACCTTCATTTCGATACGCAATTTTTTGTTTTAGACGGTTGATACTAGATGACGTTTCTTTAACCCATTTTTACCTAATTTATTTTTAGTTAATTGACAATTCATTTTAATAATACAATGTCGAAATTATTATTTTTTTATTGAGGGAAGATTATTTACATGAAAATGTACAAATGGTTACAAATATAATCACAAATTGAATAAGAAATGTTATTGTAGAAGGCGCAAAATTTAAAAAATAGTATAAAGAACTCATTTTATAAGACTTTCTTTCGCCCTTGTCAGTTAGAAAACTTGCTAACGCTCGTTTTCTAAATTTTGAGGCATGCGGAAAAACATGTCTTATAAAACACGTTCTTTAATATACTATTTTTTTGAACAACTTGATTTTTAGATTTTAATTTATTAAGAAGCTGAAGGTTATACATAAAATAATAATTAACTTATTTCAGGTCTGTTTATCATATCATGAACTATGGCAAATTACTTACACACAGAGCTGGGCAAGTTACTTTTAAAATGTAACTAGTTACAGTTGCAGTTACCTAAAAAAAGTAACTAAGTTACTTAAGTTCCAGTTACTTTGGTGAAAGAACTAAGTTATGTACTAGTTACTCATTAACAGTAACTTAGTTACCTTAAGTTACTTTTTAACTACTTGTAATGGAGTGAAATGTAGACTTAGACTGTTGACTTAGATATTCTGTAGTATACATATCAGCGATATTTTAAATACATTGCATTGTTCGATTGCAGGACGCGACGCGAACGCGATGCTGAGCACAACACTCCCACTCTGTACAGACATTTATTAAAAAAAAAAAACAGTTTTAGTTAGTGTTTCTAAGAAAGGAGTCAGCCTCAACAAAATATTTCTTAGAAATTTTAATCGCCCACGTTACTTTTTATGACTAAGTTACATTCCACACTCAATTACGTGTGGTACCGAAAAAAAAACTATGGTGGGGGGTACAAGAAGAGAGGGGAATATGTCAATGTCGATTCGGCATTGTTGCACTACTGATCCGGATTCAAACCGACAATTTTCGAGTCTATCACCTTACTACTGTACCATTTAAATACTTATTAATAACTTTAATAATTTTTCCAAGAATGAATTACATCATCCATTATGATCTTCTAACTGAAAAGAGATTCCCCTCTTGGAAATCTGTTCGGAAGCCGTGATTATTTCTGCTTCTGCCGTTCTTTTTCAGCGTGTTGTGGTTCGTGTATTTGCAAATTCAGGCCGTGCGACAATGGTGCATTGGTTGTGAAGTGGATGCTGTAAACGCTGTAGAATTGCAGAGGAGCCTGGAGTTCAAATGCGGTGTGATTGCCTTCAAGAGGAATATTTCTCTTCCGACTCTAACCGTCAATTGATTGCTGGAGAAAAGAACCTCCGGTTCAGACCGTGCACTGACTCATAAATAATTTCACTCCAGCTGCATTTACAGGACTTTAAATAAATATCTATTCAGTGATTTTTAACCAAATTAATGCATAAATGGAGAGCGAATGCTGTGGAAATATTATTATTATTATTATTATTATTATTATTATTATTATTATTATTATTATTATTATTATTATTATTACTATTATATTAACATAACAATAAACACTGCAGTAATAGAACGGGGGCTAGTGCTACAAGAAAATGTATCATGGTATTCCAAATACTGACCCTTGGTGCTCACTTTAAGTACCCTAGAGAACGATTTGCTCTCTTTCCCGAAAAAAAGACGACCTACCCAGCTGTGGGTCATTGTGAGTTATGACCCAAATTTAAGTTTAAAACAATATTTTAGAATCTTGGTATTCTATATCGGACGTACATTTTTTGTTGTCTTTTAGAGTAAAAATTGTCCGTTGTCTAAAGCCCGGATAGAATGGCATGGACAATTTCTGATTGGTAAAATTCACAGCAATAAAAGGCTTTAGCGCCCTCTGCAGTAATTGAAAATGTTTGGCATTTATTATCGGCTACCATTTACATATACCTACATAATGTCATTTTATGCAGGTCCCATACAGGAAATACCTAGAATCCAAAGTATTATATTTTTAAACAGTTTTGGGTCATGATCCACAGCTAGGTTGATCGTCTTTTTTCCGGAGAAGACAGCAAATCGTTCGGCAGGGTATTTAAAATGAGTAGTAAGGGTCAGTATTTGGAAAATCATGATACCTTTTTTACGTAGCACTAGCCCCCGGTCTATAATAACAATTATATTCTTACTGAATGTTCACATCACGTAGCTATCAAAAATTCTAAATGAATACTCTGTAGTGTTGCACTTATTTCACTAATTTCCTGGATTCTATAGCGTCAGCCACGATAGAGTGTTCGATAAGTAAGCGGTCATATCTTTAGAAATGATGACCACCATGAGTCAAAATTTACTGTTAAATTTACCCTGACTGGCTTCTTGTATAAATTATAAGCCTCCAAAATTACCCAATCGTAGGTTATGTCGGATTGTAGTTTGTAATCATGGATCCAAGTGACTTAACAAAAACAATTAATAGCTAGTGTTAGCGTGGAAAGTTTGATTGATTGAAAGCAATAGTGTTCGTTCACCGTTTATAGAATTTGACTTTGAAATAATGGCCGAATACAGCTTCAATAATCTATTTGGCATGTATCTTATCTATATGTATGGTGTAGTTATAGGCCACTGAATTAAGAATAACATCTACCGTCAGATGACGGTTTCTTATTTTTTGCAAACAGAATACTTGATACAATAAAAAGGCGATAATAAAATCTACTATCTCATTGGTAATTTTTAAATTCCTCTAGACTCTAATTCTTCATCGGATGATAAACAGAAAAAGATTACTGTAGAATGAGATTTCTTTTGATACTGTGGTGTTGCAATGAAGCGATGGCCACCTATATACGGGCTATCGAATTTCTGGAATCTTCTCCGTTTTTCTTTACACCCTCATTATCTTCTAGTCTAGGCATTTCCTATTATATGCAACCACAAATTGCGAACGATAATGCATATTCTAGAAATATTCTATGTAGAAAATTTGTATGAATCACTTACCTCCTTCAATGCTTATTCCTATTATTATATAAGATTTGTGCCAAGAAAGTTTTCACCAAATAATTGACATCTATAATATTTATAAACCATGGCAGTATTCAAGAATTTTAAATGATGAAAAATATATATTGAATATCACCAATTTTTACCAGTTTAAATCTTTATCTTTATTTCTTCGTAAATTTGTAATCGGGTAAGTCATCGCATTTCAAAATTGAATTCTCTGAGAGCAAGAAGCATAGCGGGCAAGGAGTTCGCCATGCTGCGAGATGTATAATGCATCTTGTGAATTAAATAACACATCAGTGGATATGTGGACGCTTGGGGCTCGAATACAGCCTTGCTGAACAGCTCAACATGTTTGACATCCGCCATGAATCTTTCACAGGCTGAGAATTCACCGAGAATTTATATTCTCAACACTCGGAGGAATAGCAAAGAAGTTTAATAATTGATCCATCTTAGAAGAAGCATACGGGAATGCAAGTTTTATTAAATGTAAAATAATAAAAGTATTTATATATTAGATGCCCGGCTGCAAGACTGATGTCGGCAAGTGTTCTATTAACTCCAAGCATCAGTAAATGTCCGCTTAAGAGAAATAAATCTGATGTGGCCAGCACATTACCTTGCGTCAGTTCTATATATTTTGTGCGAAAGATTATATTTCTTGTACATTACCTTCCGACAGTTGTATGTATTTTACACAAATTCCATACAGAAAGTTTTTAGCAAAAGATCCTATATTTCTAGTAAAATTATTAGAGAAACATACTATGTCACTTGCACTTGACACTGACATTTTTCAATCAGAATTTTCTTAATATAATAGCTGTTCTCATAGCTGGCTACTTTATGAAATTTTATTTCTTTATAATTTTTACCTTCCGTCGCCTTTAGGTAAGGAAGGTATTGACTTTGGTCAAAAAATTCAGTTGTTTTTGATGAATAAGTACGTTTTAGAGTCCCTAGAAACGAATATATATATATATATATATATATATATATATATATATATATATATATATATATATATATGTGTGTGTGTGTGTGTGTGTGTGTGTGTGTGTTTGTGTGTGTGTGTATGTGTGTGTGTATATATAACTCCAATACTACAATTCCAAAAATTATAATTCTTTCGTATTCTTCGTCGGTTTATCCATGTGAAGAGCTAGTTAGATTTTGGTTATAATTGGTCGACCGGAAGTACCCTCATTTCAAAATTTTAACAGTTTTTCTTGAAAAACGATGTCAAATATCATTTCTTCACATTTAATGTTATAAATATTAAAGAATATTTTATTCTCTATACGATTTGACTGCATTTTATACTTTATATTAAACGGATATAGAGTTAAAAACACACACACACACACACACACATACACACACACACACACACACACACACACACACACACACACACACACACACACACACACACACACACACACACACACACACACACACACACACACACACACACACACACACACACACACACACACACATACACATACATACATCATTATAAAAATAGTAAATTCGTATTCTAGGTACCCTAAAACGTTCATATTGGTTAAAAACTCATCATCGAATTTTTTGACCAAAGACAATAGCTTTAATTTTTATATTATTTAATTTATAATTAATAAAAAAAATTATAATAAGAAAATATTTGTACCGTGCGGGCGTTTACCAGGCGTCACCTTACGGCCACTTATTTTTGGCGTGGAGAATGCACCACAAGGGTCAATTTTGTGCCATTTAAAATTTGAAATATACCTTTATTGGAGTCGGGCGGGAGCTAATCTGGTTCCCCAGATTCGCGACCAGACACTCAGGCACATTAAGTTTATAATAATAAAGCCAAAATAAAAACCCAATAAAATCCAAAAAAGTACAATAAAACACAAAAAACCCACTGGGTCGGTTTTTTAAAACCCTGGCTTTTTGCTTTTGTTCTTATATACAGGGTGAGTCTGGGAAGACGCCCCCCCCCCTTATAACTTTTTTATTATAAGTAATAGAAAAAATAGCTCATATAAAAGTTTTATTATTTTACATATACTATTTGATGGCAGATGTAGACATTTTTTATAAAGTCAGGTTTACAAGATACGACTATCCACTTTTATTTTTCAATTGGCGACCTATAATTTTTTTAATAAAATAGAAACCGCCATTTTTTTCTCTTTTCAACGATGTATTATTTTTTATTAATGTATTTGAAAAATTTCGAGAAAAATGAGATAATTTAGAAATAATTTTTAAACAAATATTATAGGTGGCTATGTGAAAATAAACAAAACGTAACAGTGCTATACAACTTAGCAAACTGTATATAAAATAGATTAGTACACTCAGCAATGCCAATATGTTGTGATGACATATTTATTTATATTTTAAAGGAAAAACCAAATCCCAACTTTGTCCAAAAAATTGTGATATCCTTTAAGATGCTTTTCGTCTTGAATGGCAGTCATGCGAGCCGGTAGTAGATAATGCAGACATCGCAGACTGCACTTACTCTTACGAACACATCTAGCACACGGAAATTTCGCTAATGCAGTTGTTATACTTTCCAGAGACTTGCGCTAAGATGTATGAAGAGGATATTCATGATGTCGTAAAGTTTGGAAACTAATATGCTTATACTCAAGCAAGATACATACGATTTGCAGTAAAAAATCTTATGTGGCAAACACATTATCTTCCGTCAATTTTATGTATTTTATACGAGCCAAAACTCATATTAATTTGGCCAGTTAACATTTGCAACAAACAAATTATAAAACCTGCGCAAATGGTGAAAAATTTCTACAAATATCTTGCGACTAGTTTAAAATATACCTACCTATATTTTATAATTATAAAAACTGAATATCTTATTCAAGTATTCCGCAATTTAATATTGGGTTAAATCGCCTTCATCAATAATACCAGATTTAATAATTCCTCCTTTTGTTTGGTGTGTTTAACCGAACATTTTTTTCAGAAATGCAGGAGAATTTGTGCGAAGGGTGTCATCGTAACTTCTCATTCTTAAATATGGAAATAAATGGTTCATTGTTGCAGTTCAGATGAAAGATTTACTGGATTTATATTCTAGAAACGTAGAGGGTAGAAAGATGCTTTTGATGCTATCACTTAGATTTTTTATTTGTAGGGACACAAAATAAAATTGGTATGTTACTCATTCTTTATGTACACTCATTAATATAGTTTTAGTTTCATATTTGAATTGAATATATAGGAGACCATATACTTTTTACTAAATACTTTTTTGTGCAACCGGACGCGAAATAAGCATTTCGCAGCCGCAATACAGGCCGCGAAATTAAATTTCGCGACCGTTGTTATGGTAACGGCCGCGAAATTAGGTAAATAATCACTTTGACACTTGAAAATTGCATGGCTTTGTTTATCAAATGTTAATCCCATAGCTACCGTGAAAGCTAACTTTCTGTATACAATGAAACTGTTTAAAATTAATAAAATTTAAATTACATATTTTTTACGGTTGCACAAAAAATATTGTGTACACCTTGTCCGCGAAATCCTTTAGCGCCCTCGAGATTGTCTTGCCTCGGCCGCAAGCGGCCTCGGCGACAATTTTTCTATCGGTACGCTAAAGAGTGATTTCGCGGCCTTGATATACAAATAACTATTTGTTTCATATTTGAACTGATTATTTAGGAGACCATATACTTTAATTTGCAGAATACAAATATGAGTGACAAGCAGTAGGGATAGAGTAATACATTATTTTTCATCTTTATGTACAATCATTTAAATACTTTTTGTTTCATATTTGAACTCAATTATGAGACTATATACTTTAATTTCCAGATTTTAAATTTGAGAGATAAACACTGGAGATAGAGTAATATATTATTTTTCATATTTATGTACACTCATTTAAATACTTTCTGTTTCATATTTTAACTAGATGTTTAGGAAACATAGGCGCCCACAGGGGGGGTCGAAAGGGTCGACTGACCCCCCTTTCATTTATGGACTGTATCCATTTTTAAAAATAAAATTATAATTTTATTTTTTCATTTTAATGTATCATTGTATTTTTTAATAATTATTGGTAATATTTTCTTATATTTTAATCAAAAATTTATTACATACTATCTATTACTAAGTACGAAATAGCTGAAGTGTCAGAATGAGTAAATTATGTTATGTACTGTTATCTTCGGTGTTGTATTTTCTTTAATATGCCGTGCTTTATTCTAATCATTTTATGATCACGTTCTTCTCAAAACTTTCACAATTATCGATTTTACTGTTATATAGAAATAAAGATATAGTAAAGTAAATAATGAATAGACATTGCATATTTATTTATATTAAAAGTACCTACGTATGATTAGGGTTGCCGTATTTTGTGAGGAGCGCGATTTAATTAACATTTAATTATTATACATTTTATTTTGAGCAGTTCAATAGAATAATTATATTGTTACTCAGTAATATAATATTTTAGTTTAATGCAACATTGTATTTTCAGATTGTCTGTTTCTGTAGTTATTGCTTATGCTCGCATCTCGCATTATAAAGCCTATATAGTAGAAGGGGCAATTCTACGCTTTTAGAGCGTACATAAGCATTTTCGTCATAAAATATTGGTTTTAATTTTTTAAGAATTTCTTAAATTTGCTTCATTGTAAAGAACTCTATATTATCTTACTTTGCATTAAAACACGTTTGACCTTGAAAATTATTAAAAATTATAATAAGTGCAACACGTAAAAATCAGCTAGTGCGCACTGATTACTTAATTGTAAAACAAGTTATGCGCTTAATAATAATAATAATAATAATAATAATAATAATAATAATAATAATAATAATAATAATAATAATAATAATAATAATAATAATAATAATAATAATAATATTTATTTAGACTGAAAATATACAGGTAAACCTAATTACATATTTACAGTGACATATTATTGACAAATTGTTTCTTTAAAGTATTTTTGTTATAATAAAATATATCTACAGTATTATCTATATCATTCAGTTTGTTGACAACACGAAGACATGTATGTATTGGCGAAATTGATTTTTTGATATTAAATATTGTACATCTAGGTCTTAATTTTATATTAGGCACATGAATTGGTAACATCGATAATAATTCAGGTACATCAATTGTATGTATTACATTCCAAATAAATAATATCATAATAAGTTCACGTCTACATTGAAGTGTACATATGTTAAACAATTTTATTTGTGTTATATATGAAATATACATGGGTGACATATTATATTGTTTGAAATATAAGTATCTTACAAATCTTTTTTGCACTTTTTCTATCAAATTTGTCGCTACATCGGTACTTGGATGCCATATAATACAACCATATTCTAAAATCGATCTGACTAGTGAATTGAATAAGGTTATTAATGTATCTACACTAAAATTTTTGCCTACCCTAAGTATGTAACTCGCTGTTTTATAAGATTTTTCAACTATCATTTCATATTGTTTTTCAAATTTAAAGTTACTTTGAAATAATATTCCCAAGTCCTTAAATAATGTCACTCGATCCAACTTTTCATTACATATGAAATAAGTATGATGATAATTAACCATTTCTCTTGAATATGTCATGATTTTACATTTCTTTATATTAAAATTTATACTGTTACTTTTACACCATTCTCCTAGCAGGTTAATATCATTTTGTAGGTGTACTGCGTCGTCAGTATTACTAATTTCTCTGAATAATTTTAAGTCGTCTGCATATAACAAGCATTTAGAGTTACGTAATATTTGGGGTAAATCATTAACAAATATTGTAAATAATAATGGACCCAGCAAGGATCCTTGGGGCATCCCAGAAACAGGTGTGAACTCGTTGGAATGTATGCTGTTATAATTTACAAATTGTATTCTATTACACAAATAGGATTTGAAAAATAACAATGTATTATTATCCACACCAAAGAGACTTAACTTATATAGTAATATTTCATGTGATACGCGATCAAAAGCCTTGCTTAAATCTGTATATATATAACGTCTAACTGGTTTCCGGAATCTATAGTAGATGAAATTTTGTTACACATCACACACAAATTTGTTATTGTTGACCTGTCTTTGACAATGCGGAAATGTTCGCACTTAATACATAAATGAAAAAGGCTATTAGCGACAAAACTCGCCACTCCAGTCTCCAATTACATGTATTTAGTTTTCTTGCTGCCGGTTATCTAGCTGACTAGCAACGAGTAAGCAAGCCTCGTATAATCGAGGCTACCTAGTTACAATATAGTAAAGCGGTTTAGATGTGATATTTTGTCTTGTAATGCTTTCCCTTTCGAATATAAAATAAAGAAATAAAATATTTTAGCCTCCATAAAACCAATTTAAAATTTATGACAAGAGCAAAACTGTTTTCAATGCCGCATGTATTCCATTTCGGTAAAGATCGCCGGGAAGACAATTGAAAATCGATTTGGTTCCCCTAGTACAAACAAAACTCAAAATTCGTCGCGTTGCAGTCCGGCAGAGGGTGTTAGCGTCGCCAACCCTCGTACAAACCGACGCGCCATTATGTTAATAAAGTAGCAGCAATGTTGGAGTATTTGACTTGACTACTCCATTATACAAATATTTGTCTTTCGTATGGGCAGGGGTGCGGCAAATAGCTGTGTCTCAAGACACCAGGGGAAGCAGACGAGGAAATTGCAAGAGGGTGCAAGACGCAAATACTAAATTTTCATTTCTATATTATTTTAAATCTTTCGATGATGACGCTGCCAGTAGCTTTCGAACACTTCAAATCTATCTACCAATTAGAGATAGTAAAAATTGATTTCGGGCCAATATTTTCATCTTTGGTGATGTCTGCTAACTTGTAAAGTCAACAATACAAGTTATCATAATAGTTTACAGGGATGGGCGTCGAAAATGTAATAGTTTAAGTGTCGACCTCGACAGGGACGTAGACGTAGATATATTCAGAAGCATAGACATAGAAAATGAATTTTTGAATTTATTTACTGTAAAATAATACATTAATTTAATGCAATTCGTGTGACATTTAATGTTACGAAAATTTCCCTAAAAATAAAACCTCAAATCCCTAAAATGGTGCAAATATCTCTAGTTTTTGGATTTAATCCATAATTTGGCTACTCTGGAACAAACATAATAATTATACTTCACTGTCCATGTACAATCATAATCTTTTTACCTTCCGTCACCTTTAGGTAAGGAAGGTATTGTCTTCGGTCAAAAATTTCAGTGGTGAGTTTTTAATGAATAAGCACGTTTTAAGGTCCCTAGAATACGATTTTACTATATTACGATGATGTCTGTGTGTGTGTGTGTGTGTGTGTGTGTGTGTGTGTGTGTGTGTGTGTGTGTGTGTGTGTGTGTGTGTGTGTATGTGTGTGTAACAAAATTTTTGTCAACGATAACCCTAAAACTACAATTCCCAAAATTATAATTCTTTCGTATTTCTCTTCGTTGCATCCACATGAAAAGCTGATTAGATTTTGGTTATAATTGATCAACCGAAAGTAACCTCATTTGAATATTTTAACAGTTTTTCTTCAAAAAAACGATAGTAAATATCTAATGTTATTATAAATATTAAAGAACATTGTATTCTCTATACGATTTGACTGCATTTTATACTTCATATTAAATGGATATAGAGTTATAAAATTATAAATAAATTAAATTTCATAAATTAGCTAGCTATGCTAGAAACAGCTACTATATTAAAAAAATTCTGATTGAAAGATGTCAGTGTCAATTGCCATATTCGTAGTATATTTGTGTTATAATTTTATTCGAAATATAGGATATTTTTGTTCGAAACTTTCTGTATGGAATTTGTATAAAATACATACAACTGTCGAAAGGTAATGTACATGCAAGAAATTTAGAATCTTTTCCAAGGAACTTTCTGTATGGATTTTATAAAAAATACATAGGCATTTACCGGTAGATACCGCATCTACCGACTGTTTTCGAAAACACGAGTGATAAAAATTTACCGTGTTCGAAAATTGTACAATATCTACCAGATTCATCTACCGGATTCATGAAGAATCTAATCTCAAAAAAGGTAGTGATGCAAAGCGAAGCGCGCGCGTTAAAATTGGAAATGTGTTCAAAGTAGGACTCTGCTCAGTTTGTTAACTACTTTAAATTTCTAATCTGTTTCAAATTTTCAAATGGATCTACCCCTGTTTACCACTTGTGTTCTTAAAATATTGATTCCGGTTGCTATAACCTGATAAACAGCTGTTAACCGGTAACAGTTCACCAGTAGAATATTCGTATATGCCTCATATAACTGACGAAAGGTAATGTGCTGGCCACATTTTTTTTATTTTGCACCTTTTATGGCATTTTTAAATAAAAAATCGTAGTGTCAAAATTTAGAGAATTTGGTGTCAGTTGGTGTTACTAATGTGACGGATAATTCAAACTCTGACCTTTTTTTTGGAATACCAACTATCTACGATATTTTCCATTTATTTCTAATTTTAGTGCTATATTTCCCCTCCTTTTCTTATTACTATTATTATTATTAAAATTTATATATACAAAATTCTTAACAATCGTTTGGGTTCGTTTATTTAGCAAGATTTGACATTTGATATTTTTCGCCATTCATAGTCAACAACCCAAAAACATAAATTGTACTAATCTATTACAGCAGTCAAATGGGCTATTAACGTACTCTTTTGGGTGTTGTAATAGCTTTGTTACAGACGCAAAATATAGAAATGTATTCAATAAATAACCCAACAGACATCTGAAATCAAAACTAATAGATACACAAAGAAGATTATTAAGAAAGAACTACCAACTTCATTAACTTCGGATAAAGCAGACAGACAATATTGAAACAACGAAGAAATGGAAGAATATCTTGGTATTTGTAAAAAATTTAATTATGCAGTGTTGCCATGGAACGGGTTATTAAAAGTTGCGCAAAAGGATTTTTGATTTTAAAATGTCTGGAAACTTCCTTGGAAGAATTGATTTCGTTATAGCTTTTGCGCGATCCTTACGCCAATTACCATCAAAGTAAATCCAAGTAGGTCACTTAAAATAGCATTGTTAAACAGGGAAACAAAAATCGAAATAATTGTAAAACAAAAAACGCAACGTCCAGCACGTAGAGGGCCACGTCTTTCCCTTCGTTGACAAAAGCTTGGAATAAAACTTTTAAGTCCGCTCTTTATTTCAACAACAGTAAACTTTTAATTAACTTTTCTAATACTACACGTAATCCTTCGAAACAGCTGAATCGATTTTAAATTAGGGAATATACGACGTTTTAACACGTCGTTACGACGAAGCGTGCCTCCAGATCACGTTAGCTTAGAAACATCCGACTCGAGAAACGATTAGAACTTGTTATTTTTCTTCTTCATTTTTATTTCTCTTAATTGTTTTCTAACAACTTCGTAGCGCTTACTGGATTTCTTTGCAAACATACATATCATGTTCATTAGTGTAATAATCGTTCAATAACTTTCAAATAAGAACCATGTTAAAAAAACATTTTTCAAATTTCCAAATGTTCATAATAACGAACATTATTATATTATACATAAACATTAAACCGAAAAAAAACATACTTATGCCCGGTTTTATAAACATCGAATAAATTGCTGAGTTATTACTTTGAAAGTAAATTTAATCGACGAGTAAATAAAAATGTCTGTTTTATAAAACAGAGTAAAATAACTACTTGCAGAGTAAATATTTTATCCTAGTGATTTACAGAGACATGACATCTGTCACTATTTTGTGATTTTTGCATATAAATATTTTAATATTTTCTATAATTATATACATTTAATATTGTTTTTCACTATATTAAGAACCTATAGGCCAGATTGGTAATAAAATTTTATTTTTTTATGAATTTGAAACTACAATTTTAACTGGGAACAAGGAAAAGAGCCTCCATGAAGAGTATGTGAATACCGTGGTACACTCAAGCTACGGTTTCTTATAACGGCTAATCTTTCCACTACTGGAGCATAAGAGAGATTGATAAAACCAGGATATAACATTACTAGACGGTATCCCTTAAAACCACTACTGACGATAATGTCAATCTCCAACTGAAGAGGATCTAATCCAAACAATGTGCCGCAGAATGTTTTAATAATATTGTATTCTGTATGTCCCTGACACGAAATAAATCCAAAAGTCAAAATAGAAAATAAAGTGTGTCATAAAGTGCCAGGTGTCAACTTACATGGAAAAAAGAGAGAACGGGGAAAAATTACACAGAAATAGACAAAGCAAATATATTGGATATAAATAAATAAATGTAAAAATAATGCAAGAGATGAAATTTATATTGAATTTAATTTAATTAATGTTGATGTGTCAAATTCATTCTACAGAATAAAATTTACTTCCTCGAAAATCGGTGGAGTAATTTATTCTGTAGATTTACTTAGCAAGTATTTTTATTCTTGCTTTATAAAACGAAAATCTCTGGAATAAACTATTTTACTTTAAGAGTAAATTTTACTTTTCTAGTAATTTACTTATCCATCTTTTATAAAACTGGGCATTAGTGAATTTAAGGACTATATAAATGCTGGTATTTAGTCGGGTTAGCGCTAGTCTAGCAAAAATTAGCGCTAGTCTAGCAAAAATTAGCGCTAGATGCGTACTGAACGATATTTATTTTGTTGAACTTAGCGACCGAACACAGACTAAAGTAAATCAGATGACTATAAACTGACAGTTCTATCTGTCTATAATTAAAAATTCAGACTTCATTTTTAAATGAATCTAATGTTGAAGAATTGTTAGAAGATGTACAGATTGTCTCATTTTCGATGTATTTTAACGGTATCTCGGGTAATATTAACGATAGAGCAAAACCGTTTGCACATTCCACAGTCAACATTTCGAAAAAAGTTTTATAGTCACCACAGGAACTTTCGATCTTCTTTTGTTTCCAAGCTACAAGCAAAAACACGTTATTTGCTCATTTTGAAAATATCTTATAACTTATTTATTATAATAGTTAGAGAAAAATTGTGTCAAAATATTTTAAACAGTTTTTTAGAAAATGGCGTAATTAGATTTTTTGAAAGCTTGATAATTTTCTACACAAACTTATGATTTTTTAAATGGGAACCTATGTTGAAAATAGTCTCATCTTTTTTTTATTTTACCAGCTTTTCAGTTATATATAATAAGTCTACATTCTTTTGTTTTAAATAGAAATAATAGATAAATTATTAATTTATTGCGGTAAAAATTCTACCTAGTTACCAAGTTTCATTTCGACAAAACACCGTCACAAAATTTTTATCGCACCCTTTAAGTCAATAAGATGTCGTATTCTTACAAGTAAGTGAGTTTTGATAAGCGAAAATATTTTGATGTTTTAGACACATATTGTCTACATACCTGTCAAAGTCTGTATATTTTCAGTGTTAGTTTTTATTAAAAACGAGTCGATTCGGACAATAATCTATTTAAAACGTTGAAAAAGCAAATTGAAACATAATACCTTTAAACACATTAAATATTACAAGTTTTTTGTCAAGAAAAAAATTATGTAAATGATTACCTGATTTTATTTTGGAAATAGTCATCCGAATACCATTCGTGGTTAAATTGTATCCTGGAAAAATTTTCCGATTGCTTTACTCGAGCCTGTTGCTAATTTTTCTCGAGACTTTGATAAAAAATCACTGGTTTGACAACTCGTGATTTTTTTACCAATGCCACTCAATAAATTGCTAGGCAATTGGCTCTAGTAACAATCTGAAAATTTACCACTTATGATATTATATATGAAAATAAAAATTATAATAATAATATAACCGTGTAAAAGAAATAGCCTTATTTTTATAATAATTAGTAAAAAGAACCAATCTTGGTTCGCATTTATAACTAGGTATTGTTAATAATTAAAACATGAAAATGTTTTTAATTTTTATAATGTTATTTGGCTTCTACGTTGTGTATTTTTGATGTTAATGCACATGATCTCAGAGGTCCAACAACTTTTAACCTAGGGCTTCGTCTCGTCGCTATGCCTCCCTGGAGTCTTAAAAATTCTCCGGAATATTCTGAAGTTTCAACTTTCACGTTAAACCTCATACCATTATTATAACGTCATATTATGGCCTCAACCAATAATATCACATACTAGTATTCCCAAGCAAGATCATAACAAATTAGTCTATTTTTAAATTGTCTGATTTTCTGAATTACTTTTGTTATGGCCTACTTAAGAAAGCCTCCGCATTCTTAGCTTGACTTGGGCTATAAATGCAAAAGAACAAACGAAATAATAGCTCATAAAAACTTTCCTTCGCTAAGGGCAGCACAAGTGCATAAAACACACAAGAAATTAATCATTGTTTAAAAACTTGCCTCAATTAATTAAACTTTGTATTAAGGATCTACTAGCGAGGATTTATGTTTTTAATAAATAAGCTCAGCTTGGAAAGCTCAAAGCTGTGACCTGTTGTTGTTTGCACTTTATAAACACCGGACGGTAGAGCTTGACTTTACAATATACTTCATTTCGAAAGAACAAAGAAATACTATTTATAAACTTATATTGGATTTTCCAAGCAATCATTGACAAACTTAATATGGCAAAACAGTTTTTACCTTATTATTTATTTAATTGATGGAAATTTCTCGGCTGTGGTATACATATTAATGTGTATTTTTAAAACCTAACATCGACGTGTTTTAGTGTTTAAAAAAAATCTTATGTGGACACTACACGACTTCCTTGTACGCAAGACTATATGAAGTATAGACTCAATTATAAAATTGCACGTATTTGACGTAATTTGACATTAACATCTATTTTTTATTTTCTTGTTATTTTTTATCTTAATCCATAGCAAGCATTATTACAAAAACCAAAAAGTATATACGTTTTAAATTTACATATCTCGCTTATACAAAGGGCTAATTTAATAATACTTGATGTGCTAGACGCAGAATTTAATTCTCTAAAACTCTTATTTGAAGCATTTATTTATAAAATGAAAATGAAACCATTGTATTCAAGAAAAACTGTTAACAACTTCAGGTAATATATCACTTCCGGTTAGCCTGTTTTAACCAAAATCAAATATGTTATTCCAATTGACATAAAAGTCTTATTTACCAAATTTGAAAAGTTCTTCATTATATTTTAATAAAGTTTTTCATTAAAATCTATTATAGGCTTCAAATAAAGTACCATTTCTGGAAATTATGTAATGATCAAAAAGGGAGGTGCACAACTAGATGTTATAGCAGTCCTAAATACAAAATTTAAACTTGCTACGGTTTACCGTTTTCGAGTTAAGCAAGATACGTACAGACGTCACGACGAAATTAATCAGAATGGATTCAGGGATGGTCAATATGGATATTTTCGTTGAAATCTGTGTGTGTGCGTGTGTGTGTATGTGTGTGTGTGTGACGATATTTTTCGTCCACGATAACTCATAACAAACTTCCAAATATTTCTATTTTCCGTATTTAAGCTTTCTGCATTCATATAAAGAGTTGATTAGATTTTGAGTAAAATTGGATAAACGGAAGTGACTCTTTACTTGAAGCCCATAACAGGTTTTAGTGAGAAACTATATTAAAATATAATCCAAAATATTTCAATTGTAGTATTTAAGACTTCTATATCAAGGGGAACAACATATTAGATTTTGGCTAAAATTAATAAACCAGAAGTAATACTTTACTTGTAGCTCTGAACAGATTTCCGTGAAAAATATATTGATATATTCCAAAAGTTGTCAAATTTAGTATTTAAGCCTTTTATACAAAGGGAAGCAACATATTAGATTCTGGCTAAAATTGATAAATCGGAAGTGATACTTAATTTGAAGCACTGAACAGATTTTCGTGAAAAATAAATTGATACAATCCAAAACTTTTCAAATGTGGTATTTAAGACTTTTTCTAAAATTGATAAACTGGAAGTACTACTTTCAGAAAGCTATAGAATTTCTTGTAAAAATATATTAAAACATGATTCAAAACTTCTCAAATTTTGTATTTAAAACTCGTGTATAATTTGAAACAACATTAGATTTTGACTATATCTATATGATAAACCGGAAGTGGTGCTTAATTTGGCGCTCTTAACAGATTTTCGAGGAAAAGCAATAAAATATAATCCAAAATTTTGTACTTGTTGGAACAACAAATTAGATTTTGTTTACAAACGATCAACTGGAAGTAATACTTTACTTAAAGCTCGTGGCTGCGTGCCTGAGTGTTTGGTCGCGAATCTGGGGAACCGGGTTCGATCCCGACCGACGCCAAATATTTCGATTTTTAAATGGCACAAAAATTACCCCTGTGGTGCACTCTCCACGCCAGCAATGAGTGCCCGTGAGGTGACGCCTGGTAAACGCCCGCACGGTACAAATATGTCAACATCATTACCGATATCTGCATACAAAGCGGATTGGCACACCCAGCAATGGGTAATATGCCGTGATGATATATTTATTTATTTATTTATTTATTTCATTGCTATTTCAAACATGGAATTGACGAGAGGTTATTTGCTGGCTACATCAGATTTTTTAATATTCCATAATCCCACAAAACAAAAATTTAAATCGTAGAAATTAATAAAAGTAAGGATGCAGTATTATAGACGAGACAATGCGGATATATGAATGTTTGTTTACAGTGTCCAAAAGAGGCGTATAAAAATCTAGATGAGCAATTTACGTTTTGTGTTTATAAGTGCATAAAGTCTTTGATGTTTGGCTTGCATGGGAAGTCATACGCGATGACTTGAACCTGTGGCAAATTTAATTGCGCTATTCGGTTCGGTTGGCTGTTTTCACAGGCAGCAGCCAGCAAGCAGGCAGGAGATTACAGTGTTCATTCTGCTTTGACGTTCTGCATTCGCTGGCTTTCGTCATTTAAAATTCCGCCGTGCCGTACATCGCATATATGCCAGTGCCACTGCGATGCGATGAGAGTAATAAAAGACCAAACCCAGACGACGTACTTAAGTGCTGAGCGTTTGCGTCAAAACACCACCACTTCAATACATAACCTAATGTTAAACACATAATTTTATGAGATTTCGCTTCGGTGAACTCTCACAAGTGCTTTCGTTCTCAATACTAAATTATTTTCATTCAAAAGCGGAAATATCAAAGTGCTAACATAAAACCAAAATAGAACACAGGAAACACGTGTAACTTCAGGGAATTACGTTTGATGAACATAAAGCTTCAACAATATTTCATGCCTTCAAATATTCCTTAATGTTTTGGTTTAGACAATATTACATACATACTTGTTTTTTAATATTTCCCTATTTATACTTTTTCTATAAACATAGATGACTTAAGGTGCATTCACAAATGAAAATTAGGTTTATGGTTTTTATTTAGATTTAAGTAATTCATTCATAAATGCAAGTTTCATTTAATTCTAATTTAGTTTTGCTTGTATTGACATCTATGTAAATGCTTCAAAAACAAGATTAAAATATCGGTAGAACAAAACTTGAAACTGTCATGCGCTTGGCATTGTTGGTTATATTTCAGCAATTAAATTTTGACAGTTTTATGTTCTTCTCGCATTTATTTAAAAAGCTGATTTCACAAAGTGAATACTAAATAAAGATGGGTGTATATATCTATATCGTTTCAGATTCGTTCTCATTGGTGAAGTTGTGACGTCAAACTAAATCATAAACCTAAAGTTTGGACCTTGCAATGTTTGGCCTTATGATTTGGATTTAGAAACACTAAATTCTAAAGTGTGAATGGAGTTATTATATAATATGCGGCAAAAGTCTTTAAATCTAAAGTATAAACCATAAATCTAAACCTAATTTTCATTTATGAATGTACCTTTAGAACTTAGATTCTATAGAATCTAAGTAATATTTTAATAAATAATTTATTTATATTAAAACAGCCTGCATAACGTCAACTATAGCTATTTGTGTAAAGCGCAAAATGAGGCATCGTCGATTGAAAGATTACGGACGCGCGACGCAGGAACGCGACATTCTCTCGAAATCCATGTCCATTTGCGCTCGAAACACACACAAGATTTTTTCTACAGTCCACTATAACAAAAAAATAATAAAATGTACACTTTGTACTTACAGTAGCAGTGAAGATAGGAATATGACTTCAAGATATTGTTTTGGCTTTCGTTTTTACAAAAAATTAATGCCAATTTTGTAATGAACATTATTAGTTTTTGTATAATTTATTTGTTTCAAGTACATTAAACTAGTGCAGTGGAAGAGTGGATGTCCATTGGGAGCGTTCACGCCAAACTTTTGCAGGTGGCAGCAACACAATTCATTTTATATTTAATTTATCGTTATTTTCTATTCTTCTTAAGCTATTGTTTCAATCTAATCCAATCATTTTATACTGTCTTTTCGGTTAATCATATTTTGACAAAAAACTGATGTAAAGTGTAAAGTATGTCGTTTACTCTATTCTATACCATTGAATTTATTAAGTAAATTAATAGTTATTTGAATTTTACCTCTTAATTTCATTCATTTAGATCCTTAACAACAAGGAAAATAATATCGTCATACAGGGTGTGGAACGCAATACGGAACATAGGAGTTTAACATAGGATTTTAAAAATGTGCGAATATTGGCTCTTCTGTACATTTTGGAATAAAAGTACAAGAAAGAAATGCTGTTTAAAATTAATTTTACTTTTTAATACAATAGAATATCTGTAGCACTAGATATTTAGAAAATAAAATATGACATTTCCGTCAAAACTCAGATAGCAATGAAAAAAATCTGATGTGGACACCACACGATTTCCTTGTACGCAAGACCAACATGAAATACTCGTATAGACCCAATTATAAAATTGCCGTAATTTAATATAACATTAATTTTTTGTCCTAATCCATATCATGCTTTATTACAAAAACCAAAAAGTATATAATTTTTAAATTTATATATCTCGCTTATACAAAGGGCTAATTTAATAACACTGCATGTGCTAGACGCAGAATTTAATTATCTAAAACTATTATTTGAAGCATTTATTTCTAAATTCAAAATAAAACCATTTTATTCAAGAAAAACTGTTAATAACTTCAGGTAATATATCACTTCCGGTTAGTCTATTTTAACCGAAATCTACTATGTTATTCCCATTGACATAAATGTCTTATATACCAAATTTTAAAAGTTTTGGATTATATTTTATAATAGCTTTTCATTAAAATATATTATAGGCTTCAGGTAAAGTTCCACTTCTGAAAATTATGTAATAACCAAAAAGGGAGGTGCACAACAAGATGTTATAGCAGTCCTAAATACAAAATATCAACTTTCTACGGCTTACCGTTTTTGAGTTATGCGATATACGTACGTACGTACAGACGCCCCACGAAATTAGTCAAAATGGATTCAGATATGGCCAAAATGAATATTTCCGTTGAAATCTGAAAACCGAAATTTTTCGCGATTACAATACTTCCTTTACTTTGTACAAAGAAGTAATAAAAAACAAATATAATAAATTCTTGTAGTTTTGCTTTAAAATGTATCTGTTCCGCGTTTCGTTACACACTCTGTATATAATAAGATAGAAGCTTGACGGTGCAAAATATGGAAAAGCATATCGCACCTATATTGAATATTTTAAAAATAAATAACTATGAAACTCCAATATCCCTTCCCGTTGTAAAATACGCATCATTATTTAAAATTTTTAATTTACAAGTGACCTAGAATTCCTGTACAAAGGATATTAAATCGTAAACAAGCAAATGCCTAGCTTTAACCACAACTGAACGGGAAACAGAGAATAGCAGAGCATACGTTCGCATACGTGAAGGTATGCATATATGCCCCAGATATTACTACATTTTTCTCTTCAGTTTAGTCGGAAGTATTCGCGTTTTACGAGTTATTTTATCACAATTAAGAAGATAAGGTATTATATAGGCTCACGATATTACAAAGTGCGAATTGACGAATTATATTGTGAACTTAGAATTACCGATAAGATTTCCAAGACAATTACTGATCGGTAAGTGATTGTGATCAGGAGACCAGGTGCTAAGTAAATAAAAAATAAACAATATTTAAAAATTATACTTAACATGTTTCATATAAGATTTAGTCTTGAAATCAACCACTTGGTTGTTTATCAAAGGACTGTGTGTAGTGCACTGATTAGGTTGAGTGGATAGGTGATAAACCATCCCAAAATGATAATGATTTCTGCCTTGGGATCGCTCACCATCCATCCACTCAACCTATTCAATACACCACACTGATGAGCTCCAATAAGAGCGAAACGCGTCTGTGGTTTTGGTTGAGTGAGCGAGTGTCTGATAAATGACCGCTCACTAAATAAATTAGGAATATCACTAAATTAATACGGATATCACTAAAAGAATTAAGAATATCACTAAATCAAATATGGATATGTATTTTTATTTTAAAAGTTACATATTCAAAATTCGTTTAGTGCCAAATATTTCCAATTTTAAATGGCACAAAATTGACCCCTGTGGTGCACTCTCTACGCCAGCAATGAGTGCCCGTGAGGTGACGCCTGGTAAGCGCCCGCACAGTACAAATATTTCACCAATACCGATATCTGTGTATACAAAGCAGATTGGCACTCCCAGCAATGGGCAATAAGCCGTGATGATATATTTATTTTATTTATTTATATATGAAATTCGTCTAGTGATATCTATAATTTAACAACAGATATCTTAAATTAATGAAGAATATCACTAAACGAATTATGGATATCACTAAGTGAGTTGGAGATATCACTGAACGAATTTTGGATATGTTACTTTAGAAATAAAAATACATATCCATAATTCATTTCGTGATATTCTTAAATCATTTAGTGATATCCATAGTTCATTTTGTTATATTGTTAATTATTTTATGGATATCTCTAATTCATTTGGAGATATCCTTAAATCGCTAATGATCTAACATAGTTCTTATGGGACTTTCAATTGCAGATATCTTTAAATGAATTTTGGATATCAAAAATTATATTTAAGATATCTGAAAATGAATTACAGATATCTCAAATTGATTTTTAGATATCTATAATAAAATGAATTCGAGATATCTTCAAATCATTTGCAGATATATTAATTGCAAAATAACGTCCAAAAATTATATAATTGATGAGGATTAATCGGAATTTGGACAGGAGCGAATAAATTTACATTCGAATGTCGCTAACGTTTCGGTTTATTTTAAAACTATCCTCAGAGGATTCTATAAAAAACAACAACAAGCATTGTGTTACAATATCTCATACAAGTATAAAGTAAAAACAAATTACAAGTTATTATCATACAGACTATAAATTAGTACATACCGTTGAGACAATCCAGTATAAAATACTCCAGAAGAAATTATAAATTACAAAATGAGAAACTCATTTGATGAATTATTTTAAATGTTTTAAAATATAGTAGAATAATAAATTTCAAAATATTGAATTGGAATATTAAAAATTACGGAACGCACAAGAACAGTTATAATATAGTTGTTACTTTGTTGGTGAGCAGAGAGTGACTGGTGACTGGATCCAGTCGAAAGATACTTTATCGAAACGGTGTAAAGAAATTATTTTGAATGCTTCTGCATACTTTGAGGAAGACAAACGCATAAATGTTCCCCTAATTATTCCATTCTCATCTGTAGAAGATGTAAGTATTATATTTTGATGTTCGTATTCACATGACAGATCCCAGTTCTTTATTTCTTATGCACTTATTTCTGAATATTAATACATTTTGCAGAGTTTGTAATGGTTCGAATGTGTCACATGTGATGGTAAATAATATTAAAAATGTATTCAAATGTGGCTAAATATCGTCCCCAAAAAATAGTGATCCGTCATCATCATCCGTCCAAAATCAATGCGAAACATTGCAGTCTGCAATTCGACGTACTTACTGTTTACATGTGTAGTGAAAGTAAATTGCTTCTTAAGGCCGTTTTTATAATCAATTTTAACTATTATAATTAAATTATAAATGATTTCTGTGTTGCGCTTTCAAAGCTGTTTTCGTATTATATTAATTGTTGTAAACAATTAATGTATTAATTGTTGTAATCAATCCTTATTATTATTGTGCTGAATAATAATTAAAAATATATTATATCATTTCTAATTTAAAGTCCATAAACGATGATCGGATTATAATGAGGGCTTAATGAACTATTATGCCCTCATATAATGCCCCGGTTGTTATAGATATGTTTATACACCATATCCTAGCAATAAACAGTTCATAATACTTCAGTGAGACATAAAAATTATTTTAATTTTGTTATCGTATCTATCGTGCGTTGCTGTCATTAAGGTTCTTTCTATCTAAAGGATGCATTTACTGCCCTTACTAGTAGTAATTTTAGTATTAAGGGCAGTAAGTACTTCTTACCGGTTACTTTTAAATCTTCCTCATATTAAACAAAAATTTGTGACATTATTGAAGTCATAAAATCCCTAGTTAAATTAATCGTCCCAATCATTCTCAAACTAAGTCATATATTCCCCTATTCGTTCTTAACATTAACTCCTGTAAATTAATACGTGCATAACCTCCTCTTCGTGGTCTATTCTCCCTGAACGACACGGCGTTCTGTCTTCGACGTTCTATCATAAATTCCTCTCGTATAATAGCGTCTTCTCCTTGGAAAATGTCTGGTTACGGTCCTGCACAGCGTCGCGATGGTGGAGACGCTAACTAGGACGCTTCGGGGAATCCCCGCCCTTGCCAATCTTGCCGTAATAGGAGCATATGCATGTGAAATAAGGGAAGAAGAGAAAAATGCCTAATGGTGATATTCGAGAAGAATTGGAGTATACCTAAATATAGGTATAAAGTACACCTAAAATAGGTTCGCCAATTGATTTTATGGGGTAGTTTTTCATGACTACTTCTGGTCCCAATCTTTTTATTTAATTATTTACGAAAATAACAATAAATTATTATTTTTTATATTACTATGGAAAATATTTCATAAGCCTTCATTTAAAAAATCAGCACATAACCTGTCGCCAGATATTTTACCTGGTTGTACGCATAAAACAAAAAATATTTTTAAATACAAATACATATATTCATGTCTCTCTACAAATAAATAATTCTCACATATATTTGCAAAATCTATGGGATATTTTAATATAAATTATGTACAATACATACATTTTCTTTATATTCAATATCCTGATTTTTTTTTTCTACTTTCCCTTTTCTTTATATTTGTCATTTTTTCGCAAATTCCTTTTATATTTTTTTACGTATATTCTTTTGCGTTGTTGACTTTTTTTTATTTTCATAATCTTCATAATGATGTACAAATATTTTTGACAGTGGCATACAAATATTTTTGACAGTGACATTTATGTGTCAATTACAAACATTTGAATTTCTTGCCTTGAAGTAGTTTGATCTCAGATTTTTTACATCAAGTCATTTTATATGCATTTCTTTATCTCTAAATCTGTAGAAGATATAATAATGAATTTATATTTATCGAATAAAGAATTTAACGTTCTTTAATATAAGTATTCACATAAATTTTCGATAAATAATATTTAGATGCTTTTTTTCTTGTAACTACTACTTCTGGTTGTCCATTTGTTACCAAAATTAATCAACTCTTCCCATTATTGTTAGATTGAGGAATCCGTAGTTAAAAATGTCTTGTCTTATAGTATTTGAGCAATCCAACATCCACACACACATATATCCACACACATACACACACAGGCATCATCGTAAAAATGTTATAATCGGACTTGCTTATTCACTAAAATCTGGTTATGCGATTTTTAGCTGAATTCAATACCTCTCTTAGCGAGAGGTAAAAAGTGGACTATGGTTGTTTTTGCTAAGATTTCCTCAAACTGTAAATTATTCAATCCGCAATGTCTGCGCCATCTTATTCCTTCATCTTTTTTTGCTCATTATCTGCATCTCGTCTTACAACTTTATGAATAAATTAGTGCGGAATCCAAGTAATTATAGTTTACATGTTCATATGAAGAACAGTTTTTGTCGTACGTGATACCACATCTTGGTTGCATGAAGCTGATGCTATCCACAGCGACATATTTCTTCATTTCCCACTGTGGCGCTAGTGTACGGCACGGCAACATATAACAAGGCTTGTTATACTTGTTAACATTCGTAGTTAATTCATCTTAATGTATTCGCTCCCTACATAATGTCATATTGCCAAGCGGTAATTGTCATTCTGGTGATCTGCATACATTGCCAACTATGATCAGGAGATGGATGTTGTACGGATACGGATATAGCGATGTGATAAATTTGATTATAGATGAAAACTTGATGAGTTTGTAGTTTGTAGTACTATTTACTGTGACAAGGCGAGGGTAAGCGCAATAACAGATAAATAACTTTTTTATAAACTCTTCTAAATTATAGTTTCGACAATCATATTTTAACTATGTTTATCTGTTTAAGTTATAAATGTCAAAATTCAGTTTAGAAATTCTTATCATATTATGATAGTCACGACATTTATTTGTTGATCTTAAGTCTGGAAATTATTATATATACGTGCTTGATTTTAGAATGACCTCGCCTATGCACCCCGAACCCCTAAAGATAATCCTATCCTGGAGATAGCGTTTTTGTTTTAAGACAGTCTGCATTAGTTAGCCATGGGATAAACATGGAAGAGTCGGTATTAGTTAGCCATGGGATCAACATGGGAGAGTCGAAATTAGTACGTGGCGTCGGAAAGACGTGTTTTGGTTTGGACATGTAGTGTTCTTTAGGTTTGGGGCGACGCTCGCCAGCTGGGTTACGGAATGTAACACTCGTTAGTTGTGTATGTAAATAAAAGTATTAGTTATTAAAACAACAAGTATTTGTTCATGTCCGTAGTGTTCATCAGTGTAAAGTGTAAAAAGTGAAGTGTATGTGTGTTCTTCCTTCTCACACACCCGTGGACGCCAATCATCAATGCGTCCACCAGTCAGTAAGTGTATCATCGTTGGGAATCATCAGCATTAGCATCATCCTCTTCATCGTCATCAGCACCGCACCCCTCCCCCCCTCGTGTTACAATACGTACGAATGGCATTGCGCAGTAAGAATTCGATTGTAGGTAGTTTAATTCGCTCTATGACTACGTTTATCTCGACCATTCAAGCAGCTTTAATTATATTATGACTTGAAAAATCCTATTGGTTTATCTCAGCGGATTGAAATTAGGATTGACTTATTTTCAATCTTCTTTAAATTCGTATCGACTAAAAAAAGGTAGTTAAATACTAGATTATGCAGACAAACAGGGAGAGGTATATGATATAATTTCATGCTAGATATGTATCGTCAAAATTGTAACACGAGGGGGGGGGGGTGTCTGAAGCTGACTGATAATACTGCTTACTCCCAAACGATGATTCCCAACGATGATACACTTACTGACTGGTGGACGCTTTGATGGCTGGCGTCCACGGCTTGTGACCGAGGAGAGGGTACTTGGTGTACAGTATGTACACATTTGCGACCACGACGCCAGCGATGATACAGCAGCAACCCAGGCCGTATCAGCCGTCACCAGATATGCTTGACGTATTGCTTGCAAAAGATACATTCTCTAGTGATGGCAGCGTGGAAGAATATATCCGCAATATGGTAGCAGCCAGCAGAAGATACAGCTGGGAGAGTCGGTATTAGTTAGCCATGGGATAAACATGGAAGGGTTGACATTAGAGACTCGTGGAGTGAAAATGTAGTGTTTTAGTTTTGGGGCGCGTAAGCAGAATGCCCGCCCGCAAGGTTACAAAATGTACCAGTTTTGTTAGTTATGTTTAATTAAGTTATAATTAATAATCATGTAAATAAAGTTTAGTTTTTAAATCAACAAGTTGTGTTCATGTTCGCAAATCTCTAGTTTTCATTAGTGTAAAGTGTAAAAAGTGAAGTGTCCGTGTGTTCTTCCTTCTCACAAGCCGTGGACGCCAGCCATCAAAGCGTCCACCAGTCAGACAGTGTATTATCGTTGGGAATCATCATCCTTAGTATCATCATTATCAGTCAGCTTCGAAGACCCCCCATCGTGTTACAAAATCTAAAAATTGTTATGTTGTTATTTAACTTTTCTTTTTTAAAAAATATTTGTTTCTTCATCCCTTCAAATATTTCACTTGTGGACAATTTTATTAAGTTTTATGTCGCGACTTTTATACAATGAGGTGAAATACAAATAACCAAATGATATGAATTTATTAACACGCCAACATATTGCGGATGTGCACATGCGTGGTTCCATTATTTGAAGCTTCACTGTTTATTTCGAGAGAAGTCAAGTCGCTTCATAAAGTCCTATCCTGGTATTTTACAGGCTTGACTTGACATTTTCAAGCGGATTGAAATATTAATCTCGGTCGTTTATTTCGAAGATTGAAAAGTGATTTACTAAATTCAAACGGCTTCAAACGTAGCGGCGCAAAAGTCACCCTATGCCGCACTCACCACGCCAGAAATGAGTACCTTGAAATGATGCCTGGTAAACGCCCACACGGTACGAATATATCATCATCATTTTCCGATATCTGTGTACTAAGCAGATTGGCACAGCCAGAAATAGCACTGATGACGTACTTATTTATTTTAGAATGACGCTAGAATTATTGAGAATTAGGCACATTATTCATATTTTTAGAATCTTCTTTTACAATTCTTTAAAAATATCATGAACAGCAACTATTACCGCAAAAGTGGTTCTATTGTCCTCATTGATTATTTTTTTCAACAGCAGCATTATTCTTATCGGTAACAGCTATATGGGCAAACACTCCGCTTCTTTTTCGTTCGAATTCTTTATACTGGTTTTAAATTGTAACTAAATAATGCGCTTGTTTATTAGAACTGAATCTAAATTCTACACTGATGACCAGTTGTCCTTCTACGGACATTCAAAGCTATTAAGGCAAGTAGCAAGTGAACCCAAAAATTATTTCAATCGAAATCATTTATTAAGTCAAGTATGAAAATGTGTAGTAGACATGTTCAACTAGGGGTACCAAGCAAAATTTACTTTATGTCATTGTGGTCAAGAACAAACAATGGCCCACCTACTCACGTGCGCCAACTTAGAAGAGGAATGCACGAGAGAAGATCTGCCCATCCACCCATATATATATATATATATATATATATATATATATATATATATATATATATATATATATATATATATATATATATATATATGTCTTTTTTCCCAAACAGAATACTTCATATAACTGAACAGACAGAAATAAAATTTGCTCTCTTGTTGGTAATTTTTAATTCTTCTAGCCTCTAATTCGTCATCAAATGACAGAGAGAAAAAGATAACTGTAGAATCGAATATTTTTTGATACTGGAAGTTGCAATGAAGCGATGGCCACCTATTTTTCAAAAACCTGTATACTGGCCGTCGAATTTCTGGATATCAGCGCCATCTACTGAATGGCTTAAATGGAACAGAGTATTCTAACTTTTCTGACATTTCAAACGTCATATCTTGTTCATATCTTTGTGTGTACCTTTGTTTAAATTCCACGGCTATCGCTATAAATGAGCAATTTTATAAAAATACTAATCCCAATTTTACACGTTACAAAAAGTGTAAAATAAAATGTGGTGAGTGATTTGGATGCAGAATTCAATTATCTACCAGTTTTATTTGAAGCATATTGCTCTAAAATAAATAGGGAACGAAATATCGATATATGAAAAAATTAGCATTGAATTTCCTGTATTGCATAAATCAATTCACCTCCCGGTATATATATATATATATATATATATATATATATATATATATATATATATATATATATATATATATATATATATATATATATATATATATATATATGGTTTTAACAACAAGTGCTCAGTAGACTTACTCCATGTGGTCCGGATGCGGTATTCCGCTGCCGAAAATCAATCACTTCAGTTTGTAAGGAGTGAAAAAATTTATTGTAATGTATTTCATAATTATTGTGTATTTTAATTATTTATGTATATTGTATATGGTATAATAATAGTAATAATAATAATAATAATTTATTATAAGAAGTAGGGACATTTATCTTCTCAATTTATAACATATTTACACAAATTCTCATATTCTTATCCGCTATTTAACTCAATTTCATGGGCGTCCACTCGGGTAAAATTATCCGTGAATGCAAATCACGACTGAGGATCTCCCAGGATAAGGACGAGATCAGGTAGGATCAGGATATCGACAGTGAACGTTGTGGTCTTGGTTGTGGCATTATGATGTGCCCTGTGCTTTTCCATCTGTGAGGATTTACTCCGATACGAGCAGATTTGTTGTAACGAGGGTACGCCACTGCCAACAAATCAGCACTCTCTATTTCGGCCCAAGAAGAAGAATATCAATTTGGATAAAACAACGTTGGTGAAGAGATGTGATTAGAATTTTTGCTCTTTTGAGACATCTGCATTTCAACGGCTGGTATCCGAAATAGAAAATTTTGATTAACATAAATTTTTGCGAAGATAAAGGAACAAAAGCAATATTTGTATAGTATGACTAGCGATTGAAAGTTGACGTTTAAATTATTTTTTATATTTTGCGTTCACAATGAAGTCATTACGATACGCAATTGCGTATCGTAATAACCTTCATTTCGATACGCAATTTTTTGTTTTAGACGGTTGGTACTAGATGACATTTATTTAACCCATTTTTACCTAATTTATTTTTACTTAATTGACAACTCATTTTAATAATATAATGTCGAGATTATTATTATTATTTTTTTATTTAGGGACAATTTTAAGGAATGTTTAATAATTAATGTAACCCTTGGAATATTTTGATGAAAGTTGATATACTTATGTTTTTTGGTACGAAGAATTTACTGGTGAGGTCGTTGAAGGTGTACCACACACCCATTTTTGGGTATGAGGATGATGTGGTTTAAAAAATGGTGGAAATTTTTAAAAAATTAAAAATTCTGAAAATTTGTATATAAGTAGTTTGAAGGGTTTAGATTTAAGATTTTAAAACCACAGGTCGATATCTCTTTTCGTGTCCGAGATATTCGTCCTCAAAACATTGCTCAAAACTGCCCACTTTTGGCTCATATCCCAAAAATGGTCAATTATACACCGCTGGCGATATCGCTATTAGATTCTACGAGCAAAATTACATAAGCATACCAATTTTCATAATTTTTGAACAACTATTACAATCTCCAGAAGGAAAAGTCTGAAAATGGCCAAAAATCGCAAATAATCTAAGGTGTACCCCTTGCGATTTTTTTCAGTTTTTGACAATTTTAAGGAATGTTTAATAATTAATGTATCCGTTGGAATATTTTGTTGAAAATTGGTATACTAATGTTTTTTGGTACGAGGAATTTACTGGGGAAATCATTGAAGGTGTGCCGCACACCTATTTTTGGGTATGAGGATGTTGTGGTTTAAAAAAGGGTGGAAATTTAAAAAAAAATAAAATTCTAAAAATTTGTGTTTAAGTAGTTTGAAGAGTGTAGATTTAAGATTTTAAAACCACAGGTCGATATCTCTTTTCGTGTCCGAGATATTAATTTATTATTTATTTTTTTTATTTAGGGAAGCTTATTTACATGAAAATGTACAAATGGTTACAAATATAATCACAAATTGAGTAAGTAAATGTTATTGTAGAAGGCGCAAAATATAAAAAATAGTATAAAGAACTCATTTTATAAGACTTTCTTTCGCACTTGTCAATTAGAAAACTCGCTAACGCTCGTTTTCTAAATTTTGACGCGTGCGAAGAAAACATGTCTTATAAAACACGTTCTTTAATATACTATTATAGATGTGGTTTCTTTTGAAACCCTAGAAAAGAATAGAATTGTACAAAATATTCAGGTATGAAATTTTTGCATGAACCCATTTGAATACTGGATTAGGAAAGCACAAAAATACATTGCTATGTCTGGCTGAAAATAAAAGGCCGACTAGGGTAAATGAATATCAAAACAGTGGTGCGTGTAAAATATTTTAAACATTGTTTGTTTATGTTCATTATAAGAAAATATTTTGATCTTTAAATAATTTAGTTCGGCAATTCTATGAAATAGGATTATTTTTAATTTCCTCTAACAGTAATTCCGAGTTTAGGGTTGCTTACACTTGAGACGAACGAACTAGAATTTGCGGTATTACATTTTTTAAATACATTCCTGCATCCTGTTGCTAAAGTCATTTTAAATGCCTCCTGGTATTGAGTACAATTCTAATCTTTTGTAATGGAATACATAATGGTTAGTTTCTTTTCGAATCAAATATAGGAAATTTTTTTCAAAAGAAACCACATCTATTAAATAATCTAAACGTCAACTTTCATTCGGTAATCATACTATACACTAAACGAGATCTGATAAAATTATAAAAAAAACTTTATCGAAAAGGTACAGATTGTTTCATGAAGCCTACTGTTTATAATGTCTAAAGTAAAAGAAGTTAAATAAATCTGAAGATAAAGAATGCATATGTATGAATGTGACAGATTTGAAAGTAAATAGTTTTGCAGTTTTTAAGTCTCCATAATTTGACAGCTATGGCAGTTTTTAAATGTTCCAGAAACTAAGAAGCTCTTAGCCTAAACAAACTTGGTCCATTTATTTAAATTAATTAATAAATATATTATCACGGCATATTACGCATTGCTGGGTGTGCCAATCTGCTTTGTACACAGAATTCGGTAATGACAATGTAATATTTGTGTCAGGCGTCACCGCATGGGTACTTATTACTGGCGGGGAGAGTGCACCACAGGGGAAAGGATATGTGACGTGAGCATGGTAGAACCGTGAAAGAAGACGGGTAGACTGGCAGGAAAAGAGATAGTTATAGCCAGCTGTGGTCGTGTCACACCGTGCCTACCACAACATAATCGCAGTCTGTCTGTCTTCTTCTACGATTATTACGGCACATATTTCTTCTCCAAAACATTAAATTGCTAATAACAATATAATTAAAAATTAAAGTTTAGCTTTTATTATCATAATGATAAGCTCTAGTGTTTAGTTTTTATATTTGATGACATATACTGAAATTTAAATATTTCGTTCAAATTTCTTGAATTAGTTTACCTTCCGTCTCCTTTAGGTAAGGAAGGTATTGTCTTTGGTCAAAAAATTCGGTGGTGAGTTTTTAATGAATAAGCACGTTTTAAGATCCCTAGAATACGATTTTACTATTTTTACGATGATAATAATTCTTTCTTATTCTTCTTCGTTGCATTCATATGAAGACCTGATTAGATTATAGTTATAATTGGTCAACCGGAAGTGCCGTCATTTGAAGATTTTAACAGTTTTTCTGGAAAAAACGATTTTAAATATCATTTCTTCATATTTTATGTTATTATAATTATTAAAGAACATTGTATTCTCTATACGATTTGACTGCATTTTGTACTTCATATTAAATCGATATAGAGTTATAAAATTTTGCTAGAAATAGCTACTATATTAAGAAAATTCTGATTGAAAGATGTCAGTGTCAAGTGCAATTGACATATTCGTAGTATATTGGTGTTAGGATCTTTTTGTTCGCAATTTTCTGTATGGAATTAGTATAAAATACATACAACTGTCGAAAGATAATGTACATACTAGAAATTTAGGATCTTTTGCAAGGAACTTTCTGTATGGATTTTATAGAAAATACAAAGGCATTTACGAAAATTCTACCGGTAGATACCGCATACCGACTGTGTTCGAAAACACGAGTGGTAAAAAGTTACCGTGTTCGAAAATTGTTCAGTTACTACCAAATCCATCTACCGGATTCATGAAGAATCTAATCTCAAAAAAGGTAGTGATGCAAAGCGAAGTGTGCGCGGTAAAAGTGGAAATGTGTTCAAAGTAGGACTTTAAATTTTTTCATAGGTTATGGATCTTCCCTGTTTACCACATGCATTCTTAAAATATCGATTCCGATAACTATAACATGATAAAAAGCTGTTTACTGGTAATAGTTCATCGGTAGAATTTAAAAAAGGGTCGAAATTTTTAAAAAATTAAAATTTTTGAAAATTTGTATTTAATTAGTTTGAAGGGTGTAGATTTAAGATTTTAAAACCGCAGGTCGATATCTCTTTTCCTGGCCGAGATATTCGTCCTCAAAACTTTGCTCAAAAATGCCCATTTTTGGGTCATATCCCAAAAATGGTCAATTATACACCGCTGGCGATATCACCATTAGATTCTACGAGCAAAATTACATATGCATACCAATTTTTATAATTTTTGACCAACTATTGCAATCTCCAGAAGGAAAAGTCTGAAAATGGCCAAAAATCGCAAAAAATCTAAGGTGTACCCCTTGCGATTTTTTCAGTTTTTGACGATTTTAAAGAATGTTTAATAATAAATGTATCCGTTGGAATATTTTGATGAAAATTGGTATACTTATGGTTTTTGGTACGAGGAATTTACTGGTGAAGTCGTTGAAGGTGTACCACACACCCATTTTTGGGTATGAGGGTGGTGTGGTATAAAAAAAGTCGAAATTTTTAAAAAAATTAAAAATTTTGAAAATTTGTATTTAATTAGTTTGAAGGGTGTAGTTTTAAGATTTTAAAACCGCAGGTCGATATCTCTTTTCCTGGCCGAGATATTCGTCCTCAAAACTATGCTCAAAAATGCCCATTTTTGGGTCATATCCCAAAAATGGTCAATTATACACCGCTGGCGATATCACCATTAGATTCTACGAGCAAAATTACATATGCATACCAATTTTTATAATTTTTGAACAACTATTGCAATCTCCAGAAGGAAAAGTCTGAAAATGGCCAAAAATCGCACAAAAGCTAAGGTGTACCCCTTGCGATTTTTTCAGTTTTTGACGATTTTAAAGAATGTTTAATAATAAATGTATCCGTTGGAATATTTTGATGAAAATTGGTATACTTATGGTTTTTGGTACGAGGAATTTACTGGTGAAGTCGTTGAAGGTGTACCACACACCCATTTTTGGGTATGAGGGTGGTGTGGTTTAAAAAAGGGTCGAAATTTAAAAAAAAAAAATTCTGAAAATTTGTATTTAATTAGTTTGAAGAGTGTAGATTTAAGATTTTAAAACCATAGGTCGATATCTCTTTTCTTTTTCGAGGTATTCCATATTTTTTACAAAAAGGTGAATATACTCTTTCTCTCGGTTATTATTGCAGATACACATATTGATTATTGAATTGTGTGAGAAATCGGTAGAATTTTCGTAAATACCTCATATAACTGACGGAAGATAATATGCTGGCTATATCAGTTTTTTTGTTTAGGGTTGATTTTTGAATGGTTGAATTGTTAAGGGTAGAATTTCTCGTTGCTGTTTATAGCAGTGTGTATGCGGTGTCACTCAGAGCTCTTCCCGGTCGCGATACGGGAACTCTGTAGATAAACAGGATAATAAGGGATTTTACTACGGGCTATGTTGGTGGTTAGACGTGATTTAGGGAGGTGCTGATGATGTTTGGATTCAATACTTGACAAACCCAAATTAGGAGAGAAAAAATAGAGAAATTTCATAAGTAAATTTTATAAATGTTTTGATAAATGAAAATGGTTGTAAATTTTAACAAATTTGCTTAGAGTATTATGGGTGTATTCTAAAGACATTCCGTTATTTATAAACGGACCGTTAAAATTAAGATATCCGTTAACTAGATTTTGCTATTCTAAAGACACTATCCGTTAAGAATATAAACGGAGATCCGTTTATGTTATCCGTTTATAAATAAAATTTAAACGGAGAATGATTCATAGCCGTTAATTGTAAACGGACGACATTTAATACATAAATATTTAGAAATTTCTTAATTGTACGCAGAGAATGGCGTTATCACCCTATACTGTTTACTCCGACCCTTTTGATTCATAAAATGTAATTGAAAGGAAAGTACAAATAAATAATTTTATAACAAATTATACTCGTATCTACATAACCCATAAAAAATCGGTTCGATGAAAGATTTTAACAATACAAAAAATTATCCATTTCTCGTTCTCAAAAAAATTAAATATGCTTTTTCTAATGAAACGAGCAGATATTTTACTTTACATTGCAAATCTTCTACTTTACCTAATGTTTTAAAATCATTCGAGTATTTTCAGGACTGCATTTAATCTTCAGGGGCTCAAGACACAAATGTGCTATTGGTGCCTTTATTTTTAATTATTGATTACAACAAAGAATATTTTAATTGCAACAAAGAATATTTTGATTACAACAATGAATATTTTGGTTATATTCGAAGAATACTGATTAGATGAATGAATCTAATGAAGAAAATTAATTAATGTTTGCGAAGAATTAAAAATCAAGCTTATAATGTGTGTTTTATAATTTGTATAGTTTTTAAAGTGCATGCGCCTATATTTTATTGTGGCCCCGCGTATGTTCATTTTCCCGATACTGTCGATTAGCTTGGTGGTGTCTATAATTTCAAGATAAATGTTGGGGTTGGGCGTTAGGGATCTTCTTCATTATTACTTTAGCTGCGCTTAATAAGTAACGAATTATGATTTTATAGATTTTTTTTGTTTTATGCCATTTTTTCCAAATTTACAATAATATATAACATCAAAAGGTTATGAAACTGACAATTTTGACGTTTATTACAACAAAGTATTTACCTACCAACATTCCAAAGATTATTTTGAAGAATATGTTCATTGTTGTGATTATTTATTGATATAAATTTATTACTAAATAGTATCTCTAAATTTATGTATCACAAATATCTGTTTAGATCTTATTGTATTTTGTTATTATTAAAATATAAATATGTTGACATTTACAATTTGACAACACTGCTCTGCAGTAACAAACGGATCCGTTTATTATATTAATTTTAACGGATCCATTCAAATGTCATATTGTGAATAGAATTTTTAGCGGAATCCGTTAATAAGAAAAATTTTACATAATATATTTTAACGGATTGTGTTTAGCATACACCCATTAGGCCGTATATCAGTTCTTGATGTTGATGCAATAATCTCTGATAAAAAGCATTTCAAGTAACATACGTTTGCAGTAATTCTTTTCTTATCCAAATCGAATGTGTGTTTTAGTGTTTTGGAATTTTTAGTACAAAACAACATGACAAACAATGTACCCAGAACAAGGTGCAAGTGTGCACCTAAATGTGGCTGTTGTAAGAAATCTTGCAATTTGACTGAGATATCAAGTAATTGTTGACACTTTATAAATTATTTTTGAAATGCCACAGAATTTAAAGAATAACTAATTCTTCTTTCTCCTTGTTGTTTGTTGGTGTCTGCAGAAGACATTTTTACAGCCGATGTAGAAGTTTGCGGATTTTACGCACGGAGAGAACTCCGAACGAGCAGAGAAGTCGTTTGGTGTTTATGCACATGGAAGTGCACGGATATTAGAGTTTTAAACTCAGGGAATTGCAACTTTTTATTTGCGAGAAATGTGTGGCTTTTTCCGAACTTTAATTAACGGAGCAAAAACGTATGCTCTAGGTTTTAAGGATTCTCTTGCACAGTTTTACACCGGGGGAAATATATACTAGAGATACAAACTTTGCTCTATGTTTCACAACACATTGGGATTTTCAACACAAAATATGTGTAAGCACAGGTATTTTTATATCTACCTATGTAAAACAGGGGATAAATGTTAAATTTTACATACATTTATGATTAAATATACTAGATGCTTTTAAAAAACGAATCCTGTTTGAAACTCCATAACTCCGGAGTACAATGAAATATCGATTTTATATTTTTATCTTTTGCAGACAAATGGTGGAAATTATTCCTATCAAACTTAAAATATCCCCACGTTACCGTTTATAATCATTGACCATTTCTGTAAGTAAAAAAAGTATTTCATATATTTTGTTGTAAATTTTTATGTAAATAAGTGTACCTTGTTAATAGTGTAAATTTCATGTTTGTATTTCCATGTATACATTTTAGAACCCTGAGGTAGACTGTAGTAACAGTCGTAACGTAAATTATTTACATTAGACTGCATGTCCGATCATTTCCCAATTTTCCATTCTGCTACCAGTCGATCATCGTACTCCACATTAAAATATTTATTTAGAAAAATAACTGATTAGCGATTTTCTAAAATTGCCAATCAGCTTTACCATTACACTTCGATAATATATTTGCAAAATCTATGGGATATTTTAATATAAATTATGTACAATACATTTTCTTTATATTCAATATCCTGAAATTTTCTTTTTCTACTTTCCTTTTCTTTTTCTTTATATTCGTCATGTTTTCGCAAATTCCATTTATATTATTTTTTACGTATATTCTTTTACGTTGTAGACTTTCTTTTTATTTTCAAATTGATGTACAACTATTTCTGACACTGGCAAAGTAGTTTGATCTGAGATTTTTTACATCAAATGCATTTCTTATCTCTAAATCTATAGAAGATATAATAATGAATTTATATTTATCGAAAAAAGAATTTAACGCTCTTTAATATAAGTACGATTTTCGATAAATAATATTTAGATGATTTTTTTCTTTTAACTACTACTTCCGGTTGTCCAATGGTTACCAAAACTTAATCAACTCTTCCCATTATTGTTAGATTGAGGAATCCGTAGTTAAAAATGTCTTAAGTCGTATAGTATTTGAAAACACACACACACACACACACACACACACACACACACACACACACACACACACACACGGACATCATCGTAAAAATGTTATAATCGGATTCTAGGGACCTTAAAACGTGCTTATTCACTAAAATCTGGATATGCGATTTTTAGCATGAATACAATACCTCTCTTAGCAAGAGGTAAAAAAATTAAAAATGAGTACCGGATCCTATTTGCAACAGGTAATTAAATCAACATTTTCTTTTATTAAAAATGAAATAAAATTATTACACAAAATTAACCTACACGTTTCCTTCAAAAACAATCAATACATCGGGATTAAGATTGTTTTTGCTGAATTTCTATACCGCTGTAGTTGTTTTTGAAGGAACACTGAAAGTTTACAATGTAATAATTTATGACTAAAATACATTTTGAGAGGAAACAGTTATACCAAACTATTAGACATCCTTGAAAGTAGATGTCGTTGTATTCGTACAATTCAAATTTACAAAATTTGGACTATGGTTGTTTTTATTAGTATCCGTTCGACGTTAGACTTGATTTTTTCTTACAATTTTCAAATACATAGTTCTGTAACACGAGGGGGGTGGATCTGGATGACCATGATACTACTACTAATGACTGGTGGACGCCTCGGATAGTTGGCGTCCACGACTTCGTGAGAAGGACGAACACACATACACTAACACTTTACACTGTCACTGATGAACACTTACATTCTGACATGGACATTACTGGGTATTTAATAACTAGTCTTTATTTACATGGTTATTATAACTTATTATTAACTATGGATTAAACTAAACATAACTAACACAACTAAGCAAGTACTAAACTGTTACATTCCGTAACCCAGCGGGCAAGCGTTTAATACGCGCCCCAAAACTAAAACACTACATTCCATCAACTAACGTCTTCCCGACGCGACGAACTAATGTAGCCTCTTACATGTTCACCTCACGGGTATCTAAAGTCGACTATCTAAAACAAAACGCTAGGGCATTCAAAGTCACGCACGTATACATAATAATTTCTAAACCTAAAGATAAACAAATAAATGTCGTGACTTTCATACGATAAGAATTTCGAAACTGAATTTTGACTTAAATAGCTAAAGAGTTAAAATATGAATATTAAAACTATAATTTAGAAAAGTTTATTAAAAGTTATTTATCTGTTGTTGCGCATACCCTCGTCTTATTATACATAGTTCTAAAATGAACATTGATGGTTTGTTATGATATATTTGAGAGCCTTTGAAGTGATGCCTGTTAAGCCCTTAAATGGTACGTATATCCTTATAGGAACTATCGTTATTTTATTCTGTTAACACATAATAAATCTACGCAAGGTGAAGGTGCAACCGATCGTTTAAAACTATAAAAATCTTTGATAAATTGAATTATTAGTCTCCTATGTATCATCTATCCTAACTAATAAATTGAATATCGAAACACGTTAATATATAAAAACAAGTGTAGAGTCTTGGCGTATATCAATTTATCTTAACATATAAGTATCGCGGGTCATTAATAATTCCTGATGAACTCTGACGTCACACGACTGCTAATGAAAGTGAAGGAGAGATACAGATTGGGATTTTTCCCGATAGGAGGCACTCCAGTCGCTCTTTTTGCATTTATAATTAATTGCATATCATAAAACGACAGCCCTTCACCCAGAGTTCATTATAGTTTTTTTACAGTGTAATAATTAATGTATTTAACCCAGTTACTCGAAGAGATTAATGGTTATTTTAATGCAGATAAGTAGTGTTGTAGTCTGCTGGTCTATAAGACTTGCTTTTTGTAATCTTGGACAAATTTTACAACGTCTACTTTAAGGTTTTATGTTTCATTTACATGATTACTTTCCGTACATTGACTTGTACAGATAATTAATTCTTTTCTTATCCTATATTTAGCTTTTTATTACCCTTCTAACATCCTTTATCATTTACCTAATTTACAAAAACTAAAGTAACTCAAATAAAACATATTTAGCAAGTTACAAGAATTTTAGATAGTACTTTCAAATACTATCATTCAGAAAATTTTGAAATCTTGTATTTCGATCTTTTTCTGTATTGGAAAGAGCACATTAGATTTTTGTGAAAATCGGATAACCGGAAATGACCTTTACAAGAAGCTCAAAATAGTTTTTCTTCGAAAAATACCTTTAAATGTTATTTTTCGAGATTAATGTTATTATAAAAAATAAAGATTATTAAATTTCTATAGATTTGCATTAATACTTTTTCTACATATTCTTCGAAAAATACCTTTAAATGTTATTTTTCGAGATTAATGTTATTATAAAAAATAAAGATTAATAAATTTCTATAGATTTGCATTAATACTTTTTCTACATATTTTATGGCTAAATTTATAAAATTATCTATAATTTAAATCCCAGAGGCTACGCTTTAAACAAACAAAACTCAGTTATTCAAATGTATGTAACTGACAGATAAATGTCACTGTCAAAGAACTAATCAATTCAAAATAATATTAGTAACGTTTTAAAAAGAAAAATGTAAATAGAGCAATAGAAAAAGAATTCAATAGTTTCCAGCATAAGTAAATACGTAGGTATGTATTTAGATTAATAAAAATTAACGATTCACAAAAATATTTAAATTAATCCTCATTTTTGGATTACAGAATTCTATTCTATCCCGGTATTTAAAATTTAATCTTCATGTTATTATAGTTCCGGTGGCTCAATGGTTAGAGCAACGCCTCATGTTATGAGTACCCTCGCGGCTCTGGGTTCGAATCCCACTAAGGAAGGCATGGATATGTGTGAATGTGAACTCAAGGTAGTTGGATTAGATTAGACTATATTTTAAGGAATAAACTGTCAAAATTAGAGTAAAAATCAGTAATCAAAAAAACTTAATCTTTTTCTTCTTGTACCACTTAGTAATTCGGGCATATGCCTGTCAAGTGTGTGTGTGTGTGTGTGTGTGTGTGTGTGTGTGTGTGTGTGTGTGTGTGTGTGCGTGCGTGCGTGCGTGCGTGCGTGCGTGCGTGTGTGTGTGTAAATAAATAAATATATAAAACTAAAACTGGTATTACGAATAAAGGCGATGTAACCCAATATTGAATATTCAGTTTTTGTAAATTAATCTAGGTATATTTTAAAATAGTTGAAGGAAATTTGTTGTGTAGGTTTTATAATTTGTTTGTTCAAACCGTTAACCCGCCGAACTATGAGTTTGGACTCGTAGATATCTTTGAATTTAATGGATGTCAAGGTTTTTGAAAACTACGTTTGATAAGAACAATTACTTTTTGTTTATTTTTATTTTCCACTAATTTTCTTCTTTGTCAAGTCCTTGTCAAGTTTGAAATAATCTCGTGTTTGTCGTAGCAAAGTTCTAATTCCAACGAATGAAGTCTGCATTCGACTAGAACTGCTGCAGATTGTTGTAGTGTAGAGAGAACACTAAGCTGTCTGGAAATTGCAAGAAGATTTTCTCCTGAACTGTACGGGTAAGATAGAGTGACTTGCTGTATACGCTAGCTTGCACTAATCATTTCTGTATGTAGGTACGTTTTGGATTGTTGAGAACTTACTTTATTTCTGCAGCATCTGTTCGAGAGAAAGACTGGATTACAGAAGAAAGATTTTCGTGAAACATTCATAGAGTCAGTAAAAAAAAAATACAAAGGTTAATAATACACTTACTAAGGTGCTTCATTTATTTTTCTAAATCACCAAGTGTATCGCGTTGTCAGATGAGTAATTCTCTGAGAATATATTCGTCTAAGATTAGATTTTTCACGCCTATCTTTTTTTAATGTGCAAAAAATCTGATGTGGCCAGCACATAACTTCTCGCAAGATATTTTATCTGGTTGTACGCATGTCTCACTACAAAATAATTCTCACATATATTTGCAAAATCTATGGGATATATAAATATAAATTATATACAATACATACATTTTCTTTATATTCAATATCCTGAAATTTTCTTTTTCTTTATATTCGTCATTTCTTCGCAAATTCCTTTTATATTATTTTTTACGTCCCGCTACCCTTGGTAAGGGAAGTATAGGGATCGTGCTAAAAATCGCATATCACGATTTTGGTAAATGAGCACGTTTTAAGGTCCCTAGAATCCAATTTTAACATTTTCACGATGATATCTGTATGTACGTGTATGTGTGTGTGGATCCTCCACTCTAACTCATATACTATCATTCAGAAAATTTTGAAACCTTGTATTTTCTTTTTCTGTATTGGAAAGAACCCATTAGATTTTGGTGTAAATTGGAAAACCGGAAATACAAATAGTTTTTCTTCGAAAGATTAATGTTATTATAAAAAGTAAAGATTATTAAATTTTCTATAGATTTTCATTAATACTTTACTATATATTTTGCGGATAAATTTATAAAATTATCTATAATTTAAATCCCAGAGCCTACGCTTTAAACAAACAAAACGCAGTTATTCAGATGTAAGTAACTGACAGATAAATGTCGCTATCAAAGAACTAATCATTTCAAAATAATATTAGTAACGTTTTAAAAAGAAAAAAAAATAGAGCAATAGAAAAGGAATTCAATACAGTTTCCAGCATAATTAAATATGTTGGTATGTTTTTAGATTAATAAAAATTAATGATTCGCAAAAATATTTAAGCCAATTATCATTTTTGGATTAGTTAATTCTATTCTATCCCGGTATTTAAAATTTAATCTTCATTTTATTTTAGTTCCGGTAGCTCAGTGGTTAGAGCAACGCCTCATGTCATGAGTGCCCTCGGGGCTCTGGGTTCGAATCCCACTAAAGCACGGATATCCGTAGTTAAAAATATCTTAAGTCTTATAGTATTTGAGAAACGTGCTTATTCACTAAAATCTGGATATGCGATTTTTAGCATGAATTCAATACCTCTCTTAGCGAGAGGTAAAAATAGCTTATAATATGTTGATCTTAATTTTTTTGAAATTTTAAATAATAGTACAGTTTTTTATATAGATGTATACGCCAGAGATGAGGGAACAGTCCAAACAGAAACAATGGGTTGCAAAGAGTAATATTTATCGATTGTTTGATAAATCCTTATCAGACTGTTTGAAGACTGAGAGGCAAAAGAAAACGTCCACGATTGACCCACAAAAAATATGTTTTCTTAATTCTTGTTGGTGATGATATGAACAAAAAACTGTAAAATCATCCCCCTATGATAGCCCGTTTTGCTTGACAACTTCATCCAGGGTTGGAAACCAAATTGTCAGTGGTCGTCCGATTATTAATAGTGTCCTGTCTCTGGAAAAGGAACTCAGCTTCATTTTTCAGCGCTCACTCTCTGGAGATATACAAAACACTGCGACGCGCCGTCATTTCTATTCAATTTCGATCGTGCGACTTGTGGATATTTCTTTATAACTTTTGCACGATGTTGATGTTGTCTTTCTTGCACAACTCAACTCTCCTAGGAGTTTTTACTTGCTGCATGTTTTCGTTTTGGGAATGCTGAATTTATTTACAACGGAAATTTAAAAACTATCGAAGAATTTAAATATGTATTACTCAGGTTTACTTTTACAATTGTGACAAAAATAGTATTAGGGCCTATATAAGTGTTCATTTATATCTATGTGTGTGTTTTTCTCTTCAATAAAGTGATCTGGTTCACTCAACCAGAATTACAGATGCGTTTCGCTCTTAGAGCTCATCAGTGTGGTTCACTGAAAATTCTAGAAGGCACTAACTAGGTTGAGTGGACGGATAATGAACAATCCAAAGATAATATGATGACCGCATTTTTACCTCCCGTCATACCGTAGGTAAGAGAGGTAATGTTATCGGTCCAAAAATTAGATGGTGAGTTTTCAGTAAATAAGTACGAATTAGGGTCCCCACAACACGTTTTTACTATTATTACGATGATGATGATGATGATGATGATGATGACGATGATGATGATGTGTGTGTGTGCTATCTGCATTTACTTGTCCATAACAGTTTTTAATGAAAAACTATATTAAAATAGAATCCAAAAGTTTTCATTTTTAGTATTTAAAACTTCTATATCAATGGGAACAACATATTAGATTTTGGCTAAAATTAATAAACCAGAAGTGATACTTTACTTGAAGCTCTGAACTTGTCAAATTTAGTATTTTAGACATTTATATGAAGAATAAAAACATATTAAATTTTGGATAAAATTTAAAATCCCAAAATGATACTTTACTTGAAGTTCTCAACAGATTTTCGTGAAAAATATATTATGATACATTCCAAAAATTTCAAATTTGATGTTTAAGATTTTTATATTAATGAGAACGATATGTTAGATTTTTTCTAAAATTGATAAACTGGAAATGATACTTTACTTGAAGCTCTCAAAAGATTTTCCTGATAAAATATATTATATATTCCAAAACTTTTCAAATTTCGTATTTAATCTTTTCATATGAACGTGAACGACATGTGAGATTTTTTTAAAAAATTGATAAACCGGATGTGATACTTAATTTGAAGCTCTCAACAGATTTTCGTGAAAAATATATTATGAGATATTCCAAAACTTTTTAAATTTGATATTTAAGATTTTTATATTAAAGAAAACGACATGTTAGATTTCTTCTAATATTGATAAACCGGAAGTGATACTTTACTTCAAGCTCTGAACAGATTTTCGTGAAAAATATAATAGGATATATTCCAAAACTTGTCAAATTTAATGTTTCAGACTTTTATATGAAGGGGAGCAACGTATTAGATTTTTGCTAAAATTGATAAACCAGAAGTAATACTTTAATTGAAGCTCTAAACAGATTTTCGTGAAACATAAATTGATACAAACCAAAACTTTTCAAATTTGGTATTTAAAACTCGTGTATAATTTGAAACATTAGATTTTGATTATACCAATATGATAAATCGGAACTGGTACTTAATTTGGAGTTCTTAACAGATTTGCAAGGAAAAACATTATAAAATATAATCCAAAATTTGGTATTACAGATTTTTCTATTTATTGGAACAACAAATTAGATTTTGTTTACGGGATCAACAGGATCAACTGGAAGTGATTCTTTACTTAAAGCTCATTGCTGTTTCAAACATGGAATTGACGGGAGGTCATGTGTTGGCCACATCAGATTTTTTAAATATTATATTGGAACAGTTTTACAAAGTACAATAATTATACTTTGTACATTTATTAAAACTGAAAAAGCTTTGAGAGTCTTTGAGGTGCCGATTGGTACTTACCCTCTTCTATACAGGGTGTTTCCTAAAAAAGAAATGATCAAGAATAAGGGGCTAATTTATTAATCATAACAAACTGAAAATTCGACCAGTTGTTCTCAAACGGCAGAACAAAATTATATTTTTTCCTATATAATTTTTTAGCCCATTAGAGAGTTTTTTTTCTGGTTTCAACGATATAAATATGGTATAAGGTTGTATAACAATTATTTCGAGAAAAATGGTATTAAAAATAATGTTATATACGATAGGCTATGCAATACACAGGTACTGATACGTCTGTTGCCTAGTTACGCTAGTAGTAAACCCATTTTTATACATTATTTCTAGTTTTTAATACCATTTTTCTCGAAATAATTGTTCTACAACCTTATACTATATTTATATCGTTGAAATCAGAAAATAATATTCTATTTAAAGGGCTAAAAAATTGTATAGGGTGCCATTTAAAAAATATATAATTTTGTTCTACCATTTGAGAACCACTGGTTAAATATTCGGTTTGTTACTAATGATATATTATCCCTTTATTCTTGATCATTTTTGGTATAAAATATTTTTCTCTAAAGTTGTTAGTTTGCCCAAAAAAGCGCTGGTTGTTTTAAAGGAAACATCCTGTATAGATAAATCGTCATTACCAAAGTCTGCAAATAAAAGCAGACCTAGAAATAAGTAATAAACCGTGAACCGTGATGATTATTTATCTTTATTTAGATATATAAATGTATAAAAGTTTGTTTAATACACATGCGAGATAATAATAAAGTCCCTAATGATATCTATCAATAAATCAAAATTACCCTTGCCAAAATTTCACCCATTCATCATCGAAATTCAAAAATTCTGTCGTATAAAAACGGCATCTATCAGACATCTCATCACCAGTGACATTCAAAGTCGGCATAAAAAAATGTTTATCGCAGAGGAAATTGTCACCGTCACTTCGCCCTGCGTCATCCCTCGACGTCATCCGTCTTTTTCCTGCGTCGTTAACCCTTCAATACCGGTGCTCCATTAATCAAGAGGGCGGGGGCGGGTAGCGGGCGAAATGGATGCGCTTCATTTCAACCTCCCACAATACGACCAACTATGTTTATATTCCAAACAATGGATTGAAGAATTAATGTAGCATAAGTTATTTTACCAGATTCTTATACATGACGCAGCAGGATACAGGAATTTTGTTTCCTTACTACAAATTGCAAAGTCACTACGCACTGATTTTTAGCAAGTTACCCTTGAAAAGATAACTTTGTCGGGGTTTCTATATAGATTAAGTTTGGTTAATTTACTTGATGATATAACACAAGCTAAAGTTTTCGGATCGCATGTAGGCTCCCCACTGGCAATCCATTGTTTGGACTATTCCCTGGGTCTCTGGCGTATAAAATATGTAACAAAAGTTTTGAGAAAAAAATTACGCCTTACTAAATAAGGCCTAATCTAGTTGTCACTGGACATAATAAATACAAATAATCGTTTTATATTATAACATGTTCAATTTGCCAGAAAGATATTATAAAAACTTGATATAAAGTCCGTTTCCACGACTTGATCCTCACGTCATCAATAGTAAACATCTGGTCCAAATCGCCAGGAGGGGGGGGGGGTAATTGATGACGCCATATTGTTACCATGGTTTTATTATAGTGATTTAATTTTCTAGATTGATATAAGGTGGAGTATGACGTCTTTGTCATGTTTGACATTTTCAATATTTTATTTGCAATAATTTTCTTGTTTGCTAATATAACATATACCTACTGTGTGAATATTATTATTCATCAAAATTCGAAGTGACACTTTCATATGTCGCAATTGAATAATTATGATATGTCAAAACTGGTAAAAACTGAGAGTAAACTATTATTCACGAAAGATGATTATTCAAGGTTATTTGTTCGAAGAATATTAGAAAAAGAAGGATTATTTGACCTATGTCTATTTAATTTATGTGGTGTGACAGATATACGTAAATAGTGGCATTACTTTCTAACACACTATAAATAATTATGACATATGTCGTAGAATTACAGATACCTAATTATCTACTACACTGCCCTCTATGCTAATATTTATCCAGTGGCGTTGACGTTTAAATCAAATTATTATTCCTTGGTTTATAAGTTAAGTCTATGTTTTTGTATTTTGCAAATACATAAGTGAAAAACATAAATCTTTCAGCAAGGCATCATTTAGAAAGAAACGTAATTTTCAAATGAATTACTCTTATTTTTTCAGTTAAAATGTGTCCATAAATACTTCATGTTGCACGCCTATGCAAGTAATATTATAGCATACGGCTCACAAATGACCTGGAATAGTCATCTTTCGTGAATAATACTTTATGTCCTATATTGTGTCAATTTCGTTATTCATCAAAATTCAAAGTATAAATAGTTATTTCGAAATATTAAACCAATTGAATAAATACGACATATAATGGATGAAATATACCTCGTTTTATTGTCCAAGAGCAATATGTTACAATAATTGTCGGACATCTTAGAAACACCGTCTTTGCAATAGCAAAAATCACAAGAATTAACAAAATTACCAACACACAACGGAGCACAAATTATTATCGACGCCAAAATCACCTTAATCACATGAATGACATGAATTTTGAAATAATTCGAATATTTGAAAATGACACTCGTTACCGCGGTTACAATACAGTTTCTATTTCATTTTTTGCCGTTGGTTAGGCGGTGATAGCTTATACCCCTCTGAAAAACTGACGACAATGAGATAGCGAATAAAAGTCTCATATATTCCATATGTATAAGACAAAGATGCTAGATAAAAGTTTTGTAATTCTTGCATCAGAAATTGATGACGTGGGGATCAACTGGAAGATATAGAGTGTATGCAAATATATCTATAGGTTAGTTGGACAAACAGTCGAAACCTGAAATTTTTAACGTTTTTATTGATGAAAACATTAGTCAGACGACGGGAATGTGACAAAACTGCAGTATGTATTAATTTACTAAAAAGTGGGTGACCCGAACTTTTGCCCCCAAATAGAATCACATTCAGAGTGCTCAAGACAAAGATTAGGTTTATCTCGATAATTCAAGCGGCTTCAAATATATTATGACAAGAAAAGTCCTATTGGTTTACCTCAGCGGATTGAAAATAGGATTGAGTTATTTTCAATTTTCTTTAAATTCGTATCGACTAAAAAAAGATAGTTAATTACTCGATTATGCAGACAGACAGAGAGAGGTATATGATCTAATTTCATCTTGGATATATAACCCCAAAATATAAAAATTGTCATGTTGTTATTTGTCTTCTCTTTCAAAAACATTAAAAAAAATATTTCATCACTCCAAATATTTCGCTTTTCAACAATTTTACTAAGTTTTATGTCGCAACTTTTATAAAATGAGGTAAAATGCAAACAACCAACAACTGATATGAATTTAGTAAAACATTATTTGAAGATTCACTGTTTATTTCGACAGAAGTCAAGCCGCTTCGTAAGTCCAAGCCTATTACTTTATAGGCTGGACTTGACATTTTCAAGAGGCTTTAAATATTAATCTCGATCGTTTGTTTCGAAGATTGAAAGAAGATTTATTAAATTCAGGTCATACATTTTTACCTCTCGCTACCCTTGGTAAGGGAGGTATAGGAATCGTGCTAAATATCGCATATCGAGATTTTCATAAATGACCACGTTTTAAGGTCCCTAGAATCCAATTTTAACATTTTCACGATGATGCCTGTGTGTATGTGTGTATATATATGTATCCTCCATTCTAACTCAAATACTATTATTCAGAAAAATTTTAAACCTTCTATTTCGGACTTTTTTTGTAATGGAAAGAGTCCATTAGATTTTGATGAAAATCGGATAACCGGAATGGCACAAGAAGGTTAAAATAGTTTTTCTTCGAAAAATACATTTAAATGTTATTTTTTCGAGATTATTATCATTATAAAAATTAAAGATTATTAAATTTTCTATACTTTTGCACTAATACTTTTTCTATATATTTTATGGATAAATTTATAAAATTATCTATAATTTAAATCCCAGAGCCTACGCTTTAAACAAACAAAACGCAGTTATTCAAATGTATGTAACTGACAGACAAATGTCAAAGAACTAATCATTTCAAAATAATATTAGTAACGTTTTAAAAAGAAAAAAAGTAAATAGAACAATAGAAAAGGAATTCAATACATAGGTAAATATGTAGATATGTATTTAGATTAATAAAAATTAAAGATTCACAAAAATATTTAAGCTCCTCATTTTTGGATTAGTGAATTCTATTCTATCCCGGTATTTAAAATTTAATCTTCATTTTATTATGGGTCCGGTGGCTTAATGATTAGAGCAACGCCTCACGTCTTCAGTGCCCTCGGGGCTCTGGGTTCGAATCCAACGCATGGATGTGTGTAAATGTGAACCCACTCTGTAATTGGGATTTAATCCTGTTGAGGGGTTTAAAAAAAAGATAGTTACTTGGATTAGATTAGACTATATTTTAAGAAATAAACGGTGAAAATTTGAGTCAAATTCGCTAATCCAAAAATAAGGATTAATTTAACCTTTTTTGTGACTCGGGGCTGTAAATGGCGGGAGGTATTGTGTTGACCACACCAGATTTTCAAATTTCTAGTCTTGCTAAGTCAGAGAAATTTAAAATCCGGCCATTGGTATGATTTCGTCGTCATGGGAATTGTTTAGAAAAATGAAAGTCAATCTCCCCATCAACTTGTCATCAATTTGTGCCTCGGGCTGTAAATGTTCGGAGGTATTGTGCAACACCAGATTTTTATAGTAAATTTGTTGGCGGGAACCGTTGATTAGATAAAGAAAAGAGGAGATGAGGCCTTTAGGTTCCATACATTTTATTTCCAGAAATTTCCGTCTTCATTACATGTACATTTTGGACGTTTCGGGTGTCACCATCTAACCCACCATCAGCAATAAAAATTACATATGCTTGAGTGTATTTATATTAGGTATAAGTTAAGAATTTAAGAATAATAAAAATACACTCAAGCATACGTAATTTTTATTGCTGATTATGGGTTGCATGGTCACACCCGAAACGTCTAAAATGTACACGTAATGACGATGGAAATTTCTGGAAATAAAATGTATGGAATCTAAAGGCCACATCTCTTTTCTTTTTCGTCATACATTTTTGGAAATCACTAGTCTTTTTAATTCAAACGAACGCCAAACACAGATAAGTAAACTGATCTGATTGAAACTTATTGATATAAGAAGTTATTTAATGATTCCCTCGCTTCGAATGTAATTCTAATTTATATTCCTGATTTTATTTTGTGGAATTTGTGCTGACGTAACTCCCCTGGTAATTTTCATCTTTCGAGGAAGAGAAAACTAAAAATAGCCACGCCATTGTTTCCTACAAACTTATCAGAATAGAAATGACTAGAAATACGATTGAGAATATGTAAATTCTGTACCTATATAACAGTTTTTGCATAATCTAATATAAAAGAATGCATGGATTTTCATGAAAGAATGTTTTATTCACGAATTTTTTATTGATCTAAAATATTTAACGCCTTTTCACATTAGTGGTGGACAGGAGATCCTATCGAAATCTAAACATCATTCTTAATGCATAAATTAAATATCATTAATTTCTAAAAATGAATAACTGGACTAGAACCATTCTTGAAAAAATCCTGTTATATAAGCACGTAGATTAAAGTATTAAAAAGATCCTACATTTCCAGTAAAATTATAACACAAACATACATGTCAATTGCACTTGACAAAGACATTTTTCAATCAGAATTTTCTTAATATAGCATAGCTGGCTAATTTATGAAATTTAATTTCTTTATAATTTTTAACTGTATGTCCATTTAATATGAAGTATAAAATGCAGTCAAATCGTATAGAGAATAAAATATTCTTTAATATTTATGACAATAATGAACAAATGTTATTTATCATTCTTTTTCAAGAAGAACTGTTAAAATCTTCAAATGTGGGTACTTCCGGTTGACCAATTATAACCAAAATCTAATCGGCTCTTCTTATGGATGTAACGAAAAGAAATACGAAAGAATTATAATTTTTGGAATTGAAGTATTAGAGTTATCGCAGAATAAACTTTTGTCTCTCTCTCTCTCTCTCTCTCTCACACACACACACACACACACACACACACACACACACACAGAGAGACACACACACATCATCGTAAAAATAGTAAAATCCTATTCCAGGGACCCTAAAACGTGCTTATTGATTGAAAATTCATCACCAAATTTTTTGACCAAAGACAATGGCCCGTATTCCGAGCGCACTTTTAAAGCTTTTAAAAGCGCTTTTATGGAGCATACTCCTCATAAGAATATAATGTAAAAGCGTGCTCCATAAAAGCGCTTTTATTATAAAAGTGCGCTCAGAATACGGGCCAATACCTTCCTTACCTAAAGGTGTCGGAAAGTAAAAAGTCTCCGTACGATTAATTATAGTTGTTATTATTACTTAATTAAGAGCTTTAGCCGATAATCAGGTTTGTCACTACAACCTATAAGATCTATTCTAACATGGTCTTATTTTACTTTTCTGAAAGCAGTTTCACAGTTTTGATGAAGCCAGTTACTATTCTAGGAGTCAGTCAGGACATTTGTCGAAGACCCGGAATGTAAGGCTGATTCTTCCCAGTTTTTGATCTTCTGTATATGGCCATACGTAACCAAAACATTAAAATTTATAAAGAAATATAATATTTTGTGCAGTTTCTTTTGTCTTTTGTAAAAGCAAATAAGAGCCAATGAATCTACCAAATTTTTGGTCACCAATGGCACTACATTTTGATATTCTTGTAATTTATTTTTGAATTCTTCTTTGGTTTTAATAATATATATTATTGTAGCTGTCAAGAATTTCCCGCGATAGCTCAATCGGATTTAAGGCCGATGACTATGCGGGATGCTTGAGCTTATTTTTGATATACCATTTTCTTACAAGACGCGAATTATTTGTATTGTATTTGCTTCTAAAATATTGAGATAATATTTGCTAATGTTGTTAAAAAAATAATTTTCTTTCTCTCGTTTTATGTATATTTATTTTGAATTAAACTAAAAATAAAATAAATATATTGGGTTTTAGCTGCTATTTTTCTTAAAACACATTAAACTCTTTTGTCCAGAAACTGTTTTGTATCAACATAAAACTATTCAAATTTCTTGTTTGAAACGCATAACAATTGCGACGTTTTAAAGTTGAAAAGCTTTCTACATGCCATATTATTCCAATGTAGCATTAACTGTAAGTAGCTTTCCGAAACGAGAAACGAAAATATTAAAATAATATTAAAAATAGAGTACATCTGCATAACATTTTAACTTATTAGATTTTGCTGGTAAAAGATGAAAAGGAACATCTGTTATTAATTTGAAAGCGACGAGAAAACAAGCAATAAAAGCAAATGAAAGACGGAAGAGGATAAATACGGAATATTAACGAACAGAAACAAGATCAAGTTATTTCATATTTCTTTCAGAATTTGCCAAGTGGGTATAAGTACACTCTAATAAATTTTAGTCATGTAATACCGATTTGAAAAGTTGTGAAATATAATACATACCCTGATGGAGGTTTTAGTGTATACCGCAATGTCGATTTTGTAAATATTTCGAATGATTGTTAACCACTAATTTACACCAGAGTTTCTGCGATCTATAGAGTCTATTGTAACATGGCACTAATTTATTTGGGGGCAGTTTCCCAATTTCATTGCCTTGGGATACACCGTAGCTAGACCGTTAAATCTATTAATAACTATAGTTAAACTTTTCCACTTTGGAGCAGAAGCACACACTATTTTCAGCTGTAACAATTTTACATATATGGTATTTCAGAGGTTAGACCACTAAGGATACCAATATTACGGCCTAATTCACTAAGATAGTTGTTAACATAGTCATTAGGTAACAACTGAGAGTTAACAACGATTTTTAGCAACTCTTGTAACAACTTTCATTCAATTGGTATTCAGTAAATACATAATTAACGACATTGTTAAAAACGGTCGTTCTGAATATAGCAGTAAAGTTATTTACAAGTTATACCGGATGTCGATTCTCAATATTTGTACATATTTCTACTCTAAAATAACCTAAAGCGACAGATTTTGACTCGTTTGACGTTTGAGTTTTTAATAATGAGTGATAAAAAAATTTGGGGCGCAAGATGTTCCGCGGAACATTCTCTAATGGTAGATTTCATGATAAATTTGGACTAATTAAATAACAAAGCTAGTTTTGCATTTCAGTTCTGATAACAGCTAGTTGAAATTTTGCAAATGGTTGATTCAATTTAAAAATTTAAATTTTGCCCTGTAATCTCTTTATAAGACCCATAGCTAGGCGTAGAAATTAAGTGTTGAGAGAATCTGATGAAGTTCTCCTGTTTAGTATACATGTTTATTCAATTCGATGCGATCGATTTCAAAATTTCAAGAATCTTATCATCAGGAATGATGCAGGACCATCATCTAGAAGTTTTAGCAGTAAAAATAATAGAAATTTGACATTATTGAAATGGCAATTTAAATTTCAATGTGTAAGAAGTGAAAATAAATTTCAAAAAATTGAATTTAAATCTTTTCTGGAGAGTCTGAAAATTTGTTCAATATAAGGAATTAAAATATTTAAGTTTGGAATAAATGTAAACCCTTCATCTTGTAACATGAGACCTTCGGACATATACTGACTCAGTATGCTTGAAGCGTGAGACCATCCAATTCACGAATTAAACATCACTTGCTCAGTTTGAGTATCTCTGTAAATATTTTTTCCCTATATCAGGATCGGGAATGGATTACTAACATCTCGCAAATTTCTTTGCATAAATCTAAAATCTTGTTTAAAAATGTATATAATTATTGGGCCTGTAGGTATATATTAGTTTACCTTTGCTGTCATCCCTCTATTTCCAGTAAAAGTTTATTTCCTCGCACAAAATTTTCAAAAAAAACCATTTACCAACGATTGTTCAATACTAACAACGAGAGAAATGCAGTTGCTAGATTAACTACTCGACGTAACGACTAGTTGTTAAACTTTAGCAACTTGATGTAATAGTGAATTGGAATTTTGAACTTAGCAACTGAAATTGAAATTAACAACTGAAAATGGTTGTTAATATTAACAATTTTGCTTAGAGAATTATATCACAATTATTTTTATTTGCACTAAATTGTAAAATGATGAGTTTGGATTTGACTATTTCTCAGAAAATAAGTAAAGTTCATGTATTTTTGTGTGAGCTTTAAAGCGTCTGTCGGAAGTTAAGGCCGAGCGGAAGTGTCTGGGAGTGTTGAATATTATTTTGTACTAATATTCTATAAGCCATACATAAAAATCAGCTTTCAGAATTTAAGTGAAGTAAGTCCAATTTTTGCTTACCTTTCGCACCTGGTACCTATAAATTGGCCGTCTACCCAACTTAGCAGGTATGCGTGCGTTCAATGTACATAGGAATACTACCCTATTACACACATTTCATCTTTGAGAAAATAAGTTACGTCTGGGGGCCCTGGGATCTTGGACTAAGAGAATTAGGCCGATAATTCTAAAGACTTTTTTGCTGAGGACTATCTAAAGCTATGATCTATACCTAATTTAAATGAACGATACAGCCTGTTTGATAACTTGGGATATGTATTTTACGGGCCAGTATTTTCATCTCTGGTTAATCTGTTTGTTAACTGTCAGCTAAATCGAAAAATATAGCGTCGATATTATGCATATGTTGTAAAAATTACACATGTGAACGGCTGTTAATAAAATATGTTTTATTCACTAGTTCCACAAATATCTATTATTTCATGGTTACATTTGAGCGACTTTTGTAATATAGAAAATTTAATATACTTGAGAAAGTCCAATGCAGGATCATAAACAATAGTTTCTTGTCGTCTACAGAGGAAGAAAAGCTTTCTAAATTCTAGTTGGCTAGGTTTTTAAAAGTTTCCAGTAAATTAACTTCCTCCAAGTCTGAAATTGAATAATTCTGCTCAATTTCATCGATGATTGATAAAATATTCTGTGGTAAAAGTGAGCGATGGTGAAAAAAGGCGTGAGAGAAATTAAAAGCAGCGATGTGAAGGAGTCTGAATCCTATCACCAACACCGCATTGCACAATAAATCTCGACAAAGGATAGCATAACCGAAGATAATAAGAAACAACAAAGCCGTTTGTCTGCAAAGAAAGCTTTCCTGTGTACGCGAGCTTTCACCTCAAAGCGCCTAGCCACAAATCGATTCTGTTTTGTTTAATGAGACGCCTCTCCACTCAAGATACAGTCGGCGGGCCGATGCTCATATTTGAAAGAGGACAATCAGGCAACATCACACAACTTTGTTCAAAATAGAACATAAATAAATTAGCTGGCGATAATTTATAGACAACAATAATTTCACTAGATGATAGCTTTGAAAGGCAGTAAGGTAGTGCCTGGTAAGCGTCCTTAACACTATCGTCATTATCAAAATCTGTCAGAAAATTCCAGATGCGGTTGAAATGAAAAGTCAAAGATAAAATAATTTTATAAAAAATTTGTTGGACTAATGCTGTCAAAAATACTCGGTGAAACGGTTATTGTACTAAATGGGTATCCGGTTACTGCAGCTTACAAAAAATAAAATATAGAATAAATTGATAGGTGGTTATTATAATTAATAGGATATACTGCAAATAGTACCAAAATTTATTGAAATTGTCGAAGATATTTATTCATCAGCTTAATATATTGTGTTTACTTTAAAGGTACATTCACAAATTAAAATTAGGTTTAGATTTATGGTTTGTATTTTAGATTTAAACACTTTGGCCGCATATTATGTAATGACTCTATTCACACTTCAGAATTTAGTGTCTCTAATTTCAAATCATAAAGCTAAACATTGCAAGGTCCAAACTTTAGTTTTATGATTTAGTTTGACGTCACAAACTTCACCAATGAGACGAACTGAAACGATATAAATACATTCATCTTTATTTAGTATTCACTTGGTGTATTCGGCGAGAAGAACAAGGAGACTGTCAAAACTTAATTGCTAAAATTTAACCAATAATGCCAAGCAAATGACAATTTCGCGGCGCACGGTTTTTTGTTAAGTACTGCTCTACCGATATTTTAATCTTGTTTTTGAAACATTTAGATAGATGTCTGGTCTGTACATATCAAAACTAAATTACAATTAATTTAAACTTACATTTATGAATGACTTACATAAACCTAAACAAAAACCATAAACCTAATTTTCATTTGTGAATGCACCTTAATAAGGAATATTTTCTATTTGGGGTATCGTGGCTGCGTACCTGAGTGTCAGGTTGCGAATCTGGAGGAACCGGGTTCGATCCCGACCGACGCCAAATATTTCGAAATTTAAATGACACAAAATTGACCCCTGTGGTGCACTCTCCACGCTAGCGATGAGTGCCCGTGAGATGACGCCTGGTAAGCGCCCGCCACGGTGCAAATATTTCATCATTACCGATATCTGTGTACAAAGCAGATTAGCACACCCAGCAATGGGTAATAAACCATGATGATATATTTATTATATTTGGACGGTGTTTTTGCAGAAAGCAACCATCAGCAATATGCTAATTCTGAAATAATTACAATTAGTTTCATTATAACATATTCAACTTACTAGTAATTTCTTCAAATTTATATATTTACATATGTGTTCGAATAGGCCCATATAGTATTTTTAGCATAATTAATATGAAAAATAAATACAATTTACCATAAATATTTAGTAATTTTGATGGTTGGTTGTGTTTTGCAATATAATATTAAGAGATTAAGAAGTTAAAATCCAAAAACCAAGCCACACTAATTATTTATTAATAATTTTTTAAAAATAATCAACAGTTTTATTGACACAAAAACGGGTTATTATATCTCCCCATTGCACCTCAAAACATCGTCTACTATTTCTGGATTAGATACTTTGTAAATTAATATAAAACTGTAATGTATCAGATCGAACTCGGTTCACCAAATTCGCGACCAAACACTCAGACACGCGGCCACGAGATCCTAAATATTTCGAATTTTAAATGGCACAAAATTGACCCCTGTGGTGCCAGCAATGAGTGTCCGTGAGGTGATTCCTGGTAGACGCCCGCACGGTACAAATATATCATCATTACCGAAATCTGTGTATAAAGCAGATTGGTACACCCAGCAATGGGTAATATAGCGTGATGATATATTTATTTATGCATTAGATGAAATTAGATGAAGCATGGTTTGTATATCAGTTAGTTTTGCAGTAGCTATTTCCTTTCCTTCTTGTCACAAAGGTACTAGACTTCTTTCTAAGCAAAAGCTTCTTTGAAAATATTAAATTTAGTTCCGATTTTCTTAAATTTATTTGTCTTTAAGCCAATTTATTTTCTTATTATTTGTGCAAATTTTTCTTGAAAAACAAAAAGTTGAAATATTGAAATACGCAGATTAAGTCTACTAGCAATAGATGACAGTATATATGTACAACAATAGGTTGGTTTATTTCTACATAACAAGCAATTGAATTTGCTAACCCGATTGCATAACACCGTCCATTTATCAGTTAACCTGGTAAATAGACGAATTTTCAGCAATTAGCCGGTTAATTTCACTGTACTCGTATTAGCCAACTGTCCCGGTTAAACCGGAAAATCGCGGTTAGTCGATTAACCCCGGTTCATATTTCCACTATTTTATTAACAGTACTAGATTCTACAATTACTGAAATATTTTAAATGCTACGTTGAAGATTGCAAATGTAAACATGTATTTGAACAAAAGTTTCAGCTGTCCTCATTGATTTCCAACCTAAAAATGACACTTAAATACGTTTGAATTTTATTTCTTTAATTGCGGTTATATGAGTAATAATTCTTTGTCCTTGAATCTTCGTTCCAATTTACCTTACAACAATGAATCACTCAAACGCAGCATGCTTGGCTACCAGTTACTGTAAGTAGTAGATCCAAATTTAACCGACATCAAACTAGTTCTGTTCCCTAGTAACTTACTTTGTGCTATTATATCTACAACAAACTCCTCTCCCAATTTGGCGACAATAAACTTATATTTATCCCCCCTGTAGTGTCACCCTGGGTGGTGTGCCACCCTCGGCGTCTTTTTGCCCCCCTCTGAGCGTCTTGTATCTGAACGTCGACGTCGCGTATTAAGGAAAGCATAATAAGGAAGCGGAAAATGCAAATCTCCAGAATTAAGAAACAGGCACGAAACAAAATGCACCGCCTACTGAGACAGACGTCTTATATCCCACTGACCCCATGGAGTTTTTATATTTTTTTGCATATCTTAACTCTAAGTTCAAGTTTTATGACAGGATTTTTTTTATAAATATTCAACAGCTGTAAAAGTTCAGGTACAGAAAAATGAAACATAATTTATTTCTTTGCTATCTTGTAGGTCCTGTTTATTGCAATTATTTTTCTGGGAAAACTGAAAAATATTTTTAATTATGTTTGCAGAAAAATTGTACTACTAATGAAAATTATCTCAAAGCATTTATTAAACAAAAAAGAAAAAAATTCTACGGAATAAAAATTAATTAAAAATAATTTATTCATTAGATAATCTATTTAAACACTTGTTCCTTTTCGGAACAAGCAAATCATTTTTCTTTTCAGCATGGAGTTCGAGTCACGTGATGACAAAACAAAAAGAAAAAGAGTGTCACGTTTCGAGATGACGAACACTTTTTGTTTTATTAAAACATGGAGAGAAATTTAAAATTCAGCTAATTTTGGGAGACTCATTCTCTACGGCTATATATGAATACCAATTTCGTCTGATGATAGGTCGTAAATTTATACTTTCATCAAGAAAGCTAATATAGTAAATATATCTCATTTTTTCCTGGTAAACCATACAGGGTGTTAATAAATGCGTGCTACATTCAGTTGGCTGTGACCTGTGACTTCAGCTATTATTACTAATTATATTTTTATACATTTGTTCAAAAACGCCAGGATTTGTTTGAATTTCTCGTGCTGCTTGACATTAAAATCATGTTAGCGTAATCGCAAACTGTAAGTTCATTCATAATGCATATGCAATTCAGTGCTAAAATTTAAATTAAAAGTTATTCATCAAGTGTGTTAATGAGGGCAATTAATGTTTGACAAATTTCTGTATATATTTACCACAGTAGCAGTTTAAAAATATACTTTTTCAAGTGGAGCCAAATAACACTGCCTGTGGCGTCAGAAATACATTACCCAATGACAAAACTGGAAAGATGACGAAAACAAAACAAATGTATCATACATCAACGTCAATGATTGCTTTAATGACAACTGTGTGACATAAGGTCTGACTTATAGTGCAGAGTGATTTTTGGTTCTTTAGGGTAGTTCTTAGTTATATATTATTATATTATAGCGTTATATATCATAGTTTAATGCCCAGTATTATAAAAGATGAATAAGTAAAGCACTAGCAAAGTAAAAGTTACTCATGAAGCAAAATAGTTTATTCCAGAGATTTTCGTCAAAACAAGAATAAAAACACTAGCTAAGTAAATCTACAGAAAAAATTACTCCACCTATGTTCGAGGAATTAAATTTTATTCTGTAAAATAAATTTGACACATGACACATGTCAACATTAATTAAATTAAATTCATTATAAATTTAATTCCATGTATTATTTTTACATTTATTTATCTCTAACATGTCTGCTTTGAGTAATTTTTCCCCGTTCTCTCTTTTTTCCATTTTAGTTGACACCTGACACTTTATGACACACACGCTTTACTTTCGATTTTGACTTTTGGATTTATTTCGTGTCAGGAACATACAGAATGCAATATTATTAAAACATATATAAAACATTATCGTCAGTAGTGGTCTTAATAAATACCGTCTAGTAATATTTTAACCTGGATTTATCAATCTCTCTTATGCTCCAGTAGTGCAAAGATTAGCCGGTATAAGAAACCGTAGCCTGAGTGCATCATTTTCCAGCTAAAATATAAATGTATTCAATAGTTCTTATTTAATTATAAAAATATTTATATTTACATCAAAATAATCTTTACATCAAAGAAGTTTTGATTTTATGTTTTTATCTTTATTTGCGACAACCATTTCATTCTTCTTTCTTCGTTTTGAGGCACTACTAGAAATATATTTCATGTTTCCCTGTTATCAGTTCTATTTGGGCATACTGCACAAAACACTTTTTTACAACCATATTTGATTATTTCCAAATACAAAAATCAGTAGTAGTTGACAGCTGTCATGACTGTCACTCGTTTAAATTCCGTCGGTGGCAAATGTAAGCCACACCCTCATTGGTTAGGTCCTTTCCAACGTCATCAGGCGAAAGGGGAAGCGGAAATTCAAACATTATAATTATTTCAAAGACAATTTTCTTATGAATAAAGAATAATACGAAAAAAAATAAATAATAGGGGCAAAATATTTTTTCTTATTCTTTTGATTAAAGCAAAGAAAAAAAATCTGATGTGGACACCACACGACTTCCTTGTACACAAGACCAATATGAAGTATAGACCCAAGTATAAAATTGCACGTATTTGACGTAATTTGACATTAGCATCTACTTTTTATTTTTTTGTTATTTTTTGTCCTAATCCATAGCAAGCTTCATTGCGAAAACCAAAAATTATATAAGTTTTAAATATACATATCTCGCTTATACAAAGGGCTAATTTAATAATACTTGATGTGCTAGACACAGAATTTAATTCTCTAATATTTTTATTTGAAGCATGTATTTCTAAAATCAAAATGAAACCATTTTATTGAAGAAAAACTGTTAACAACTTCAGGTAATATGTCACTTCCGGTTAGCCTGTCTTAACCAAAATCCACTATGTTATTCCAATTGACATAAAAGTCTTATATACCAAATTTGAAAAGTGTTAGATTATATTTTAAGATAGTTTTTCATTAAAATCTATTATAGGCTTCAAATAAAGTACCATTTCTAGAAATTATGTAATGACCAAAAAGGGAGGTGCACAACTAGATGTTATAGCAGTCCTAAATACAAAATTTCAACTTTCTACGGCTTACCGTTTTTGAGTTATGCGAGATACATACGCACGTACGTACGTACGTACGTACGTACGTTCGTACGTACGTACAGACGTCACGACGAAATTAGTCAAAATGGATTCAGGGATGGTCAAAATAGATATTTCCGTTGAAATCTCAAAACCGAAATTTTTCGCGATTACAATACTTCCTTTACTTCGTACAAGGAAGTAAAAACCGTGCAACACCTCATTGTTCAGCAATGGTATGTGGTATCTATGGTTACCCGTTAAACTCGTTTATTAATAAAAAATCATGCTTTAACAGGGGTCATTAATGAATGATTTTATATACATTAACATAATCTATTAGTAAACAGTTAACGTAAAACAATATTAATAGCTGAAGTTACAGATCACAACAAACTAAAATTTTAAAAGATAATTACTCTTTTAAGAGTCTTTTGCTCGAAAACGGTACATTTCCGAATATGCATTTGGCATCCTCTACATATTCTATAAATTTGTAACACGTATTCATTAGCGTCCTGTATAAATATCTCATAATTATTTCGCAATAACAATCTACCGACACCTCTCTGTACCAATTTCGCGATCCCTGTTATGTTGTGGTCTGTTTTTACGTCATACGAGTTCCTTCTCGAGTATGGCCTACTGCACGAGACACCTCATTTACATGTTGACAGATTACAAGGGAGAAGCGACGGGGCTTCACTTTGTGGAGCTCTCGACGCACGTTTATAAATATTTATACCATTTAACGGCCTGTATACCTAACGTCATTCATTAAAAACCAACCGACCTAAGTGTTTTTGAATACTTGTCAGGAGAATTAATGAAAGATGGACTTAACCCACATTCAAATTAGGGGCGCTAATAAGTTGACAGCCATTTATCCCGAAATACACCACAAGAATTTTAAGAAAGTTTTAGCGAGAACATAATAATACAATAATACAGTTTCCTCGCAGTTCCCACTTACAGGAAAAACGAAAAATAAACGCTATACAAAGATATGGGAAATTTCTCGAATGTAGTACAGAGTAGGAGTTAACAAGTACTCGAAATATCATTCGAACAACATATATTCTTTTACAATACCGACGTTTCGGTGCACTCTTGCTTCGATGTAAATGTAAAGAACGAATATATTTGGTGTACGTGAGATGTAATATTTTGTAAGATCTTATTTACCCTGGTTAACTAAAACCAATGAATTTGATAGGTAAATAGAGTAGTCAAGATAACTCAACATGTGAACCATGCCAGAGGTCCTAACAATTCTGAAAAACAAGCAAGACATCTGGAATTATATAGGGCCGGGAGTCACAGGTGAATAACAACGTTTATATCGATATTTGAAGCCGCTTGAATTTAGTAAATCCCTTTTCAATATTTTGAATTCATAATACTTAAAATTCTAAGACATTACTTTTTACCTCTCGCTAAGAGAGGTATTGAATTCATGCTAAAAATCGTATAAATATCCAGATTTTAGTGAATAAGCACGTTTTAAGGTCCCTAGAATGTGTGTGTGTGTGTGTGTGTGTGTGCGCGCGCGCGCGCGTGTGTGTGTGTGTGTGTGTGTGTGTGTGTGTGTGTGTGTGTGTGTGTGGTGTGTGTGTGTGTGTGTGGATGTGTGTGTTTGCGCGTGGATGTGTGTGTGGATGTGTGTGTGGATGTTGGATTCACGATTTCTCAAATACTATAAGACTTAAGACATTTTTAACTACCGATTCCCCAATCTAACAATAATGGGAAGAGTTGATTAAGTTTTGGTAACAATTGGACAACCGGAAGTAGTAGTTACAAGAAAAAAATCATCTAAATATTATATATCGAAAATTTATGTATATACTTATATTAAAGAAGTTAAATTCTTTATTCGATAAATATAAATTCATAATTATATCTTCTATAGACTTAGAGATAAAGAAATGCATATAAAATAATTTGATGTAAAAAATCTCAGATCAAACTACTTCAAGGTAAGAAATTCAAATGTTTGTAATTGACACATAAAAGTCACTGTCAAAAATATTTGTATGCCACTGTCAAAAATATTTGTACATCATTATAAAGATTATGAAAATAAAAAAATCTGATGTGGACACCACACGACTTCCTAGTACGCAAGACCAATATGAAGATGAAGTATAGATCCAATTATAAAATTGCACGTGTTTGACGTAATTTGACATTAACACCTATTTTTTATTTTTTTGTTATTTTTTGTCCTAATCCATAAGCAAGCTTCATTACAAAAACCAAAAAGTATATAAGTTTTAAATTTACATATCTCGCTTATACAAAGGGCTAATTTAATAATACTAGATGTGCTACGCAGAATTTTATTCTCTAAAACTCTTATTTGAAACATTTATTTCTAAAATCAAAATGAAACCATTTTATTCAAGAAAAACTGTTAACAACTTCAGGTAATATATCACTTCCGGTTAACCTGTTTTAACCAAAATCTGCTATGTTATTCCAATTGATATAAAAGTTGTATATACCAAATTTGAAACGTTTTGGATTATATTTTAATATAGTTTTTTATTAAAATCTAGGTGCACAACTATATGTTATAGAAGTCTTAAATACAAAATTTCAACTTTCTACGGCTTACCATTTTTGAGTTAGGTGAGATACGTACGTACAGACGTCACGACGAAATTAGTCAGAATGGATTCAGGGATGGTCAAAATGGATATTTCCGTTGAAATCTCAAAACCGAAATTTTTCGCGATTACAATACTTCCTTTACTTCGTACAAGGAAGTAAAAAAAGTCAACAACGCAAAAGAATATACGTAAAAAAGAATATAAAAGGAATTTGCGAAAAAATGATGAATATAAAGAAAAAGAAAGTAGAAAAAGAAAATTTCAGGATATTAAATATAAAGAAAATGTATGTATTGTACATAATTTATATTAAAATATCCCATAGATTTTGCAAATGTATATGACACATGAATGTATGTATTTGTATTTAAAAATATTTTTCGTTTTATGCGGACACCAGGTAAAATATCTGGCGAGAGGTTATGTGCTGGCCACAACAGATTTTTTGTGTCCGTAGTAGTTACCTTGTTATGAAAGGCGCTGGTGGTATGCATAAATTTTTAATCAAATTTTCTTTGCTGGCAGTCAATTAAAAATTTCCAAATTGATTTAGTCGTTGCAGGTTACACGCACTTAAGTAAATCGGAACTCATTTGCGTCTAACACAACCTGAACGTGAACGTGAACATAACCTCTCTTTGCGGTTACAGGGATACGGGTACGGTCGGCAACTAGGGACTTTGACAGTTGTACAATTCTGTGACGAAATAATTAACTGCTGCCGTTAGTTTGATGGTTGCTAGGGAATTTGTTGTTTATCTGCTAAAACTGACCCTCAGCAGCAGGAATTTAATTTATCTGGGCCTCGCACTTTCACTTCCGGAATTTGCCAATCTGATTAATTGCATTTATATTTCATATTGCCAGCGGAGAGATTGATTTGGCAGGTTTTTTCCACGTTCCAACATCGGTTACAATACAAGAAATATTTAATGCAGCTAATAAGACTACTGAATTATCGAATTAATATAAACTTCCTATAGTTTATTTTTGACATATTGTTATCCTAGAGGTAGGATTTACTTCTATGATGATTTTGAAACAGAGGTGGTAACAAAAGTTTATAATATCGGCTACCATATTCAACAAAGCATTTTTACCTCCCGCTACCCTTGGTAAGAGAGGTATAGGAATCGTGCTAAAAATCGCATATCAAGATTTTGGTAAATTACCACGTTTTAAGGTCCCTAGAATCCAATTTTAACATTTTCACGATGATGTCTGTATGTATGTGTGTATGTGTGTGTGTGTGGATCCTCCGATGAACTGAAATACTATCATTTATAAAATTTTGAAATCTTGTATTTCGAACTTTTTCTGTACTGGAAATAGCCCATTAGATTTTGGTGGAAATCGGATAACCGGAAATGGCACTTTACTAGAAGCTCAAAATAGTTTTTCTTCGAAAAATACCTTTAAATGTTATTTTTTCGAGATTAATGTTATTATAAAAATTAAAGATTTTTAAATTTTCTATAGATTTGCATTAATACTTTTTCTATATATTTTATGGATAAATTTATAAAATTATCATAACTGCCGTAGATGTAAGTTGTAATGTAATCCGAGCTCGTAGAGCGAGGATTTTAAGACATCTAAGGCTTGTTATGATTAATAACATCCGTGGTTTGTTCAATAGTTTATCGGTTTCAGAAAATTAAGACATTATTGATAATAATATTACCATACAGATACAGTTATTACTTAGTTACCAACCTACTTTTGTATATGTAAACAATGGAACAATATCCTGAAACCGGTAAACAAATAAAACGCAGTTATTCAAATGTATGTAACTGACAGATAAATGTCACTCTCCAAGAATTAATCTTTTCAAAATAATATTAGTAACGTTTTAAAAACGAAAAAGTAAATAGAACAAAAGAAAATGAATTAAATACAGTTTCCAGCATAAGTAAATATGTAGGTATGTACATATTTAGATTAATAAAAATTAACGATTCACAAAAATATTTAAGCTAATCCTCATTTTTGGATTAGTGAATTCTATTCTATCCCGGCATTTAAATTTTAAATCTTCATTTTATTATAGTTCCGGTGGCTCAATGGTTAGAGCAACGCCTCATGTCATGAGTGCCCTCGGGGCTCTGCGTTCGAATCCAACTAAGGCATGGATGTGTGTGAATGTGAACCCACTCTGTAATTGGGATTTAATCCTGTTGAGGGGTTTTAAAAAAAAGGTAGTTACTTGGATTAGATTAGACTATATTTTAAGAAATAAACTGTCAAAATTAAAGTAAAATTCGCTAATCCAAAAAACTTAATCTTTTTTGTGACTCGGGAGGTATTGTGTTGGCCACACCAGATTTTTTTTGTGACAAGTTCGACTGTAAAAATAAGACCGACATTTTAACTCCGTCGTATTTGCGACAGAATTTCCCGAGTCGAGCATCCTTTTGATATAATCTGTTGTAGTGTGTAGTTGGGTGATTGGTCGGGTCCAGAAGCAGTTTATCTCTGACCGTCATCGCGTCAAAAGAATCGATTAGAATATATTTCACGTAGTGGGAAAAACTTGTGGAATTACTTCCTTTGAAGCCGGACTTAAACATGTGCCAATTGGAATCCTGTTCCGAGATTAAGGCTGACCCCGCCAGGATATTTTAAACGGAAATTGAGGCTGCCCATTGATTTGTAAGGCGAAAGGGGGAATTAAACGATGCCGCAGTAGAATCGGGACTTGTCTCAGACAGATTAATACTAGAGCAAAAAGATTTACACAGAATTTAATCTATTAATCTATAGATAGCTCTCGCCAACTACAAGACAAAAATAGATAAATATATCTTTACAAATAGTTCGTAATTCTGTTTTACATTCAGGGTATTTCATAAAGTCGGGTACATATTTGAAATATCCTTTAATTAAATATAATAATTTATTAAAACATAAGTTACAGAAGACAAGATATTCTATCAGGAGTTACAAATTCATGAGCGCGAAGCGGCGAGTGTGCGAACGAACGAGTGCTTGAATTAGCATTTTATACTATTTTCTCTGTTAAGGATTTCACCTACATTTTATAAAAATACTTATAATTTCTATTAAGGGATATTTTTTGGTAGAATTATTAGATTGGTGACTGTGATTTGTGCATTTTATTCGGTCCGTTGCCTAGATATTTATGCCCGTATTCATAACAGACCGTAACAAGGCTAACGCTTCGTTATATTCAAAATACATGTAGTATATATTTGTATTCATAAACATTCGTTATCTATAGCAACCGTAAAATCTATCGTAATATTCGGCTGTAATACGTATAACGGCGCGTTAAATAAGAATTTTTTCATTTGTTGAAATTCGATGCATGTAGTTTTGACATTGACATGTCAAGTGTACATTTTAATTTATTACAATTGTCATAAGATACGTTTAATTATAATATGATTTAAGATATTACTTAATTATTGAAAAATGTAATCTTTCTTATCGATTTCATCATCTGCTTCTTTAATATTATTAGCAAACATCACCATAACTTTATATTTTCCAGCATTGAATTTTTTGTGTGATTTTTTTTTTCAAGCATCATTTTACAGTTTCATATTTTCTGCATCACTTATCATATTGTCGATTACCACTTTCTTCTATTAAATTTGGTAGAATATCAATTTTCATATGACAAGTATGTTTCCCCTTTGTCCTTTTCTTCACCTGATTCATCTTTACAACCGCAAAATGTACAAAATATTGTCAAATCCTGTGTACTTAAACAAATGTCAGTGTCAAATTTAAAAATTTTACACATAATATTTTGTATTTGTTTGACCTGATGTTAGTATTTAATATCAAATATGACTAGGAATTATTGAAATCTATCGTTACAAAACAAAGCTTTATATTTTGTTTCTAATTTTGTAAATACTCTGTTATATTTAACGAATGTTAAATTATTACGGTTCGTTTTGTTACGAAGCGATATATTGACTTTTATGAATACGAACATTAGTGTATTTATTGTACTCATGCCAATTTCCAATAAAAAAAAATACTACCAAAAATCGTTTAAGAATGAAGCTCATTCTAATATCAATATGCGTGGTAAAATGTAACATTCTAATTCCGAAACAAAGAAATAAACATATCATCCCGACATAGCCTGGTTCTGCGATAATATTTATTTTAATCTCAGTAAGACTTACTATTTACGCTTTCACTTTTATCAATGCAGAAAAGATTTAAGTGTCATTGTAACGCACTTGTCTAAAAGCTAGGGTCAATTAATTATCAGTTTTGGCACCTAAGTAGTCTTCTCACAATAAAACAACTTATCATATTATATTACGCCCAAGTCGAATCCAGATTAAGGTATGGTATTTGTTTCTGGGGTGCTACACCATCTGCACATAGTGTGTTCATTATCCGAAAACGTATAGTTCGAACAATTGCTAAAGTTTCTCGTCGTTCTTCTTGTAGATTTCTTTTCTCACAGTTTCAGATACTAACTGTAGCCTCTATATATATTTATGAACTATGTTTATATATTTTTAAAAACAAAACTCAATTTCAAACCAATTTTGATATACATCAGTGCAATACAAGACAGAAGCAAATGTTTCACATTCCAATAAATAAACACAAAACTTTAGACTCACTTCTAGATGTGCAAGGTCTAAAACTTTTCAATAATTTATCCTACAATATACAAGTAGAGACAAATACAAATGCATTTAAAAGAAAAAACTCTTTTGTAAATTGCAGGCCTGGTATATTTATTTCTGGGTAAACAGTCTGTTAACTTATCTGTCTGTTAAAACAAAAAATGCATCTGTAAATTTACACATTATATTTTGTACATTTGTAAATTGTAATTAAATCTCAAAATATCTAAAATAGATGTTATGGTGAATATTCTACTACGCTGATTATTCGAACATAGTCAGTGTGTATACCACTCGAGCATAAAAAATAATTGCAAAACACTCCTCGACCTACCTGTTGGGCGTGTTTCTATGGCAATTCGTTTCTTCAGTCGGCAGTATTTTCGATTTTATTCAAAATCCTTCTGACATAATTATTTTCATTGTATTTTATTTCAAATTACTGTAAATTGTTGTTTCCTGGGAATAATTTTGAGATGAATAAAGTTTGCAATTACCAAGCTCATCCCTAGGATTAAAACTTTGCTAGTAAAACTAGGAGTTATAAATTGTGTGAAAGAGTGGAGATACAAATGCAAGTAAATTAAGAATCCTGTGTAAAAGTTGATTCCATTAGTCTTTGGCGCAACAGCTAGCTGGCAAGTTGGCGAGCAAAACAAATATCAATAAGAAGCGTGTTAGGGAAAACAAATAAGGATCACATGACCGGTGGAGTGCACCTCGGCGATGTTCATTTGTCATTCAAATTGGAATCCTCTGTCAGCGCGAACTCATTGTTGTAAAGATCTGTTTAAACCGCTGGAGAAAAAAGACGATTTGTCTTGCGATGCGCTCCGGCCAAATTAAAAACTAGCGGAAACGTGCTTGTCACTCTGCTCTTCATTTGTCCACTCTGTTGCTCGTAGCAAACCACTACCAAAGGCTCGGGATATAAATTGACTTACGATTTCGCTAACTTCGCTTTTATTTCCCTTTTTTCATTTGTCTTCTCCACTGCTATTTACAATTTACTGCTTCAAATGTTTTCATGATTTATATTGCCTCTCTAGTACAAATACGAATTACAGTGCCAACCAAAAAACACCACAGCATAAGACACGGAAACTTCACCAAGGAGCCACCAGAGTACATCACTTAGAAGTTTCAAAATAGTTAATACACATTTTTTCTACACGCGTCAATAAAATGTCTACATACCGTTGCTAGTTGTAACGGTCTGCTTTGTTGAGAATGGCGGTTTTTAAAAGTTAGCCTCGGGCGGCAAAATGTCTTAAGTCGGCACTGGGTATAGCGAAAGTATTGTCAACAATGATCATCATTTAAAATGGAATGTCCTAACTTGGCAAAATAATACGAAACTTTGAAAGACAAGTCTGTTATATCTAGTCATTGCAAATTGGTGATAGAGACAACCTTGATCGGATTTTTTTTACTAATACATTGATTAATCTCTTTGATCATACCTTTGGTTGCAAATATCTGCACACTCGCTACGCTCGGGTGACTATTTCTAGCGTCGGCCTGCAAATAGCTACTTTCAACAATAATAAAAGTAACAAATGAGTAAATTATTTAGAGAGAATTTTACGAGATCTGTAGTTTACTATTTAGTTGAATTCAGTGCGTACACTGTAAAGTTTTGAGGTAGAAACAGGGAAGATGAATCTCCAATTGAGTTGTTGAATCTTCCTTAAAGTTGATTTAGGGTAGGAAGGTCGAAACATGGTAAGAAAAAGTTAGGAAATTTTGGTAGGGCAGATTCAATTCGCTTACAGGCATCTGTGTTGCACTGTAGGTATATTAGGTAGGTGTTACTACCTATGTAACATGTTTAGACCTTTACGGTTGATTCGAGCTGAATATTCTATCATAAAAAATATGGACTTGACATTAATTATGTCATATATGTGAAATTACAAAGGAATAATAGGAAAACGACGGCAGAAATAATATAAAATGTTCAGTTTTACTGAATTTTGCAAACTTATTGAACTTACATTGTTAATACCAATTAAATTTGTTTATTAATCTTATTATATTTTTTATAATTCCGTGCATACATACATCGTTTTCTACGTTACTTACTAGAAAGTGATTTATAACAAACTATTGAATATACATATCATATTACTAGATAAATAAATTTGTGAAATGCAAAACATAACAAATTACAATTGATTTATAGCATTATTTACCCGTGTTAATAAAATTATATGAAAAACCAAAATATTCGATGAAACATAACTGACGGTGTATAGACTTATATAGTTGTTATATAAACAAATGCAAAACGATATCAGTTATATTTGTAAGATTTCGGAAATGAAAAGTGATCGAATAAGCTTTCGCATTTCTTAGAAATTGTTTGTTAGTCCAGCTAGCAACTGAAGGCCGTACGGGTTTTTCCGAAGGCCAGCATAACGGTACCGCATTTCTAGGGATTGGAAGGAGAACACAGAGGAGTGAGAAATTTATGTGTCATTCTGTCATTTGTTATTCTCTTATCGACAGTCGGAATGAGCATACTTGAAACTCAGGTAAAATACATTATGTTGTATTTTTAATTATAAACTAATATCCTTCAATTTTTTAGCTCCTTCTTGGTTTAGTACGGTACAAAATAACATACATATAGATTTGTTATGACAGTATTTTCTACAAAAAATGAAGATGTGCCGATTGTAAAGAAACGCGCATCTTGACAACCATGTTCGACGTATAAAAATTAGAACTTTAAAGGTAATTTTCTTTATTTTGTTTCATTTTCTTTTTATTTACATACTTTCAAAGATAATATAACTATATTTCGCGGTACATACTTATACCAAATGTTAATTTTATTTTTGTTGAATTATCATTTAATATGATTATTTTCCTGTTAATAAAATAATATTATTTAATTACAAGAAAATAAACATTGAAAAACTAGCAAATATTTTGAATGAAACGTTCCTTTGTTCGCAAATATTTATTAGACACAACAATATGAATTTAATTTTATTTGCTACAAGAAAATCTAAAGAAAGCGAAGATATTCCTCGAGGACCTGCAAGAATTAGAGCAATAGCCAGTGAACGTGACCTTTTTTTTTGAATACATACTTTATTTACAAATAAAATAAATATATCATCATTGTATATTACCCATTGCTGGATGTGCTAATCTGCTTTGTTCACAGATATCGTTAATGATACTGACATATTCGTATCGTGTAGGCATTTACGAGGAGTCACCTCAAAGATAAAACACTATGTAACTTACAATATACTTTATCTTATTTTATTTATGGATATTTTGTTTAAGCAAATAAATCTTTTATTATATATAATGTATTATTTTTCCTGAATGCCAATAATAAATAATATACTTTTCAAGGAATTTGCTATGATCTCATGTAGGGGTTCATATAAATTACTATAAAGTATTTTTAACAACCTTACAGGCATTTACCGGTAACTTGTGATACGGAAATTTCAAATCACTTTAAAGTATTTCTATAAACCACTGCGGGCATTTGCATTCCACTATATGAAGGGTCGTATCGTGTCTACCTGGTAGTGAGGTAGGTTTTACTACCCTAAACAAAGATTGGTGCATCGACCTTTTAAAGGAAGGATTGTTCTACCTTGGGGTTGCATATAATTTCAACCCAAAAAGGTAATTGCAGCTACGTTAAAACTTTTACAATGTAGCAACTGCTGCGCTGTTCACAGTTGTGATTAAACTTACCCCGTCTCTACGTGAAAATAGCCGCAGCTCAGCGGCCCTTTCTCAAATACATGCTTACTAAATTGTATAAATAGCTGTTTATTTTAATTGTATGTAGTTGCCTGATAATGTTTGAAAGAGCGATATGTTCGTTTTCAATTTTATAAACGTTTGTGAATAAACCAAGTGTATCACATTTGTCTTTTTGGTGTAGATATGTCAGATGCGTAGAAAGGAAAATGTCTTTTGAAATAAAATGTGTAGGAGCAATCAAGGTAGTCGCTGTCTTCTCGTTTGATATACGCGTACTCGTACCTCGTGCACATTTGATGTGGCACGTCTTGTGCCTGGATTTATAAAAAGATGATTCTGGCAGAACGCGTTACATTCACTGGAATAAACAAATACGTAAAGGGTTTACTGTAAATAATTCAGCCCCGTCCTCTCGACTTCGCTTTGATCAATTATTCAGAATTTCCACTCACTTTGTGAGTCTCGCTTGTTCATTTATTCATTCGAGCTGCCTGGAAGACAGCTATAGACTTCCGATGTGGTATACAAAGATGTCGCGACTGTTTCGCTTTATGTCTTCTCCAAATTCTATTAAAATACAAAGCCGTGTTAAAGCCCGCGGCGCAGACTTTTACGTGTTGCAAACTACGCTGATTACCGCAAAAGAACTACCAACCTCACATCAGCAGAATTAGATTACGTATTATTTTCTTCATTACTGAAACGAGCTGCCGACAGCGGACCTTTGTCATGGCATTAACACATAATATACTCGGCTTTTTCCAGCAAATAGTTTTTAGAGAAATTGTCTTTGTTTGCGAGGTTGCTTTCTCTGAAAAGATATTTTATGCTGGTAAAGCTGTAGGCTATACTTTCTAAAAATAATAAAGTATAGTATTAGAATACATACACAAGCGCTGTGCAAAAAGACCACTGCAAAACTGTAATGTTTTCATTTACCTTCAGTATCATCATTTTCAATTATTATACCTCACCTTAATTCGCATTTTCCTATGATGATGATAACAATGTTACAAAGTACAATAATAATAAAAATGAGAAGAAATTTAAAAATAAGTCACTAAAAGTGTATACAAACAAGTAAAAGCAATAGACAAGACGGACGGTCTAAGATCGGAAATATTTGAGAGGAAAAAAGGAGTAAACCAAGGAGACAACTTCAGATACATACATAAAAATCTGGTGTGGCCATCACAATACCTCCCGCCATTTACAGCCCGAGTCACAAAAAAGATTACTATAAATTTGGCTGTTCATCTCTTGAAATATAATCCAATCTAATCCACGTAATTACCTATTTTGTAATAAAATGAAGATTAAATTTTAAATACCGGGGTAGAATAGAATTTACTAATCCAAAGATGAGGATTAGCTTAAACATTTTTGCGAAACGTTAATTTTTAGTAATTTAAATACATACCTATTTACTAATGCTGGAAACTGTATTGAATTCCTTTCCTATTGTTCTATTTACTTTTTTCTTTTTAAAACGTTACTATTATTCTTTTAAATTAGTTCTTTGACAGTGACATTTATCTTACAGTTACATACATTTGAATAACTCTGTAACCAAGAAGTTTTGTTTATTTAAAGCGAAGGCTACGGGATTTAAATTATAGATATTTTTATAAAATCGAGGTTGACAGAATGACCATTTTGCCCTCACAATACACACACAAACACACACACACACACACACACACACACACACACACACATATATATATATATATATATATATATATATATATATATATATATATATATATATATATATATATATATACAGGCATCAATGTGAAAATATTAAAATTGTATTCTAGGGACCTTAAATCGTGGTCACCAAAATCTCCATATGTGATTTTTAGCACGATCCCTATACCTCCCTTACCAAGGGTAGCGAGAGGTTAAAATCACGCATATCTTACATATTATGTTGTATGATGTCAGGTTAGTAAGAATGTTGTTGAAAGAGAGAATGATTATTTTTTGGTTGATGTTATTTTTATTCTTTCGGGTTTGTACTAACCCAGTGGGAAATGCGTGATTTTATGTATGTTTGTAAAAACATTTGAAAGGACAGAAAAAACAGAATCAATAGATTAAAAATTAAGAACAGTAATCTTACACAACTGATTATATGAGGGATATGGAGAAAAATAAGATTTTATTGAAAAATGTTAGTGTCCGCCCTCCCGAAGAAAAATTTTCTAACTTCTCGGGTTGATCAGCTCGCGTGGGTTAGCCAGATATACCCCCGTTATTTCTCAAGATTGGCGTGATAAACCCACGATATCTGCGAGTCGTTTTTGGCACATCCACCGCGACTCCAGGCGCTGTAAACAAAATACCCAGAGCAGTCGGAGTCCCCGGACACCGAACGGTTATCACAGTTTTGGATGCGAGCCATTCCCAGACAATATATCCACGCCACAAGTGTAACAGTGAACTGCTTTAATATACGACCTATGATATGGACTGCTGCGCTATTATTTTTATTTATTTCTTGTTTTCTGATTCATTTCTGAGCCAACCAAGCGGGGCGCTTAATTTGTATGGATCTAGGAGAGGTTATTAAGAGAATATAGGACGAAACATGACCTACTTTGAAAACTTTTGCAAATTTAATTTTATAATTTTGGTTGTTATTATTAAAACATTAGTTTGGTTCTGACGTGTATCAAATATAATGATACATATTCTACAGGTTATTTCCATTTGCACAAGTGTAAAGGTGCATACACAAATGAAAATTAGGTTTATGGTTTGTGTTTAGGTTTAAGTAAGTCATTCATACATGTAAGTTTAAATTACCTGAAAATTAGTTTTGATATGTACAGACATATGTGTAAATGCTTCAAAAACAAGATTAAAATGTCGGTAGAACAGTACTTAACAAGACACCTGTGCGCCGTAAAACTGTCATTCGCTTGGCATTATTGGTTATATTTCAGCAATTAAGTCATGATATGACAGTCTCCATGTTCTTCTCGCATTTGTTTAAAATGCCGAATCCACCAAGTGGATACTAAATAAAGATGGGTGTATATATCTATATCATTTCAGACTCGTTCTCATTGGTGAAGTCAAACTAAATCATAAACTTAAAGTTTGGACCTTGCAATGTTTAGCTTTATGATTTGGGTTTAGAAACCCTAAATTCTGAAGTGCGAATGGAGTCATTACATAATATGCGGCCAAAGTCTTTAAATCTAAAGTATAAACCATAAATCTAAACCTAATTTTCATTTGTGAATGCACTTTAAGAGTTAACGATTAAATTAAGCAGAATCAAACAAAGAAACTAAACTGTTCCGGAATTACATTGTAGTGTATGATTCTGTTTATAAATAAAATAAATAAATATATCATCACGGCATATTACCCATTGCTGGGTGTGTCAATCTGCTTTGTACGCAGATTTCGGTAATGATGATGACATATTTGTACCATGCGGGCGTTTACTAGGCGTCACCTTACAGGCACTCATTGCTGATGTAGAGAGTGCACCACAGAGGTCAATTTTGTGCCATTTAAAATTCGAAATATTTGGCGTCGGGATCGAACACTGTTCCCCAGATTCGCCACATGACACTCAGGCACTCGGCCACAAGACCCCATTCTGTTCATAAGGCGACATACGTCGTGCCTCTGTTCAGGAAATAATTAGAAATTGTCAATATTGGCGTGTATTTTAACATGTTTGTTCCTCGTTTTAATTCACGCGATTTATCAATAATGTCAAAAGAAAACTATCGAAAAATCTAAAATAATGATCTTGGCTGCATTTGCGTTTTTTGATGCAGAAAAAGAGTACAGATTATAGAGAAATTTAAACAAGTGTAACGAATTATAATTGCGCATTCCCATTCGTACGTGAAGATTACTATGGCCCGTATTCTCACCTCTTCAAGTAGCACTAATTCCGAAAAATCGCTACTGAAATTGTCAAATGTCAACTTTAATCTTACAAATTATAGAAATAAAAATAAATTAAATTATAAATACCACATATTTAAAATTTCTTGCATTAAACTTAAAAATTTAGATACACTTGCAATTATAAAGCATGTATACTTGTACAGTTTTAAAATATTCATTTGTTTTTTATAAATATAATTTTAAAATAGCATATATTTCAAGAACATTTTAGATCCACGAAGAAAACAGTTTTATATAAAAACTTATATTCGTGACTTCACATCTATATTTTCAAATTCGGGGGACCATAACTCGCTTATTAATAGGAATTTTTCACCGGATTTTCACCAATAGTCTTAGTTTTAATTATACTGTCTGATAAAATTATATAAAAACAATGGTGGAATCTCCTATTTTATGAGAATCTATTTGACAGAAATAAATAATACAGAGAATTTATTTTAAAATGCAACATATGGTTTATCACTTCCATGGTTACACACTAGTATCAAAAAATGACAGCAATGTAATATTTGTCCATTTTAAAATGCAACATTATAAATAGTAATGCAGCATAAGAGATATCTCCAGAACACATCACAAATGGTAAATTCTTTCTACGAGCGACTATAGGATATTGCCTCATTGTGAATGGAGGTATTTCTGAACATTTATTACATTGAAATTATGAATTTTTGTAAGCCAAAGTTTGTTAAAATGTGTTACATTAAAGTTTTGATTTTTTGTTAATAGTATGTAGGCTAATTTATTGGAAATTAGTGTTGATAATACATAACTACAAATTTTCGTATGTTGCATTTTAAAATGGACAAATATTACATTGCTGTCATTTTTTGACAGTAGTATGTAACCATGGAAGAGATTGACCATATGTTGCACGTTAAAATAAATTCACTGTATATATATTGTTCTGCCGTTTGAAAACCACTGGTCGAATTTTCGTTTTGTTATTAATAATAAATTAGTCTCTTATTCTTGATCATTTCTTGTATATAACATTTTTTCTAAAGTCATTAGTTCGCCCAAAAAAGAGAAACGGCTGTCTGATCATTATTCGATCAAGTTGTGAAAATTGATCTTGAAATGTAATTATTTTAAAAAGAAAAGATAATAAAGAATAAACAATATATTGCCATTTGCCGTTTCCTAATTTATTTCCATGTGTAAAATAAGATTCAAGAAGAAGAGAGTCAAATTGACATTTAATTAAATACTTTTAAATTAAGACATATTTTACTCTGTTTATATCCTATTCCGTCACACTATATTTGTAGTGTGCAAGCGTTTACCAGGCGACACCTTACGAGGACTCATTGCTGGCGTGGAGAGTGCACTAGAGGAGTCACTTTTATTCCTTTTAAAATTTAAAATGTTTCTTTTGGTGTCGGTGGAGATTGAACCCGTTATTCCAGATTCGCGACCAGACACTTAGGCACGAGACCCTATTATTTGACAGAGATGTTGTTATAGTAAAATTCATATTACAAGACCACTTTGTTGTAAAACGATTTAGCAATTGCATCTATAAACCAACAATGGGGGACCTTTAGTTTGCGGTTACATACCCCTAATACATCATACAAACAGGCAAGGACAGGGTCGGTCCCTTTACATTAAGAATTATTTGAAAGAAAATATTTCACGATATTTTTATATAAGTTTTAAATGTTATTACAAAAACAAGTACAACAAACGATAAATATTAAAATTTATGCAGTACGTGGTCACTGTATTATTAGTACCTTTAAAATATGTCACATTTATCTTATATACGCATTTAATAATTTTAATAGTCATACTTGCATCTTCTTGTATTGTATATTTTGTAAATTATAATTTAAAATATATGCATTTTACTATAATAATATTTGATACATTACCTTTGTTGGTTAGGCCACGAATATTTCAAACGACCCTCGTATACACTGACTATAATATCAGGATGACCGATCGTTAGTAACAAAAATTTTTTTGTTGTCTAGTTACGATTATTGCAGTTGGGCATAAAAATTCTGCTCGTATAGTTACTATCTCTTTTTGAATGTCCAAGTAAAATTTAACACCCCCATGAAAAACCTTTGCATATTAGGTGCAAAATCACCCTTTAACCATAAATAGTGCCATAAATCTATTTAATTTACCCATCCCAAACATCATCAAATAAACGACCCCTGTGAATTTCCCTCGCACGCCGTTGGGAAGCAATCACACTCCACACTTTTATTTACATATAGTATAAGGGTCAGCGTCGTCCGTCAACAGGGGCACATTGCAAGCTGCTGTATTATGCAACGGCTGTTTTTTTGCGTTGCGACTGTCAGAGAAATGAGATTGTACGAGTAAATTTTATACTGCCTGGTGTTCTAATATAAATGAACGTGTGTGATTATCTTTTATTACGTATGTCCTTTTGCTTGAAATGGAGTATTTGTCAGACGTACGTGGAAAAACCTCCAGGACTTGATGGCCATGCGATTACTTAAACGGAATATATAAAATGTAATTTTTTATGGGGGTATCAGAGACTATTATCATATTTAACCATTTATATTAAAAATATATGTGAGACCAAGATACTATCATAATAGACAAAACAATGTCACAAAATTTGTAATTCTTAACAAAAGTTACAAAAGAGATATGAAGTACGTTAATTTAGACTTCAAACAAAAATTTGTATAACTTTAGCGACTTCGTAGTTCTTATGGATGTTATCCTGGACATTCTGTATATTAAGGAGATAGACTTCTTTCGGCCTTTTTGGGAAGAATTTTATTTTTGAATTTACTTATTTTGGGTCTCGTGGCCGCCTGCCTAAGTGTCTGGTCGCGAATCATGGGAACCGAGTTCGATCCAGACCGACGCCAAATATTTCGAACTTTAAATAGCACAAAATTGAACCCGTGGTGCACTCTCTATGCCAGCAGTGAGTGCCCGTTAGGTGACGCCTGGTAAACGCCCGCACGGTACAAATATGTCATCAACATTACCGACATCTGCTACAAAGCAGATGGGCACACCCAGCAATGGGTAATATGCCGTGATATTATTATTATTATATTATTATTATTATTATTATTATTATTATTATTATTATTATTATTATTATTATTATTATTATTATTATTATTATTAATATTATTATTATTATTATTATTACTTTTACTTCTTTAAAATGTTCTTGGACGTTTCGAAGGCCCAATGGCCTTTTTCTTCAGCAATCTAATATGTTTGAGAATATGGTTATACATTTTATTTTGCATTGTGTTTTGAATATGTTTGCCGAAACAGACTGTCTTGAATCCAAACTTGTGAGGGATTAGTGCTTGAAGTATTTTGTGTTGTATTTTACATTACGCAAAATTACTTCATAATTCAAAAATTGAAGACTGACTCCACTTCCAAAAACTTTCGGCCATGTCAATTTCAAATTTTTTAAACATTTTTTCGTTAAAAATTAATGGTAGTTTGTGTTTAGTATGACTAGCGAATGAAAGTTGACGTTTAGATTATTTAATAGATGTAATTTCTTTTGAAAACATTTCCGTATATTTGATTTGATAGGAAACTGACCCTCATGTATTCCGTTACAGAAGATTAGAATTGTACTCAATACCAGGAAGCATTTAAAATGACCTTAGCAACAGGATTCAGGGATATATTTAAAAATTTAATACCGCAAATTCTAGTTCGTTCTTCTCAGGTGTAAGCAACCCTCGAGTCGGAATTACTCTTAGAGAAAATAAAAAATAATCCTATTTCATAGAATTACCAAACTAAATAGTTTAAAGATCAAAATATTTTGTTATAATATAAATAAGCAAAAATATTTAAAATATTTTATCGGTTTCAGGATATTATTCCATTGTTTACATGTACAAAAGTAGGCTGGTAACTAAGTAATAACTGTAATATTATTACTATACTTACTTGTCAACAACGGTCTACAAAATGAAAATAAAATATAATGAAAATATAATGCTCTTCATTAAAACATACAGATAACGTTAGCCTATCGTTCTAAATACGGTCTACTTTATTCTAAAGTAATAAACAAAAAAAGCACATAATTTGAATATTTGTCATATTGACATGTCAAAATAATTGTTCTGTTAACCATAGCATTCTGAAAGTAGCATTAATGAAATAATTTCAAAAAATAACATTTATCAATAATGTTTCTATTTTCTGAAACCGATAAACTATTGAACAAACCACGGACGTTATGAATCATAACAAGCCTTAGATGTCTTAAAATTCTCGCTCTACGAGCTCGAATATCAAACAAACATCTGCGGCAGTTCAGCCAGACATAGTGATGTATTTCTGTGCTTTCTTAGTCCGGTATTTAAATGGGTTCATGTAAAAATTTCATACCTGAATATTTCGTACAATTCTATTCTGCTCTAGGGTTTCAAAAGAAACCACATCTATAAAATAATTTAAACGTCAACTTTCATTCGCTAGCCATACCATACTATGTTGAAAGAATTGTCGATTATTAATTTATATTATAGTAAACAACAGCTTTCTTTATAAAATTGTTTTTAGATTATAGAAATTCATGAGTTAATTTTTACCTCTCGCTAAGAGAGGTATTGAATTCATGCTAAAAATCGCATATCCAGATTTTAGTGAATAACCACGTTTTAAGGTCCCTAGAATCCGATTATAACATTTTTACGATGATGTGTGTGTGTGTGTGTGTGTGTGTGTGTGTGTGTGTGTGTGTTGTGTGTGTGTGTGTGTGTGTGTGTGTGTGTATGTGTGTGTGTGGATGTGTGGATGTTGGATCCACGATTTCTCAAATACTATAAGACTTAAGACATTTTTAACTACGGACTCCTCAATCTAACAATTATGGGAAGAGTTGATTAAGTTTTGGTAACAATTAGACAACCGGAAGTAGTACTTACAAGAAATAAATCATCTAAATATTATTTATCGAAAATTTATGTAAATGTATGCCACTGTCAAAAATATTTGTACATCATTATGAAGATTATGAGTAAAAAAAGTCAACAACGCAAAAGAACATACGTAAAAAAGAATATAAAAGGAATTTGCGAAAAAATTACAAATATAAAGAAAAATAAAAGGAAAGTAAAAAAAGAAAATTTCAGGATATTGAATAAAAAGAAAATGTATGTATTGTACATGATTTATATTAAAGTATCCCATAGATTTTGCAAATATATGTGAGAATTATTTTGTAGTGAGACATGGATATATGAATTTGTAATTAAAAATATTTTTCGTTTTATGCGAACAACCAGGTAAAATATCTGGAGAGAGGTTATGTGTTGGCCACATCAGATTTTTTGATGGTTTTTCTGTTGAATTCTATGGTAAAATAAAAAATATAACACTCCATTCAAAATAAGAAAGTTAGGGCCTACTTCCAGTTAAACCGAAAGTGCTACTGTTTTGAAAATATTTTAGCTGAAACGAGAAGTCGGAAAACCAAATTTCGTAAAATAATATTGAATAATTTTTAAAATAACGCTAGCGTAAGCTCGTCCTGGGACAGCCAGTATAATTCACCTTCAAAACTAGGGAATTTAATCTGCCGCACCCTTTATATTTTTTCTTGTCACTACATCAAATCTACTGTAGTTATTAACCATTCCACTATGCCATTCATCTTCCACACTATCTCTCTCCTCCGTAACTCAGAGTAATGCCACCCCAGGCAGTATTATTTCTCGTGCAGTATTATTATAAAACATTCAGCAAACGGCATTGTCGCGACAACATTCAATCCGGTCCCGGACGCCATATTGTATGTAAAATGCATATGGCAGACGTTTTCAAATGTGGATGAGCATATGATGGTAACTGTTATATGTTACGTGTAGTGTAACGAGTAACGACTACGGCCTATGTAGCGTATGTTCCATGGATATGAATATTATCATATATGTACTGGACGTAGAATTGGATAGCTGAAGAAGAGTTATTGATGAAGGGGAATGACATGAGGAATTGTGGATACATTTTTAAAGGCAATGAATTCTTCTAAAAGTTTATAAATATTAATTCCAGAACATAATAAATGAGATTCAGCATACAAGTTGTTTATTATTAGTTGTGAAAACGACTAAAATTTGGAATCTCTCAGATTAATCTTTGAAATATTTCTTGCAAAAAGATTCAAATTCAGTTCGAATTTGATTTTTATCAAGTAAATATGCATCGTAGAAGACAACGGCGTGCATTTGATCTAATAGATAAATGATGTAAATCGTAACGTAATTTTTTTTTGTATTTGTATGTTTTTTCTTCCCTTTTACTGCTTTTTTTAACTGTTGGTTGGCTCTATACGACGATATCGTCACCGTTTGGCGAGATTTGGTACGCGGACACTACTTCATTTGACCACGCGTCGTAGATCTTTGCGATTGGACTTATGCAGAGAAAGATAACTATAATAAAAATAATAATAATAATAATAATAATAATAATAATAATAACAATAATAATAATAATAATAATAATAATAATAATAAGCAAAATATGATATGGACACCACACGACTTTTTTACAGGGTGGGTCGATATTTTTGTTGTAAGAATAAAATGCGCCGCAGGCGAATTTTTAATAATTTTCAAGGTCAAACGTGTTTTAATGCAAAGTAAGATAATATTGAGGTATTTAAAATGAAGCAAATTTAACAAATTTTTAAAAAATTAAAATCAATATTTTATGACATTAATGAGTATGTACGCTCTAAAAGCATAGAATTGCCCCTTCTACTAGGCTTTATGATGCGAGATGCGAGCATAAGCAATAACTACAGAAATAGACATTCTGAAAATACAATGTTGCATTAAATTAAAATATTATATTACTGAGTAACAGTATAATTATTTTATTGAACTGCTCAAAATAAAATGTATAATTAAATGTAAATTAAATCGCGCTCCTCACAAAACACGGCAACCCTAATCATACGTAGGTACTTTTAATATAAATAAATATGCAATGTCTATTCATTATTTACTTTTCTATTTCTTTATTTCTGTTTAACAGTAAAATCGATAATTGTGAAAGTTTTGAGAAGAACGTGATCATAAAATGATTAGAATAAACTACGACATATTAAAGAAAATACAACACCGAAGATAATGTAATATAATGTAAAAATAATTACAATACACATTTAACAGTACATAACAATTTACTCATTCTGACACTTCAGCTATTTCGTACTTAGTAATAGATAAAATATAAGAAAATATTACCAATAATTATTAAAAAAATACAGTGATACATTGAAATGAAAAAATAAAATTATAATTTTATTTTTAAAAATATATAGTCCATAAATGAAAGGGGGTTCAGTCGACCCTTTCGACCCCCCCCCCTGTGGGCGCCTATGTATAGACCCATTTATAAAATTGCACGTATTTGTCGTAATTTGACATTAATCAGGCTACGGAAACCCATATGTAAAATGTCAAGACCACGTAGTAGCCTATGGATAGTACTTTTCTTCCAAATGCAATATAGCCGACGCGATAAAATTAAAAAATTACGTATTTCGAATTGATCTATAGAAAGCCGCGGAATTTTAATTTGTATGCCAAATGTTTTAGTCATTTATGTTAAATTTATATATGACTTAAAATCACCTTAAAATAAAGAAAGCGATTAAATTAATATTAAACGATTTCTTATACGACTATTGTTAATTTTGGTTCAGTTACGTAAAGATAATGGTATGTAAAAATGTTTATTGTATTTTATTAACAATTGTATTCCAAAGAATTGCTGTCGCTGATCCTCCTTGATATTGCCTATATACACACCAGGTTACTTCACAATTAGTTTTTCTTCCAAGCGCCAGACAGCGATATGTGCAACATTCTCTCATTTGTTATATTGATCGTCGGCCATCTATAATGGATATATATGATCCGTGCCATTAACATTAATTTTTTTATTTTTTGTACTTTTTTGTCCTAATCCATAAGGACTGTCCTTAAATGACGTAACGTAAAATTAGGAAATTTTTGATACCCCCTCCCTCCTTTGTAACGCACCCGTAACGCAAACATGACCCCCCCCATATATTACGTAACGCAGTACTTGATTCCCCCCCCCATTTTTTTTACTGGATGTAAAAGTATATGGCCTCCTTAATATTCAGTTAAAATTTGAAACAGAAACTATTTAAATTAATGTACATAAAGATGAAAAATAACAGAACAGAACAGAAACTATTTAAATTAATGTACATAAAGATAAAAAATAATATACTACTCTTGCCCTACGGCTTGTCACCCCAATTTTTTTACTGTATATAAAAGTATATGGCCTCCTTAATATTCAGTTAAAATTTGAAACAGAAACTAATTAAATTTATGTACATAAAGATGAAAAACAAACTATTGAAAAGTTTTTCCTTATCAACACTACTTGAATTCATGTTTTAATATGAATTGCATTGCACGAATGAAAGACCACTGGCCCGAATTTGAACTGTGCCCGACATATTATGTTGACTGTTATTGAAAACAAACGACTGCCTACATATACGAATTAGCACCGCGAAATTTGAATGTTTCAAAACTATTAAAGCAAGTTTAGCAATATTTTTTATATTTTATCGTTACGTAACGCACACATTAACCCTCCCCCACCCCCTCGTAACGCTGCGTAACGCTACTCTTGACCCCCACCCCCTCTTGAAGCGTTACGTAATTTAAGGACAGCCCCATAGCAAGCTTTATTACAAAAACCAAAAAGTATATATTTTTTAATTTTACATATCTCGCTTATACAAAAGGCTAATTTAATAATATTGGTTGTGATAGATGCAGAATTTAATTCTCTAAAACTATTATTTGAAACATTTATTTCTAAAATCAAAATAATACCATTTTATTCAAGGAAAACTGTCAATAACTTCAGACGTCACAACGAAATTAGTCAAAATGAATTCAGGGATGGTCAAAATGGATATTTCCGTTGAAATCTGAAAACCGCAATTTTTGCGATTATAATACGTCCTTCACTTTATAAAAGGATATCAACTTATGCAAGACCATATGTTGCGAGAAGAGTATATACTGATATTCTTCTATCAGTACAGGATTGTCAATGCTTCTATGGCAAGCTCATTCTCCGGATTTGTCACCAATTAGAAATCTGTGGTAAATCTTAGAAAGAGCAGTGAAGCGATCTCAGGCACCGATGGAAACGTTGGACTGCAATTGAAATACCGCAAAATTGTATGTTGAATCTCACTTATTTATTCCTAATATTTTTTGGTGTTGCATTTTGAACGACCGCTTGTACCAACTACCAATATAACAAATTAGCTAATTATAGACGTCAATAATACTCTTTATAGAATAAAAAATTTGTAAGAGAAAATCAGTAGATGAAACAATTACTTGGGAGAATTAATAACAAAAATTTGTAAAGAACTTGCCGAGAAAGGACGGCAATTGTGGACATTAGAAAAACACGTCCATTTCCAAGAAATAATTCGCGAGCAGATTGCAAGCCAACAAAAACTTTCAAGCAGTGTATTAAAAATTTATCATTTCAGATGTCGCTGGCGCTATTACGAGGCCGAAAAAAGAAACAGACGCGAATCACGGAAACCACTGACAAGAAAAATTTATTACATCTATCAAAGTTTAAAACTGGCCTCATTGTTGGAACCGGTCGGGAACAGCAGTGGAAATAACTAGCAGCTGAACGCCCGGAACTCGGAAACGAAACTACTTTTGACGGAAACAAGGATTGTACCGGAAACAACGGCTTTTTATTTCTACCCTTCAAATAACTTTGCAAAACTATACAAATATACAAAACGAAAGCCCGGAGACAAAGATTTTTCCATGACATAGGAATCGTTGTTCGAAAAACGAAAAGTTACTGACATTGTCTCCAATAACTTAGTTTTTAATTCCATTCCTCCATTTTTACAATAACAGTTTTTTTTAAGTTACAAGGATTCTAAATACGCCATAATATTGGAAAAAGAGCCAAGGCCTATTATCTTACGAGGATGTTGAGATTCCGTGATGCTTATTATATTTATCGTGCTACCAACGAATAGAGCTTAAATATTAATAAAATATGACCTGTTTAAAATCTATTAAAATTATTCAGATGTTATTATTTTGTTTCAAGTTACCTATGTACAGTAGACTTTTTGAAAGATGTCCGATCATGGTCATCTATATCAAGAACGAATTAACAAACTAGCATATCTCTCTCACAAGAAGCGTGTGCGATATGGATGGATATAACATGTTTTTCTTTCAAAAATTCATATTGTTGCGACTAAATTAGGACCATTCCATTCTAATACGATGCTCGTTGTTGACATTACATTCGCTGTAACGTAAGTTTATTTGCTAATTCTGATATATTACCTGGTTTCATAGCCATACAAATAACGTTATTTTCTGTCAGTGTCAGTATCTTATTTTGCACATATTGGTTCTACATTTTTTGCTAATAAACAAAGTAGTTCATTTATTTTGAATGATTTTACTAAAACATATATTTTTATTATAATAAAATAATAGTAGTATCTTATGTACTCTCATAAAAACTAAGTAAACGACACTACTGAAGATGACAGAACAAAATCTTAATTCATACAACTCGCAGATAACCCTGATCGGATATCTTTCAATAATTATACTTTACGTTTTGGATTAGTGTATTCTATTCTATCCCGGTATTTAAAATTTAATCTTCATTTTATTATAGCTCCGGTGGCTCAATGTGTAGAGCAACGCCTCATGTCATGAGTGCCTTCGGGGCTCTGGGTTCGAATCCCACTAAAGCATGGATGTGTGTAAATGTGAACCCACTCTGTAATTGGAATTTTATACTGTTGTGGGGTTTAAAAAAAGGTAGTTACTTGGATTAGATTAGACTATATTTTAAGAAACTTATTTTTATTAATTGAAAATATTCTTTTTTCGTAATTAACATACATCAAATAATATACAGGGTGTAAATGAAATAAGTGCATTAAATTTAACCAGTAATGTAACTCGATGAGAGCAACAATATTTCTTAATAACTTTTTTTTCTAAGTCTTTTAGATTTTGAGTAAAAATTCTTTAAAGATTTGCTACATATTTCGTTACCCGCCCATGGAGAACAAATGGCTGCTACCGTATTCAAGTGGGATACAAACAGCTCAAAAATTGTCGGTTATCGGTTACACTTACTGTCATTAATAAAATAATTCGTAATAGTACAATTTTTAAAATAAAGAAATTTAAATTTTGGATAACAAAATTATAAAGTTGTGTATTAAACCAGGCTTTTAATCACCTGTGAATAGAGGAAGACAAGAAGGAACGAGGGGAGGAAGAGCAAAAGCATAGTTATTAGGTTATGAGATGATTATTTATCGTCGACAAATCATAATAGTTTAAATACGTTATTCAAAAAATGTAAGTACAAAGTTTTGTCCATTTAAACGATGTACATGAGCACCAATAATTAGACATCCATTTATTGTTTCCGCCCAAACATTTTTTAATTAAACTTTTTACAGCATTTTCATCTGTCCAGATGTGTATTGTGCATAATAAATACATCTTCCCAAGTAAATTCAGTCTCATTAATGAACTTATAAGCCATTCCCAAAATTGAAGTCTGTTATGTGTTAAAAACTTTGAACTTTTTGCACATGGTATGGATACAACTGTTGCTTTTTTAAAAAAATTGTCATATGTGACACTCCGTATTGTGATAAAGATGTACAAAATTAACAAATGTGCGAATATTAGGAACGTATGATTTGGAAACGCTCCGTCTAAATGCGTTGGCAACTGTATAACATTGTCTTTATATCAACCACAAATTAAAATGTAAAGATACGAATAAATAAATAAACCATAGGTAAGTAATTACAATATCTTTGTACTCGCTATTTGTAAACGTAAGCATTTTGACAAAATTTTACCTGATAAACTAGTTTATTGCTAATGCCAAAATATAATTGCAACAACTGACAAAACTGTCAATTGCTAAAACAAAATTTTTCATAGCTATTGCTACTGCATTCAATTATTAGAAAAATACGTGGAACGACTTGTCAATTTACGGGGTGGTAAAAATGCTTAAAAAAATATGCGATTTCGAGAAAAAGTTATTAAGAAATATTGTTGCTCTCGTCGAGTTACATTACTGGTTAAATTTAATGCACTTATTTCATTTACATCCTGTATATGCTTAACGTAGTTATGTACACGAAGTTATTAAACATTCTGTATAAATTTTGGGATTTATAAATATTTGAACGCATTTGTTGATTTAGAAGAATATATGAAAAAATCTGATGTGGCCAGCACATTACCTTCCGTCAGTTATATGAGGCATTTACGAAAATTCTACCTGTGAACTGTTACCATAGTAAACAGCTGTTTATCAGGTTATAGCTACCGGAATCGATATTTTAAGAACGCAAGTGGTAAACAGGGTAGATCCATAACCTATAAAAAATTTGAAAATTTGAAACAGGTTAGAAATTTGATGTAGTTAACAAACTGAGCAGAGTCATACTTTGAACACATTTCCACTTTTAACGCGTGCACTTCGCTTTGCATCACTACCTTTTTTGAGATTAAATTCTTCATGAATCCGGTAGATGGATCTGGTAGATATTGTACAATTTTCGAACACGGTAACTTTTTACCAGTCGTGTTATCGGTAGAATTTTCGTAAATGCCTATGTATTTTCTATAAAACCATACAGAAGTTCCTTGTAAAAAATTCTAAATTTCTTATACGTACATTACCTTTCGACAGTTGTATGTACTTTATAAAAATTCTATACAGAAAGTTTTGAGCAAAAGATCCTAAATTTCGAGTAAAATTATAATATAACACAAATATACTACGAATATGTCAATTGACACTGACATCTTTCAATCAGAATTTTCATAATATAGTAGCTGTTTTCATAGCTATGTCTACTTTATAAAATTTAATTTCTTTATAATTTTTTAACTCTATATCCATTTAATATTAAGTATAAAATGCAGTCAAATCGTATAGAGAATACAATGTTCTTTAATATTTATAATAACATTAAATGTAAAAAAATGATATTTAACATCGTTTTTTCAAGAAAAACTGTTAAAATCTTCAAATAAGGGTACTTCCGGTTGACCAATTATAACCAAAATCTAATCAGCTCTTCATATGGATGCAACGAAGAGGAATACGAAAGAATTATAATTTTTGGAATTGTTGTATTAGAGTTATCGCAGACGAAAATTTTGTTACATACACACACACACACACACACACACGGACACACATACATACATACATACACACACACACACACACATACAGACATCATCGTAAAAATAGTAAAATCGTATTCTAGGGACCTTAAAACGTGCTTATTGATTAAAAACTCATCATCGAATTTTTTGACCAAAGACAATACCTTCCTTACCTAAAGGTGACGGAAGGTAAAAAGAGTAGTATTGACCCCTTTTTAATTTATTTGGAAAAACAATTAAAACCTTCTCACATTTAATTCCAACTCTAATTACTCCCGCCGTTTTTTACATAAACGCTCCGTTTATTTGACCACGGACACGTTAACGCGTAATTTGCGGAACTTCTAACGTCCGATCTGAACAGCAAACGGAACCAAAATTAAAAATTCTATTTGAAGTCTCGTCGCTTTGCTCGCCTCAGTACGGAGATTTGATTTAATTAAAAATTTCAAAATGTAATGGATCAGTTGGCGACTGAATAACTCCACCCATCAAATATTTATAACCGTTTAAATTCCGAGAGTCGAGAATATTTTACCCGCGTTGGTTAACTGGTTAGCGGGTATTGGACGCCTGTCTGATTTATTACTCGCTGGAGAGTAAAACTATATTGCGATATAGTTCAGATGGGATTCGGCGGTTCTAACTTTGATAGAAAAAATAACTGCTTGTCTTCAGGATTTCACACACGTCTTTGAATTTTCAGCGAGCTTTCAGCCTATATTTCATAAATTCCAACTTCGAAACTTTTCATCTAAAAAGTTTAAATATGATTTTGTACAACACACCAGCGCAAATATTACAAATAGGGTCATTACCAAAATTCGCATCTTGCAGATTGGTATTTTAGTAAGGAAGCGAATAAAATGATATACAGGAAATAGGCTATTCTCCAGTAATCAAAAATAGTAAAAGTTTATTGATAATGTGAGAATGGATACGGATAATTCCTATTTCTATTATAAATTAATCCTTCTAAAAAAATCTGATGTGGCCTGCACATTACCTTCCGTCAGTTATATGAGGCATTTACGAAAATTCTACCGGTGAACTGTTACCGGTAATATACCGGTAGTATATAGCTACCGGAATCGATATTTTAACAGCGCAAATGATGAACAGGGTAGATCCATAACCTACAAAAAAAAATTAAATTTGAAACAAGTTGGAAATTTGATAGTTAACAAACATTTAACGCACGCGCTTCACTTTGCATCACTACCTTTTTTTGAGATTAGATTCTTCATGAATCCGGTAGATGGATCGATTTTCGAACACGGTAACTTTTTGCTACTCGTGTTTTCGAACACAGTCAGTAGATGCGGTATCTACCGGTAGAATTTTCGTAAATGCCTATGTATTTTCTATAAAATCCATACAGAAAATTCCTTGCAAAAGATTCTAAATTTCTTGTATGTACATTACAGTTGTTGTATGTATTTTACATAAATTCCATACAGAAAGTTTCGAGCAAAAATTTCCTATATTTCGAGTAAAATTATAACACAAATATACTACGAATATGTCAATTGACACTGACATATTTCAATCAGAATTTTCTTAATATATTAGCTGTTTCTAGAATAGCTAGCTAATTTATGAAATTTAATTTCGTTATAATTTTATAACTCTATATTAGTACAGTCAATAAAGATTTTTACTTCTAAACTCACAAAAACAGATCCGATTTTAATAATTTATTTTTTAAAATTTTTATTATATTCAATTATTCAAAATCAGAAACATTTCAGCTGGGGCGCTCAATTATTTATACAGGAAGTCCGGATTTCGAAAACCACCATTGGGATCTCGAGAACTTTAAGAGATACAACTTTAGTTATATGAGATATGCTGTGCGCCTTTGGGAGGCCATCTTAGATGTGTTTTTGTTTTGCCAAAAATTCTCATAGGTTACTTGATAATGGGGGAGTACTGAAATTAGTCGATTTTTTTCATTTCGAAATTATTTCTAAACTATCAATAATCGATAAAAATGTTTCAAATAGAAAAGTTAGATAATTTTATTGTCTATCCAGTGGTGTACGAAAATAATTTTTCTATCGGCAAATTTTCGAGATATAACACAAAATTACATTTTTTTTAATGGAAGCCATATTTGATTATTACTTTAAGAAAATACTCATTTTTTATTTCTTTCGATTGATACAAAGGTTATTGTATTTTAAATATGTTTCACCCTTCAAACCTTAAATTTTTCGCAATTTTTTTTTCTAATATTGTATTGCTAAGTTATAGAAAATACAACGGAATAAAATGTTTTTTGTAGTATGTACTTTTTATCTTTATATAGAAACTATAGGACTACCGTTCCGATATCGGAAATCGCCAGTACTCAGATCTGGATAAAAAGATTCTTTCATAATATGTTAAAAATTAGTCTAATATAGTCGAGTCAATTAAGCGGAAAATACAATAAGTCTTCTAAACCCTCAAAAACAGATCCCATTTTGATGAAATTTTTTACGTGCTTATTCATTAAAAAGTCACCAATTTTTTTGACCAAAGACAATACCTTCTTTACCTAAAGGTGACGGAAGGTAAAAATTAAAAAAGATCGTGGAATAGCCTATTAATATTATAATATTCCTTGCGGATCTAGGAAGAGATTTTCCTTCTATTAATATATCTACACGTGGAGAGATTTTTCCAGGAAAATTGTATAATAAACTGCTTTATATTGTGATACAAATATAACCTACATTAACAAGGTTTTCATCGTTCTAGTAATCCTTGCTCTCATTCTTTACCGACAACGACACGTGCAAAGTACAATCGTTTTTTCATATACTGTTTATATGTACTTTTCAGGCTCGGCTCGGCTTACATTTTCAAGAAATTATAAAACCTACACAAATGGTGAAATATTTCTATAAGAAATTTTCGACTATACCTTGTTCCATCTAAGCCATTCAGTATTGCGGAGCATAGGGAATAGTTTTGTCATCTCTGATTGGCTGAAATTGGAGACAAGAGACAAGTTTATCCAATGTAATTTCGGCTACTTCAGATTTACGCTGTTGCCAGTGCCATCTACTGAATGGCTTAAATGGAACAGAGCATACTTTAAATATAGATTTCAAACTTTCAAAAACTGTGGAACAAAAATATTGGGTGATAATTGTTCGACCGCCATTTAATGGGTCATCTTCTAGTCTAGATTTATCTTCTACCGAGACGCTTTACTTTTGACATAATCAACATGAAAAACTTCATAAAAGTCCAGTGTACACAGTAAAACCTACCTTGCAATACGTATGGGACAATACTGACATAGAAGAATGTGCAATGTTTATAAAATCAAAATATTATAAAGTGATGTAACTCAATATTAAATGACGGAGTACTTGAACACCATATTCAGTTTTTATAAGTTTAAAACTCTAAATTTTATAGTAGTCAATGGGTGATATGAATAAAATTGTGTATATACTTTATTCTCCAAAAATTCAAGTAGATACTTCGTTTCGTAAGAATAAAAATATAGAAGTAGATACTCCATTAAGTATCAACTCCTCAAATACAAACCAGTTAAGTATGAACGCAAGTTTGGTATGAATAAAAAATAGTCCCTACTACGAGGATGAAGTATATACTTGGAAAAATTGGAATTTGCTAGCGACCAGACTCATGCTGTTCGCAGAGGCCTTTTGAAATCCTGCAATTAAACTAAATGACGGAATTAATGACGAAGTTACGTGCAGGAAAACGTACTCCTAGGAGGAATACTATTTCTCACAATTTAAATAAATAAATAGATAAATAAATAAATACATCATCACGGCATATTATCCTTTGCTGGGCTTGCCACGATTACAAGGCGATATTCCGAAGAAAACGTTGAGTTAATCACAAATACGTTTTTGGGCGAATAAAAGGGAGAAGTAGAGGTGGTGCCGTATCTAATATGGACAAAATGAAAATTGTCGAAAGTTTTCCTCATATTATTTTTTTAATGCCCGGTTTCTCCACAGCAACTTAAGTCGTTGATTATTGAAGTGCTACTTAATTGTAAGTCGGTCTTATATCCCAATTGCGTTGCACCAGCAAATTCAAATGCGAACTTAACTTATGTCACAAATTACATTGGCAACAGCGTAAAATATGTCAAAGCTGTCATTGTATATGTCAGTGTTTATATGCTTACATTTATATCAACAGTATTCGATATGGATTTACCAGATTTCCCTAATTTTGACGACGTTAACATCGTGGATAATGTGGACGAAGTTGATTTTGTCGATATTGTTGAAAATGTCAGAATTCCGCGACAAATATATAATAGGATTGATTTGTTTCAATTATATGACGACAAAGATTTCTTCTGTCGGTTCAGAATAACTAAAATCACAGCTATAGATATTCTGAGGCAAATCGAATCTCAATTGGAATATATTCAAGACAATAAGTAAGTAAATGCCAGCAATTTCTATACAATAGTAGTGAACGGGCTTGTCCAAGAATCAATCATTACCAATTTCAACACTAATATGAGATTTGCCCACATTTTTCTTAGGCTTGCCACATCTCTATATACATTTAATACATTTTTATTAAATGTGGCGTGAGACCGCATTAGTTTTTTTATTTTGAATTATCGCTTTATATTCATCCGCAATCTCCGTTAGCAATTTTTTCTCTTCTTTGCTATAATTAATACGTTTTTTGTCCATATCGCTGAAGACGCACCGTAACTTCACAAAATGAAACAAATTTACTGTGACTGATATGACAACTGTCATATATGATACATAAGTCACTGTTTTTTTCTACTTACATTTAAGTGCTACTTACGTCTCACATTTTGGTGCAACAGTTTACGGTGGAACTTAGGAATAAGTCACGACTTAAGTCTTAAGTTGCTCTGGAGAAACCGGGCATAAGGATTCCAAAGTAGAATGTTTATTTTTTCTTGTTTCCGGTATTGCCGATTTTGAAAATAAAACTGGAAATTTCCACAGCATTTTTGCAAATGCCTTTTGAATATTCCGCATTTTCCTCATCCTCATCACTACTACGGTCACTACCCATTTTAATTAAATTGAAGACCCCAAATAGTCTGTCAAATTTGTTTCAAATATTTTGACGTGTAGGCAATTGTCAAGAAAGTCAACGCTAGCTGTAGACCTGTACATGTTGTACATAGGAGCATGTTCTTCATTTATATAAGAGCATCTACTCATTGAGTCTAGATCATTTTTATTCATATGAATTGGAGTAAAACCTCACACTTCATGCTCATATTCTTGAGTACACACTCGGAGCATTTACTCATTTTTATTCATATTATTTCATGTATAGTATACATCTTCTGCCTTTTCTTGTGGAATTGGATTTAACCTCTCTCTTTCTCCAAAATGTCCTCCAAAATCTTCCCTCCTTCTGTTTCTGATTACCTCATTCGAAGAAGTCTTCTTTGAAGTAGTTATAACTCCCCTAAAAGTCATGTATAATTTTTACGCACGCTCAAACTTGAACGATTTTGGCTGAAAGCACTGATTAACCCCTAGAATAAACCCCCACCTTCCCGCTGGGTTGATGTGTTGATGGGTTAGATATTTTATGAGGTAATTAACCTGTTTTTAATTACAATGTTATTGCCGTAAGGTTTGTTTTTGTTTGTTGGTATAGAAACTATAAACCTCAGGGTTATTGCGAAATAAACACGGAATATAAAAGCAAGAAAAGTTTTCATATTTGTAATAATTAGAATGACTTTATTGCGAAAATTTTCCAGAGTTCATTCATGCTTTTCAACTTTTCATAATTCTTTTATGGACAATGAAGTTGAAATTTTATTTCAAACGCAAATCTAATAATTGTTAAATTACAATTACATTATTATTTGTATAGACTGAATTACCAATTAATTTTTAATGAATTGTTCCGAGTATAAGAAAATATAAATCTCATGTTTCTGATGGTATAGTCGGCTTCGCTCCATTGTTTTTATAGTCATTTCAATAATGGGTTATTTGCATACCATTTGTTTACCTCTCGTCAACTTTAGGTAAGGAAGGTATTGGTATTGCCTTTGGTCAAAAAATTCGGTGGTGAGTTTTTGGTAAATAAGCACGTTTTAGAGTCCCTGGAATAAGATTTTACTATTTTTACGATGATGTCTGTACGTACGTATGTATGTTTGTGTGTGTGTGTGTGTGTGTGTGTGTGTGTGTGTGTGTGTGTGTGTGTGCGTGTGTGTGTGTGTGTGTGTGTGTCTGTGTGACGATTTTTTCGGATCCGATAACTTAAATACTACAATTCAATTTTTTTTATTCTTTCGTATTCCTGTTCTTTGCATCCACGTGAAGAGATGATTAGATTTTGGTTATAATTGGTGAACCAGAAGTACCCTAATTTTAAGATTTTAACAGTTTTTCTTGAAAATACCCTGTTAAATATCATATTTTCATATTTAATGTTACTATAAATATTAAATATTTTATTCTCTATCCGATTTAATTACATTTTATACTTCATATTCAATGGATATAAAGTTAAAAAATTATAAATTAAATTTCATAAAGCAGCTAGCTATGCTATAACCATGGAAACCGCCACTATATTAAGGAAATACTGATTGACAGATGTCAGTGTCAAGTCCATTTAACATGTTTGTGCTATAATTGTTCTGAAATATAGAATCTCTTATGTACATGAAACTATATGTATGGAATTTGTACAAAATACATAGAACTGACAGAAGGTAATGTACTTTAAATATGGAATTTTGTGTAAGACACTTTTTGTATGGAATTTGTACAAAATATATGGAACTGACGGAAGGTAATGTGCTGGCCACATCAGATTTTTATTACATATTTTTGAAGAGACTATCAAATCTCGTCTGACAAAATTTTCATTTTGATCTATAGGTTGGCTAAATTTGCGATATTTAGTAGTAAGAATAAGCCAGTAATCATGTTAACGTCACTGGAAAGTTCCTCATCTATGTTATGATAAGAAGCGTTATCTGCAGTAAGAATCGCTTTTTCTTCTAATTTTTTCTGCCTTAGTTCTCATGTTACACTTGGCACAAACTCTTTTTAGAACCAATCTTTGAAAAATTCTTCAGTGATCCACGCGTTTTTTTGATTGTAATAGCGTACAGACAGATGTGTGTTTTTAAATGTTCTAGGGTTGCGGGATTTACGCATAAAGTAATTTCTTTTCTTGCTAATTTTATCCGAGTGCTCCATTTTCCTCAGCATGAACCAAAATCTTGCCAGGGAGACAACAACAAACTAATTTAGATTCGTCTGCATTATAAATTTTATTGTTACCTGAACCAAGATCTTTTAATATCTCTTGTATCTCAATTCGGAATGGTTCTAAAACTATATCGTCACTAGGAAGTTTTTCACCAATTATATTTCAAGAATGTGTTCCAAATCATTGCTGAAACCCTTGGAACCAGTTTCTGCTGGAGTATAACTGGGCACAAAAAGCCAAGAGTAAGTACATGGTATCCTCCACTTTTGGTTGTTTTCCTCGAAATCGTGGTAGAACTGGGTATAGAAAAGTTTAGATTTTTCAGAAGCATTTATACTTTTTTCCCGATTTCCCGGTGGCTCTTTCCGTCCCTGTATTATTGTAACATTCAGAACCATGAGAAATTCAATTAATTACATACGACGAACTATCAATTAACATTTAAACACCCTGTATAATAATTAACAATATAATACTTTTATGAGTAAACAAATTAATTCGCTTTTAACGATTTTAATAATTATTGTTGTGGTATATACGAACAAATCGTTCATTTTTTGATAAACATTAGTTCGAACAAACTTGCTGATAGCAATTTCTCTCCTTGGGGAGAAATGAAAGAAAACGTTTCTCTCGTCGAGTTAATTGTAGTGAAGAATTGGTGGAACAACGCGCTTATGACAACATCGTTAATGGGGCCTCAAGGAGAAAAATAGCAGTTTTCACACTCGGAATCCCTGCCTTGTCGATACAAAGCGAGAAACTGATAAATTGCGCGCTTAGAGATTTAATTTCTTACCTTCACCACACACATTTTATTGCACTTCTTTGTCTTCGAATTGAGATTGATATTACGAAAAATCTGATGTGGCCAACGCAACACCTCCCGCCATTTCATATTTAAATATATACCTACATATTTACTAATGCTGGAAACTGTATTAAGTTCCTTTTTAAATAACTATTGTTCTATTTACCTACTACTTTATTTTTAAAACGTTACTATTATTAATTTGAAATTAGTTTTCTGACACTTATCTGTAATTGGATATTTAAGACGAGATCGCGTGAGGATTAATTTGGTGAATAAAGAGAAATTCACCTATAGGTCATATAACATTTTTTTGAGCCCCGGAATTATATGGTATACAGGGTGTAAATGAAATAAGTGCATTAAGTTTAGTCAGTAATGTAACTCGGTGAGAGCAACAATATTTCTTAATAACTTTTTTTTCTAAGTCTTTTAGATTTTGAGTAAAAATTCTTTAAAGATTTGCTAAATATTTCGTTACCCGCCCATTGAGAACAAATGGCTGCTGCCGTATTCAAGTGGGATACAAACAGCTCAAAAATTGTCGGTTATCGGCTACATTTGTAGTTACAGTCATTAATAAACTAATCAAAAGAAATCACATTTATTATTAATTAATTCGTAATAGTACAATTTTCAAAATAAAGAAATTTAAATTTTGGTTAATAAAATTATAAAGTTGTGTATTAAACCAGGCTTTTAATCACCTATGAATAGAGGATGACAACATGACAAGGAGGAACGAGGGGAGGAAGAGCAAAAGCATAGTTATTAGGTTATGAGATGATTATTTATCGTCGACAAATCATAATAGTTTAAATACGTTATTCAAAAAATGTAAGTACAAACACAAACTTTTGTCCATTTAAACGAGGTACATGAGTACCAATAATTAGACGTCCATTTATTGTTTCCGCCCAAACATTTTTTAATGAAAATTTTTACAGCATTTTCGTCTGTCGAGATGTGTATTGTGCATAATAAATACGCCTTCCCAAGTAAATTCAATCTCATTAATGAACTTATGAGCCATTCCCAAAATTGAAGTCTGTTATATGCTGAAAACATTGAATTTTTTGCACATGGTATGGATAGAATTGTTGCTTTTTTAAAAAATTGTCATATGTGACACTCCGTATTGTGATAAAGATGTACAAAATTAACAAATTTACGAATATTAGGAACGTATGATTTGGAAACGCTCCGTCTAAATGCGTTGGCAACTCTATAACACTGTCTTTGTATCAACTACAAATTAAAAATTAGTAAAGATACGAATAAATAAATAAATCATAGGTAAGTACACTATTATTCACGAAAGATGACTATTCAAGGGCATTTGTTCGAAGAAAGAATACACAGCATTTTATAACAGTAGCTAAGCAACAATTTGTATTAGAAAGAGTAAGATTATTTGACCTATGTCTATTTAACTTATGTGGTGTGACAGATATACGTAAATAGTAGCATTACTTTCTAACACACTATAAATAATAATGACATATGTCGTAGAATTACAGATACCTAATTATCTACTGCACTGCCCTCTGTGCAAATATTTACCCAGTGGCGTTGACGTTTAAATTAAATTATTATTCCTTGGTTTATAAGTTAAGTCTATGTTTTTGTATTTTGTAAAAACATAAGTAAAGAATATAAATCTTTCAGAAAGGCATTATTTAGAAAAAAACATAATTTTCAAATGAATTACTATTAGTTTTTCAGTTAAAATGTGTCCCTAAATATTTCATGTTGCACGCCTATGCAAACGAAATGCAATGAAGTTATCTGCAAGTAATATTTTATCAGACGGCTCACAAATGACCTTGTCATAGTCATCTTTCGTGAATAATAGTTTAGTTACAATGTCTGTGTACTCACAATTTGTAAACGTAAGCATTTTACCTGATAAACAAGTTTATTACTAATGTCAAAATTTAATTGAACAACTGACAGGATTGTCAATTGCCAAAACAAAATTTTTCAGAGCTATTGCTACTGCATTCAATTATTAGAAAAATACTTGGGGTTGTAAAAATGCTAAAAAAATATGCGGTAACGAGTAAAAGTTATTAAGAAATATTGTTGCTCTCGACGAGTTATATTTCTGGTTAAATTTAATGTACTTATTTCCTTTACACCCTATATATATATATATATATATATATATATATATATATATATATATATATATATATATATATATATATATATATATATATATGGCTCACTATTCTCTTTCCAATTAGGTGTATAAAAAAGTGCCCGCCCTTTTAATTTTTAATAATGTAACATATGGATTATTTTACATGATTGTAAAGGAAATTTGATGCACTTTTCAAATTTATAAAAAAATATAGTATGTTCCATTTGAAATTTCAAAGTAGATATTAATTGCTCATAAACCGGAAGTGGTATCAGGAACGTACATCCGTCATCAAGTAGCTTACATGTTCCTGTATAAATCATGTTATATGAAAAAAATTGCTAACTTAATAAATAAGCGAGATATTTGCTGGGTCCATTAAAATATAACACCCTGTATATATATATATATATATATATATATATATATATATATATATATATATATATATATATATATATATATATAAATGCGGTGATTTACCAAAAGTGATTTTGATTTTTAGCACGATCTGTATACCTCCGTTACCAAGGATAGCGGAAGGAAATGCATACCTGCATATTTTATGCAGTTGGAAAGTTTTTAATAAACTGACGTACGAGTAAATTTAAATTTATATGCTTATTTACTTTACTGAGAATGCATGGTTTATCAAACTTATTAAAGTTGGCAAATATCAGAAGATTTAAGTTATTTATTTAAAATAGTTCCAGAAGTTTTAACTAGGAATGCATATATCATGTAAATTCACCCTATCAAATCAGCAACTTCCGTCTTCTTTTTGCACGCTTCATGTTTGTATTTCAAATACGATCCAGCAGTTTAAAGTTTTAAAGATATACAAGACATTTTATACTGCTCTTAAGATGTCGCTTTGCGTTAAATATATAGTGCATACAGATGCAAATCTTTGTAAATATTAAGTTTATTCTAAAGAAAAATAGAAAACGACTGGCACATTCAAATAAAAGTGATTTATTTGAAGGAAAATTGCGTTCCAATTTAGATAACTTCATGCAGTTTTATGAGACACGGAGAAGAACTTATATTTCATATTTTAAAGATACTTTTTACCAATTTTTTTATTGTTTTTTTTTGTTAGCAGTCGCGCAATTTCTATACTACTTTTCAAAATTAGATGCGTCAAACATTTTCCACTGGCGCGTCTATAATTGGTCGCTAAGGGATAATCGAATAGAATTAATTCGTTAGAGATTTAGTTATCAATTCATTTTTCGCGATTAGTTGAAGTCACCTAATATTGAAATTTATATAAATTTTGATGATTATTCATTAATGGAAACAATTAAGTCGAAGATTAATAACTAAGGGAAAAAGTCTGGTGTGGCCAACACAATACCTCCCGCCATTTACAGCCCGAGTCACAAAAAAGATTAATCCTTATTTTTGGATTAATGAATTTTACTATAATTTTGGCAGTTTATTTCTTAAAATATAGTCTAATCTAATCCAATCCAAGTAATTACCTTTTTTTGATAATAAAATGAAGATTAAATTTTAAATATCGGGATAGAATAGAATTTACTAGCTTAAACTTTTTTATGAATCGTTAATTTTTATTAATCTAAATACATACCTACATATGTACTTATGCTGCAAACTGTATTGGTTTCCTTTCCTATTGTTCTATTTACTTTTTTTCTTTTTAAAACGTTACTATTATTAATTTGAAATGATTAGTTCTTTGACAGTGAAATTTATCTGGCAGTTACATACATTTGAATAACTGCGATACCAAGAAGTTTTGTTTGTTTAAAGCGTAGGCTCCGGTATTTAAATTATATACTGTATCTGATTTAAGATTACAGTGTTGCGAAGATAGAAGCAGTTTCTGATTGGATAAAACCACGATATTATCCAATCAAACAACAAGTTCAAACTGCTTCTATTTTCACACCACTGCAATCTTAAACCATACACAGTATAGATAAATAAATAAATAAATAAATAAATAAATAAATAAATATAACATCACGGCTTATTACCCATTGCTGGGTATACCAATCTGCTTTGTACACAGATATCGGTAGTGATGAAATATTTGCACCGTGTGGGCGCTTACCAGGCGTCATCTCACGGGCACTTATTGCTGGTGTGAAGAGTGCACTACAGGGATCAATTTTGTACCATTTAAAATTCAAACGTCAACCGGGATCGACCCGTGTCCCCAGATTCGCGACCTGACACTATAGATAATTTTATAAATTTATTCATAAAATATGTAGAAAAAGTATTAATGCAAATCTGTAGAAATTTTAATAATCTTTAATTTTTATAATAAGATCAATCTTTAAAAATAAACATTTAAAGGTATTTTCCGAAGAAAAACTATTTTGAGTTTTAAAGTGCCATTTCCGGTTATACGATTTACACCAAAATCTAATGGACTCTTTGTATAGTAGAAAAATGTCGAAATATAAGGTTTCAAAATTTTCTGAATGATAGTATTTGAGTTAGAGCGGAGGATCCACACATACATACACAAACACACTTAAACACAGACATCATCGTAAAAATGTTAAAATTGAATTCTAGCTTCCTCAAAACGTGCTCATTTATCAAATTCTCGATATGCGATTTTTAGCACGATCCCTATACCTCCCTAAAGGCCTGTGTCCACGATGCTAGAAATCGTTTCGAGTTCTCAAACACATTTTTTAATCATAAATATTGAACTTGTATGACTACAGATGTCAGGTTGGTCGCATTTAAGAAGTTAGTTTCAGCCATTTCTACCAATACTAGAAACAAATAAAACATAGCCAAGAAATTATCCTGGCAGTAAGTATATTAAATTTTTGCTACGAATATATTTATTCATTTATAAGTAATTATATATCTCATCAGAAATAAGTAGAATTAGGTAATAATTTATAACATTATAATTTTCAAACATTAAACATCAAGATTTTAAATTGGTAACATGTAAATGAAATTAGTAACTTGTACGAAAAAATGGGACAGAACGCATTTTTCAATTCGAGTTTTCTATTCGATTTTTGCGTCCGAGTTGTTAGTGTCCACGATCCGAGATATCGAATTGCGAACTATATCCGAGAACTCGGATCGATTTCTAGGATCGTGGACACAGGCCTTTACCAAGGGTAGCGGGAAGTAAAAATTATTGGAGAAGCAATCTTGGTAATATGATTTTATTACAGTCATTTATTTAACAATTCTGACATTTCGATTCCTGATGAACCACCATCAGGGCTATGTTAATGTATAGTTGGAAAACTTACAATTATATCCAACCGGTCAAATTATGAGTCTGAGCTCTTAATTCTACAAAGTTTTGTTTATTAAAACCACAAATCTATAATGAAAAATTACTGGACTTAATTATAATATCTGGAAGCAATTAGTAAATAATCTCATCCTTGGTCGACATTGTCTTCCTCTGAGGCTGATGATATCCTATCTGCACTACAATTACCCATAATAACACGACGTTGTGTATTGAAACTGGACGTGGTGTGTCCTGCGCCTGTGTAGCAGATACAGTAAGCACTAACCGTCACTAATCCTGCGCAGGCTGTTTGACCCTGCACATCTGCATTCTCTGCAAATTGCATTCACCATGCTAATAATCACAAATTTGCATGAACGCACGGCTACCGACCGTATGGTAATCGTCAACGGATGAGGCGGAAATTCCTCCGGGAGGAACCAACTCTGGAAGGACCGGAAGGTCTCAAAAGTCAGGAAAACACAAAGACTAGTGGTGCGAATGCGGTTGTATAGGTGTTCGATTTTTTTTTTCATATACAGGTTGTTTCAAAGATATTGTAAAAAAAATTAAGGGCATTTAGTACTGACCAAAATGAGTAAAAATAGCTTAATCAACATAGGTCCATTACTGTTCATCCTGTTATAAATGACATTATCGATTCGATTAAGTTCTGCGAAATATTATTGTACACCGATGATGTCAAGTTATTAAAACAATTAATACTACTCAGGACGCCATAGATTTTCAATCTGATGTTAAGCGTATTCTAGCTTGGTTTCATTCCTCCAATTTATTCTTTAATTTTAGTAAAAGTAAAATTATGAGCTATTTTGTAAAAAAAAACGTTTACTTTCATACCTACATTATAGGTAATACTATTATCCACAGAATCAATATAAGGATCTTGGAGTAATATTTGATGAAAATTCACATTTAACACTCACACTGAAACTATTATCAAAGCATCATATACAAATCTTGGTTTTATCATTAGAAATGCTCAATCTTTGAGAAATGTATTGTCGTTAAAAATGTTGTATTTTGCGTCCATTAGCTCCAAACTAGAATATTGTTCCCCTACCTATGACAAATATTCTAATGCTATTGAGTTATTGAATAAAAAGTTTCAAAAATTTTGTCATTATAAAGTTACCGGCCAGTATACTAGTTTCGATTGCGATTATAATATATTACTTCATTATTTTAATGTGAATTCTTTATCGATAAGGAGGAAAATACATTCCATTACATTTTTATATAAATTGTTAAATGGTCAAATTAACGATAGTGCTATTTTATCTCGTAACTCTTTCAACGTACCTAGATTAAATTCACGAACCAAGTTGACTTTCAATTTAAGAACAGTGCAGGCAAATTATGAATTAAAATGTCCTATTCGACAAATTTGCAATTTATTTAATAATGTCAACCTTCAGTCCGATATTTATGCCGATTCATTACGTAAATTTAAAATATCACTTCTGCAATTTTTCCATATTTAAATTGATTGTTTAGTATACTGTTTGCTATATTCATCATCGTATTTTTTTATTGTATTCTAATATGTATTTATATTTATGCCAATGCATCATATTATATTTTGTACCTCTTTACAATCGTCCTGTAACTGAGATTTTTATCCTGTAGGATTGATTTTCAATAAATAAATAAATTGATCTGATATTCAATTTTTCCCGAGAAAAACGAAAAATCAAAAAAAAGTGACAAGCATGGTGATCGAACAATATTTTGTCCATGTTAGTAAATACACTACAAAAAAAAAATCAATAAAATTGTGTATGAAACATTTTTCTCAATTTCTAATAGTTACGAAGTTATTTGAAAATTAAATATTGGCTAAGGTCGCCTCAACATTTAACTAATAATTTGATTTAAAAAATAAAACAAAAGCACATCTGATGTGGCGAACACCAAACCTCCCGCTATTTCATTTTTACTACATTTAGTTATGCTGGATATTGTATTAATATCCATTTCATATAACTATGGTTCTATTTACTATTTTCTTTTTAAAACGTTACTATTATTAATTTGAAATGATTAGTTCTTTGACAGAGACATTTATCTGTCAATTACAAACATTTGATATATGAACTTTGTAGCCAAGGAGTTTTGCTTGTTTAAAGCACAGGCTCCGGGATTAAAATTATAGATAATTTTATTAATTTATCCATAAAACATATATTTATGTAAATCTGTAGAAAATTTAATAATCTTTAATTCTTATAACACAAATCTTGGAAAAATACCTAAGAAGATATTTTTTGAAAAAAACCTATTTTGAGTTTCAAGTAAAGTACCATTTCCGGTTATCTGATACACACCAAAATCTGAAGGCCTCTTCCCATATTAGAATAAGGTAGAAATACAAGGTTTATATATTTTATAAATGATAGTATTTGAATAAGAGTGGAGGACACACGCACACACACACACACACACACACACACACACACAAACCCACACATAAACACACACACACACACACACACACACATACGCGCGCACGCAGACATCATCGTGAAAATGTTAAAATAGGATTCTAGGGACCTTAAAACGTGGTCATTTACTAAAATCTCGATATGCGATTTTTAGCACGATCCCTATACCTCCCTTACCAAGGGTAGCGGGAGGTAAAAATTAAATTACGTTTCGGCCATCTGCCTAATTAACTTATACGAGTAGATAAATTTATTTCAAGTTTGTATAACATCAACCCGGGTTCTGGAATTATCATATTGTCCATTTTTGAACACCTATAGAAGAATTTAACTGGTAACATTGTACAATGATGAAAAGGAGTGATGATACAAATGTAAATATTAATTTAAATGAGTGTCTGATGAATGGCAAAGTATGTTTCAGTATTTAAAATGAACATAAAGCATTTTACGGTGAACAAAAGTAGCTCCTCCGCCACATTTGTTCTCGCCCAGTGAATGCTAATGAATTCTCCGCTTGAAAAGTTGTTTTCAGTGAAATTTTCTCATCAATAATATTTACTAAGACTGCACAGCTTCAAAGAGGGAAAGTTAGTTGTGTATCGGAAGAGAAATATACGGAAGGGTGGCAATCACAGACAGCGTGGACAGTCGACGCTGCGTTGGTGATAAAAGAGTGCGTGCATTCTATCGAAAACAATTAAAATCGCGTGTGTTCACGCCCCGTTTCATGTGAACACAGCAATCTGGATATGATTTCAATTATTTTAATTGGCTCACCAGACATGAACGAATTTATTTATGCCTGGCCACCCATTTAAAATTAACCACTTTTATTTAACCCCCTAAATCACACCAGAAATATTATCGTACAATTTTTAAATACAAATTGGCCAATAAAATATTATTGAAAAAAAATATTTGATCCACTGTTTGTACTACTGTTCATAACACTCCATAACACCATTATTTCAAAGTGCCTTTAGCTGCCTTATCGCATTTTCCATCACCCATGCTGAATTAGAAAAATGTTGTTCCTTCGATTTAATTTTTACCTCCCGTCATACCGTAGGTAAGAAAGGTAATGTAATCGTGCCAAAAATTCGATGGTGAGTTTTCACTAAATAAGCACGAATTAGGGTCCCCACAACACGTTTTTACTATTTTTACGATGATGTCTGTGTGTGTGAGTGTGTGTGTGTGTGACGATTTTTTTAGTCCACGATAACTCTTATAACAAACTTCCAAATATGTATATTTTCCGTATTTAAACTTCCTACGTTCATATAACGAGTTGATTAGATTTTGGGTAAAATCGGATAAATGGAAGTGATACTTTACTTGAAGCCCATAACAGTATTTAATGAAAAACTATATTAAAATATAATCCAAAACTTTTAAATTTTAGTATGTAACCAGAAGTAATACTTTACTTGAAGCTTTGAACAGATTCTCGTGAAAAATATATTATGATATACACCAAAATTTGTCAAATTTAGTATTTACGACTTTTATATGAAGGGAAACAACATATTAGTATTAGTTTTTGGATACAATTGATAAACCGGAAGTGATACTTTATTTAAAGCTCTGAACAGATTTTCGTGAAAAATATATTGGTAAGATCGAAAACTTTTAAAATTTGGTATTTAATACTTTTATATTAATAAGAATGACATGTTAGATTTTTTCTAAAATTGATAAATCGAAAGTGATACATTACTTAAAGCTTTAAACAGATTTTTGTGAAAAATATATTATGATATATATATATATATATATGAGAAACGGTGCGAAAAATTGACAGAAGAGAGCTTAATAATGTTATGCGAGAATTAAGCAAACGTATATTAAAATATATTAATTTAAATGGGGGACATATTGAATAAAGATTTTATTACTTGTAAATTTTGAATTTCATATTATTTATTACAGATTAACATGAAAACATTTGCTGTCATAGTTTTCTCACATATTAAATTACATCCCTTAATGATAAAAATTCAGCAAAAGAAAATATTTATTTTTAACAAATGAATGTGGTAAATACTAAGAAATTTGGTATGGTCGTAAAGAGAATAAAAAATACAATCTAAATTTATAAAAAACTTGTATAGGTTGTATTTAAATTTACAAAGATGATATCCCATAATTACACTTTTTATATAATATAATCGCAGATATTGTATTGAATAAATTATGTATAAGCAATAAGTGTATCTGCAATAATCAGCCAAATAAATGGGTGTATATATATATATATATATATATATATATATATATATATATATATATATATATATATATATATATATATATAATATCTATAGAGATCATCGTGAAAATGTTAAAATTGGATTCTAGGGACCTTAAAACGTGGTCATTTACCAAAATCTTGATATGCGATTTTTAGCACGATCCCTACCAAGGGTAGCGGGAGGTAAAAAAGCTCTTAATCACTTTCCCCTTACTTTTTTTTTTAAAGCGAAATTTTTGCTTATACTTAGTCGATTGTTTCGTCGTCTCATTTCCGTATGATTTTGGCATCTAAAGGTCTCAGATGGTAATTTCTTCAGAATAACGCAGATTTGATGTTTGCACGCAGCTCTGAAGGCATTTCAAAATCTGACGAATGAAAAAAAAGCATTGTGAGAAACAATCTGCAGTTTCGCAGACAGCAACTAAAATAGATAACGGGCAACTTGACGCTGTCCTAGTGGTGGCTGCCAACCCAAGAATAAAATTTTTCCTTCCAGCGATTACCTGTTTGGCTCTAGGCACGCTCTGGGTAACTATTCTGGGTACTTTTTGACGCCACCTCATATTTAAGCATACATTTGTCACTATAGATCCAGAATCACACTGAGCATACACTACTGTGGAGAAAATTATTCATATTTATAAAAATTAAAAATGTAGTCATGACCTTTCGAAATTTGCTAAAACCCAATCTTACATTTTTTCTACGTGCTTGCCCTCGGTCAATGTAATCTCGCCTATTTGCAATTTTTGCGGCTGGCTTGTCTTAGGGAGCTAATGGAATGAAGCAGAGGTTTATCGATTGTACGGCAGTAATTGTAACACGACTTCACACTAATTGTCTAATAATACTAACGGATGCTAATTTGATTAGCGCTTCACCGCATATCTTCATTCGTGGAAAGTGATAATCAGGAGAAAGACATGAAAATCATTAATGAAAATGAAGTAATGAAGCGTTAATATTATAAAGAGATTGAATGAATTTTTTAAATTGTTTCCCAAATAAAACTAAGTTCAGGAAACTCAGATATGTGTATTAGAGTATTTGGTAAGGCTAAGAGCGCACATACCATTTTCCTATCGCTTAGTTGCTGTGAGAAATAAATCGTTACACATTTGCGACTTTTTAATCGCAATAACATATTAGAAGCAACATGGATTTCATAGAAACCGTTTGTGTGTGCTTAGTTTCATCTAAAATTAAAAACACAACCTAAAAGCAGTATTAGGTACATTCAATATTGAGTTTCGTCTGCGATGTCAAGTAGAAAAATGTGCAGTAAACATGTTCAACGGGGGTTACCAAGCAGAACCCACTTTATGTTATTGTGTCCCCCCCCCCTGCTCATGTACGCCAAATTATAAGAGAAATGCACGAGAGTAAATCTGGCTAAAGCAATACCAGCTGCTATAAACTGTGCAATTTTTTGGATGCATACTGTTTAGATAGGCCATTTATCTGCCAGTTTTTGCGGACGGTTTTTCCTCTGGCATAAGGAGATGCATTAGGCCTATGATATCCAAATTTGTCTATTTATATGGTTTTAACAACAAGTGTTCAGCAGCCTCACTTCATGTGGTCGGATGTAGTATTTCGCTACAGAGAATCGGTCACTTCAGTTTGTAAGGAATGAGAAAAATTGTTGTAATGTATTATATATTTATTGTGTATTTTTAATTACTTATGTATATAGTATATGGTTTGAAACGAATAATAATATTAAGTTAAAAATTGCTAAAAGAACAAATCTACCTCAGATATTATTTTTTTGTGTCTAAGGTGCATTCACAAATGAAAATTGGGTTTATAGTTTTTGTTTAGGTTTAAGTAAATCATTCATAAATGCAAGTTTAAATTACCTGAAAATTAGTTTTGATATGTACAGACATCTGTGTAAATGCTTCAAAAACAAGATTAAAATATCGGTAGAGCAGTACTTAACAAGACACCTGTGCGCAGTGAAACTATCATTCGCTTGGCATTATTGGCTATATTTCAACAATTAAGTAATGACAGTCTCCACGTTCTTCTCGCATTTGTTTAAAAAGCCGAATCCACCAAGTGGATACTAAATAAAGATAGGCGTATATATCTATATTATTTCAGACTCGTTTTCATTGTTGAAGTTTGTGACGTCAAACTAAATCATAAACCTAAAGTTTGGACCTTGCAATGTTTAGCTTAATTATTTGGATTTAGAGACCCTAAATTCAGAAGTGTGAATGGAGTTATTACATAATATCCGGCCAAAGTCTTTAAATCTAAAATAGAAACCATAAATCTAAACCTAATTTTCATTTGTGTATCATTAGACACCAATCTATATAGATGGAGAATTCACCGTAAATATTTTAAACGCAAAATTTTAATAACACACAGTCAGATATGCAAGAACAAATGAACTACGACTACGACAGAATAATCGCAAGTTCGCTAAATTTTGTTCGTGTGACTCGTTTTAAGTTGCGACAATTATTGCGTCACTTTAAAAATTGAACGTGTTGCATTGTTGCATGTTTTTTATCGCTACGATTTTTAGTCGCATGTCCGCGCACTTTTAATCACCATACAAAGATACAAGTCAGCTAGATCGTTGAAGCTGTATTCGCCCATTTCCTCAAATTCTAAACAGTGAACGAACGCTACTGCTTTTCTTTCAAACTTGTCACCGTTACAGTAGCTAGCAATTAATTGTTCTTAGTTAAGCCATTTGAATTTATGATTTCAAACTACAACCTGACCTGAAGTCGGATTGGGTAACTTTGGAGGCTTATAGTTCGTACAAGAGGCTAATCAGAATAAATTTAATAGTAAATTTTGATTCATGGTGGTTACTTTACCATTTCTAAAGAGATGACCGAACACCCTGTATTGTTCTTTGAGGGGCCATAAGTAAATGTTCGGAAGTCAGGACATCAGTATCCTGTTCGACCACTTTGGGCCGGTATTTCCATCTTCGGATAAAGTGCTGGATACCTTATCTGTCGGATAAATGAACAATATCGCATCAAAAAATAACATTCAATATAATTTACCTCATTTATGCTCTTATTTCGATGCGATGTTTTGTCATTTATCTGACGGATAGTTATCTTGAACTTTATCCGGAGATGGAAATACCGGCCCTTACTCAGATTTCATTGTAAACATTTAATTGTTAAACCAAATTTGTATCCCCGAGGGCTTTTATCTAAAGTACAAATACAGTTTTTGAATCCCGTACCTAATGGAACCCCTCGAATGCTGTCTTGTTGGTAACGAGTTGAAGCTCTACGCCTGTGCTTATAAGATTCGGGTGTTGTGTTGTTTAGGGTTATACCTGTGCCTTGCACTCTTCTCCATCTCTACCTAGCAACTCAATGTTTCTAATTAAGTGGAGAGTTGACGCTGCTGCTACTGCTGCCGGTTAATACTAATTAGTCGAGCATAATACCCTCGGGCACAGTTAATGAAAATATACTTCAAGCAGTTAGGAGAGGGAGGAAGGTTTCCCCTTTCAAAGAAGATGTATAGGGAAATACAAGCGATAATAAGTATGTCATCAAGCATTACATCCTTGACAGAGTATGTCAGTTTACTTCACACAGATTTCAACAGATGTAATACCGTTCAAAAATATGGATACACCAGATAATATACCTTTTCAATTTTAACAGTAACCTCTGCACATAGTAAGTAAAATGGAAATTGCACTCACTAAAACACTTACATTCTCGGTGAAAATTTTACACACCACCATTTGACATTTTAGCTTCAGTCGAGTTTTTTAAAGTTATCGAGACTTTCCTCACATTTTATGTCTAAATTTTGAAAAAGCAAACGCCATAGGTCTCCTATAACAAGCATGTAACCATGAAATTATTGGTTTGCTATGTACAAATCAATTGTACATATTTTCTATTACTTTTAGGGCCGGTTTTATAAACAAAAATTTAATGGAATCGTAACTACGTGATGAATAAATTGACTTGTTCAGTAAATATATGTTGAATTTTATAAACAAAATCTACCCATTAGATATGTACTTTTTTTAAATTTATGAGGTGCTTGATTATTTTTATGACAGTATTTATGGTTTTGTTTTGTGTTTTTGATCGTTTAACGCATTGACATGCATTTGACAGAAAGTAAAATAAGGTGAAATCGGGTGAAATATGAGCAGAAGATGAGAACAGGGCAAAAAAATTATTTATAGGGAAAAATGTGATGTTTTGGATGTAGTAAAAAAATATTAAGTATAGTAGAAAATAAGAAAACGAATGATGTAAATGCTAAATTAAAAATCTGATGTGGCCAGCACATAACCTCTCGCCAGATATTTTACCTGGTTGTACGCATAAAACGAAAAATATTTTTAATTATAAATATATATATTTATGTCTCACTACAAAATAATTCTCATATATATTTGCAAAATCTATGGAATATTTTAATATAAATTATGTACAATACATACATTTTCTTTATATTCAATATCCTGATTTTTTTTCTACTTTCCTTTTCTTTTTCTTTATATTCGTCATTTTTTCGCAAATTCTTTTTTTACGTATATTCTTTTGCGTTGTTGACTTTTTATTTATTTTCATAATCTTCATAATGATATATATATATATATATATATATATATATATATATATATATATATATATATATAAATATTTTTGACAGTGACATTTATGTGTCAATTACAAACATTTGAATTGCTTGCCTTGAAGTAGTTTGATCTGAGAATTTTTACATCAAATTATTTTATATGCATTTCGTTATCTCTAAATCTATAGATGATATAATAAAGAATTTATATTTATCGAATAAAGAATTTAACGTTCTTTAATATAAGTAGGTATATACATATATAAATTTCGATAAATAATGTTTAGATAATTTTTTTCTTGTAACTGCTACTTCCGGTTGTCCAATTGTTACCAAAACTTAATCAACTCTTCCCATTATTGTTAGATTGAGGAATCCGTAGTTAAAAATGTCTTAAGTCTTATAGTATTTGAGAAATCGTGGATCCAACATCCACACATCCACACACACATACGGACATCATCCTAAAAATGTTATATTCGGATTCTAGGGACCTTAAAACGTGCTTATTCACTAAAATCTGGATATGCGATTTTTAACATGAATTCAATACCTCTCTTAGCGAGAGGTAAAAAAGTCAACAACGCAAAAGAATATACGTAAAAAGAATATAAAAGGAACTTGCGTAAACATTACGAATATAAAGAAAAAGAAAAGGAAAGTAGTAAAAGAAAATTTCAGGATATTGAATATAAACAAAATGTGTGTATTGCACATAATTTATATTAAAATATCCCATACATTTTGCAAATGTATGTGAGAATTATTTTGTAGTGAACATGAATATATATATATATATATATATATATATATATATATATATATATATATATATATATATATATATTTGTATTTAAAAATATTTTTTGTTTTATGCGTATAACCAGGTAAAATATCTAGCGAGAGGTTATGAACTGGCCACATCAATTTTTTACCTTCCGTCACCTTTAGGTAAGGAAGGTATTGTCTTTGGTCAAAAAATTCGGTGGTGAGTTTTTGATGAATAAGCACGTTTTAGGGTCACTAGAATACGATTTTACCATTTTTACGATGATGTCTGTATGTGTGTGTATGTGTATGTATGTGTGTGTGTGTGTGTGCGTGTGTGAGTGTCTGTGTGTGTGTCTGTCTGTCACAAAATTTTCTAATGCGATAACTCTAATACTACAATTACAAAAATTATAATTCTTTCGTATTCCTCTTCGTTACATCCATGTGAAGAGCTGATTAGATTTTGGTTATAATTGGTCAACCGGAAGTACCCTCATTTGAAGATTTTAAAAGTTTTTCTTGAAAAAACGATGTTAAGTATCATTTTTTCACATTTAATGTTATTATAAATATTAAAGAATTATTTATTCTCTATACGATTTGAATTCATTTTATACTTCATATTAAATGGACATAGAGTTAAAAAATTATAAAGAAATTAAATATCATATATATTAGTCAGCTTTGCTATAACTTTGAAAACAGCTGCTACATTATAAAAATTCCACAATTTATTATGTTCCATTAATTAAGTTCTCCCTACGAAAATTAGTGTAGTTGGAAGTAAATTGAATGAGACCATATGAATTTGTTTTCTATGCTTGCGAACTAGCAGGCTACTCGCTAATCCTCCTTAATCAGTTATTCATTTTACCAGCCATTGATTTTTATAAATCAGCAAGTGTACCGATATTTTTGAACGATACTGTATCCTTTCCATTGACAGGACGTTAGATTATCCGTACTAAAGAACAGGAGACGTACTCCTACCTCTTGGCATTGATTTAAATGCGATTCTTCGGTACTTTACTTGCTCTTCTGGTGCATGCTGCCGGTTGAAGTTTTATTGAGAAGTTTAAAGTGTTTTCAGTGCCTCTCGATTCTCTTGTTTTACCACCATCCGGAAATGACGTTAAAAGTCGCGCGGGGATATTTTTTCAATGCAAATTTTCAAATATTTTTGAGTAGGAAACTCGACAAGTGTTCTTGCTTGATACTGTCTAAATTTAAACCATTCTTCTGTTGAATCAATATAGAAATGTAAATGCGATGATTCAATAAAGGTAGGAAGTTTATTTTATTCAACCGAACGCATGAGGATGGTCTTTGATGCAGCTGTTGGCTTCGCTTCATTGAGGAGGTATTCAACAGAAATTTTAATTCCTTTCAAGGGAAATCAACCTTGAAGTACAAGCATCATCTACCCCTTCTATCTTTTAAAAGTTTACACAAGATATGATACCAATGAACATTCAATAGGTACTTTTATCAATCTTAACACTTCATGAATTAACATATCAAGTAAATGATACAGTTTAATGTAATAGCATATTACGTATCGAGCCGGAAAATGCTACATTACAGATTTTATTAATATTGGATATTTTTATTATAATTTGACTTGTCAAAACGACAAAAAAAAATTCGAAAATTGTCTTCAAAAGTTGATATTTACATGGCAACTAATAACACGCGAAATGCTAGTTTTTTGTCTGCAGATCGTAATAGTATTTTATGTACCAAGGGCGTTACGATGATGATAATGCCAGGGTGACGAGGATCTAGCCCGAGGGCCTTAGGCCCGAGGGATAGATGTCGTCCGATGGGCATTATCATCTTAGGTAACGCTCGTGGTGCATACAAAATTTTATGTCTCACTAGAGTATGTGAAATAAGTTTGCATTTATAATAATATTGATTATAAAAAAGCTTAAGCTTTGGTGTTGCTAAGGATGTTGTTTAATTGTTTTGTTTATTATCAACATTTATTTATTTTTAAAACATCAACGTTCAATATCGTTGGAGATTATGGAATGGGTGAATTTGATACGTTGAGGAAGAGAAACGCATAAATGTTCCCCTAATTATTCCATTCTCGTCTGTAGAAGATTATATTTTGAGGTTCGTTTTCACATGACAGATCTCAGTTCTTTATTTCTTATGCACTTATTTATGAATATTATTACATTTTAGAGAGTTTGTACATGTGACGGTAAATAATATGAAAAATGAATTCAAACGTGGATAAATATCGTCCTCAAAAAAATTTGTCATTCGTCAAAAATCAATTCGAAACGTTGCAGTCTGCAGTTCGACGTACTTACCTACTATTTACATGTGGGGTTAAAGTTAATTGCTGTTTAAGGCCCTTTTAATAATAAATTTTAAGTATTATAATTAAATTAACAATGATGTCTGCGTTGTGCTTTCAAAGATGTTTTTTTATATTAGTTGTTGTAATCAATTAATGTATTAATTGTTGTTATCAATCCTTATTATTCTTGTAATGAATTATAATTAAAAAGAAAATAATTTTCATTATGTATCGTTAATAATATTTCTAATTTAAAATCCATAAACGATGACCGGATAATAATGAGGGTATAATGAACTATTATGGCCTCCCATAATGCCCCGGTTGTTATAGATATGTTTATATACACCGTATTCTAGCAATAAACAGTTCATAATACATACTGCAATTTTTTGGTAGAAGAAAGGGTCACAATTTAATAAAATCTGTCCCTTTATTTTTATTTGCTTAAAAAATATATTCTATTTATATTTATCTAATGTCCCAATCGAGCAATTATTCGTAAAAATCCAGCTATATACATGACATGACTTTAGATACATTATTGTCACGATTACATTAGATGTCACGATCTTCCTTGGATCTCACATTAATTAAACCTAAACCTCAAAATTTTCTTTTTATATATTTATTAACTTTGGCACACAGTTTTCTATAAAAAATCTGATGTGGCCAACAAAATACCTCTCGCCATAAATTCGAATATACATACTTACAAATTTACTTATGCTTAAAACTGTATTAAGTACCATTCCATATAATTATGGTTCTATTTACTATTATCTTTTTAAAATGTTACTATTATTAATTTGAAATGATTAGTTCTTTGACAGTGACATTTATCTGTCAGTTGTACACATTTGAAATATGAACTGTGTAACTTGTGTAACCAAGGAGTTGTGTTTGTTAAAATTATTGGACGATATAATTTAATGACTCATTATTATTGGACGAAATTTATCTTAGTTTATAGGTAATCATTCACCCGCCCCCATATAATCCCAGTTTTTTCCCTTGTTTTTCACAGTTTTTAGGACTTCTGGCATGGTTGACATGTTGAGTAATTTTGACTACTCTGTATAACTTTCCCTTGTTGAACTACTGATGATGAGCACTTAGTTCTCGAAATACATATTTAGTTTTTATTGAAATTAATTTTAAGGTTAAGCGGTAATTATAATAGTTTAAGTTATATTTTTTAACCTTAGACTCCATCTACTATTAATCTTTAGAAACGCATATATTACTCACCGATTGGGAATAATAGTTATTTGTATACCAAGGGTTGCGAGAACTGTATATAGTTGAGGCTTGCCAAGTCTTTATATGTTATACTTATAACTCTTTTTTTATTTTCTAAGTATGAAAATACAGAAAAAAATCTGTAGCAGCAAATGTTATAATAAAGCGAAAAATTATAAAGGATTGATAAAATGAACAAACCCATTATTAACCTAGCTCTTGTACACAGATGATCCTTGTAAAATGACGACACTCTAATTTATTTTCCTTTATTTGCACTACATTATTAAAGTGCCTACTGAGAACTTTAAAGCTTTTGACGCACCCTCATTGCATGTTTCCTTTGTAGTTGGCGCTCTTTTATTTATTTTTCATTTACCCGCACAATACTGACCCTAATTAGTGAATTCATTATTTAGTTTTAGCGACAATTTGTGCATTAAATTAGGAAAAACATGACGTTTTCATTAGCATCTCAGGTATGAAATTAACTTCGCTCTGTGTTAGTTTTCAGCTTCAGGAATCAAAGAAGGACTATTATTCTTGATGCTTACAACTCGTGAAATTTGAGAATTGCAGTACGGTTTGCATTTACTTTGCAGATAAATTATCTTGGTAGTTGGTGAAGTCATGTTTGAATACAAACTATCTCGCTTGGCATAACAATCCTCTTTATTTGTTCTTAAACATTGTCTAGGTATCGTCAATGTTTACTCACAATTTGTATAAAATATTACAGAGATCTCTTGATTCATAAAAAAATTAATGCCATTATCATTAACTTCACGTCCAGTAACTTTTTTTAAACAAGTCCGATCTAGATCATTTATACCATAAATGAATTAAGAATTTGGCATACATTCATTTCTCTCATTTGCAATGACTAGAAGCGTGTGCGATAAAGATGGATTTATAAATATTCATATTGTTTTGACCAAGTTAGAACAATCCATTTTAAAACGATGCTCGTTGTTGACAATACTTTTGTTGTAACATAAGTTTATTTATTAATTCAGATATATTACCTTGATTCATAGCCGTGCGCTTATCGTTATTTTCTGACAGTATCCCTGACTTTGAAACTATCAGTATAGGACAGGGATGGCGAACCTTTACGTATCAACGTGCCATTTTTCTAAAGAAATGTTTAATGAGGTCATAGACGTGCCATCAAATAATTTTGACTTTGTGATTATTGGGAAAATAATAATAATAAATACTATCAACTCAAAACTCTTTATTTACTACAAAAAAATAAGAACATTTTGCAATGTTTCAATTATACGCGTAATTTAAATTAAAGTAAAATTAGTGGACTTCTGTTGTTGCAAATTAGATGCCAAATAACATTTGTTAGGGTTGTAAGATGTTACTTTTAGCAGAATGCATGCTGAACTGGAGTCATCTGTCAAACGGTTTCTAACCGAATCTTTAATGTTATTCATCTCCATGTTTCCAAAATTTTGTTATTAGCATTTTCACTTATATTACTTGTCAATATTTCTGTTTCAATTAATTCTAACTCTTTCCTTGTTTCAATAAATTTTTGAATCCATATTGTACTAGACTGGACATCAATCAGCTGCATTTCAAATTCTTCAATTTCCAACCAATCGAATTGGGACAAATTCAGTTTATCAAATGACGTCACATCAGGGTATATAATAAACTTGAGTATTTCCGATAATTCTTTGACCTGAGAAAATCTCGCTGAAAATTCCTTGATTGAAGAATCAATCACAGAAATAAATTATTCAGTATATTTTTTCAAATCGCAGTCCGCGCACCGCACCCGAACATTCCGTAGCGTAGGGATCACTCGCGTTCGCTCGTCATATAATTGCTACTTCACACTTTTTTTCGTAGTGCATCATAATGAATTTTGTGATCAGTGACGTGCCCAAAATATTGGTTCGCCATCCCTGGTATAGGACATACAGCCAGTCAATGGGTTTACGTCATCGTTTAGGGATTTTTGAAATATTCTATACATTTTTAAATATATTTTATTAACGGTATTTTATTGGTTTTTCTATTATTACTATGTATCTGAAACCATTAATAGAAATAATTACATTTGAAAATATTATTATTAAGTAAAATAGGGTCTTGTGGCAGCGTGTCTGAGTGTCAGGTCGGGAATCTAGGGAACCGGGTTCGATCCCGACCGACGCCAAATATTTCCAATTTTAAATGGCACGAAATTGGCCCCTATGGTGCACTCTCCACGCCAGCAATGAGTGCCCGTGAGGTGACGCCTGGTAAGCGCCCGCATGGTACAAATATTTCATCATTACCGATATCTGTGTACAATGATGATATATTTATTTATTTAATTAATTATATTTTGTTAATTTTTGTAAAATGACGTATGATTATTTTTTTTATTATTGGCAATTCTGAACATTCATATTACTAAATATTATGTCTACAATATACTTCTCAACCTGTATTGATTTTGGGGTGGATTATTTCATTCTTAAACTAAAATACTACTCCATTTTACGATTATTTCTAATATTATACTTACCTAAGAACGAAAATCATTGTAAAAAAAGGTAAATATCACCAATTAATTATAAACATAACAATTACAGTGACACATCTAAAATGTCAAATCTAAATTTCAGATATTTCACATTTTTGTCCAAAATGAAATTTTGCGACAGTTAACTTAAGACACAGATAAAGCTATTAGACATACCTATCGAAGAAAGAATAAAGGAATCTATAAGTGTAGGGTTGGCTATTAAAACAATTATTATTAGAATGTAATGACAGATATCATAGGAAAAATATAGAAATTAATAATAATATATTTGTTGTTATCGTTGATTATCCTACAATAAGTAAGACAGCAATAAATATGCAATTACTTATTACTTTGCGGTTCAGAATTCAATGACGTGAAGTTTAATCGATGTTTAATAACATTTCTCCCCGTAACAATGAGTTTTTTGTATGTATGGAGGCAACCCACAGATCCTACTTTAATCCGTTTTACATGCTCATGTAAACTTATGAACAGATGACATCATTGTTTCTAATGATATTATATTTATGACATAAACCCATTGACTGACTGGATGCCATCTATATCTTATTTTTCACATATTTGGTTTTGCATTTGCTAATAAACTTATCAGTTGACTTAATTTTGAATTTTGAATTCTTTTACTCGAACATATATTTTTATAATAACAAAATTTGTATCTTATTTACCCTCATAAAAACTAAGTAAACGACACCAATGAATTTGACACAATAGCCGGAGCTAAAAATCTTAATTCATACAATACGTAGACGACATTAATGTCAGTAAACACCGGGTATCAATAAAATGTCCGAGAGTGATCCATTAAATGCCGACATCAGAGAGCCGGTCTTTGTTCCTGTGTCATTGATTTTTGTCTGAAACCTATTTTAACTATTGCCATTCCAAATAAATTTGTGGACTAAAGCAATTTCGGTGTTCTGTGACAATTATGTGCGGTCGTAGCAATAACGAAGTAGAGTTTGTAATTCGTAAGCGAATTACATGTGCCGTAGAAGTTTGCTACTAGTTCTGATTTTGTTACAAGTCACCAGTCAGTTTGTAATAGGATTAGAATGATCTTAAGTCAGGATTTGCATTCAGACTACATTATATTCCGATCTGATTATGAGTACCTACTTATATATGCCCTGAATATGGAGAAGAGTTATTTATTAGTGCATAAAAGAACGCTACATCAATAGACGAATATTTTTTATTTTATTTTTATGCATTTATAACTAATTATTACTAAATCAGTCGAAAACATACATTTTATAAAAAAAGCAATTTATTTTTCCAAGCGCACATTTAGCGATGTCGGAAGTTAATGGAATAATTACCAAAGTTAACTGAGCAAAAATTATAGTCCAAATATTGTAAATATGACAGCGACATGTGCTTACAAAGATGTCAAAGTTTGGTGAAACTGTTTCTCGCAAAGAATATCTTAATCACAAGTTGATACATTGATAGGTAGTTTGAAAAAAAAAATAGTAAACTTCAATAATTGTAAGGTATCATATGTTAAATTAAGAATTTTATATGGTTGAAATAACGTCAAAATTTTTTTAATGTATTGAATAGGAGCGATTTTTTTTCGAATGTCGCTTAAGAGTTGTAGTACATAAAAATGATGAAATATTACTTTGTTGTAATAAAAATGCTTAATTATTGCAAATGTGACGTCATAGTCCTTGATACAACTACTAGATAATACATAGCTGACTCGTCCGCCATATTGATGCCAAAATCAATGCAGTAAATTATGAAATAAAAGTGCATTTCTTATAAGTTTATGTACTAACTATTTTTTATAATTAAATATAACTTCCATATTTGCCATTTTATAGTTATTTAAATTAATAAAACAAGAAAAAAATACGATTTGTTACGATTTTTAAGGGTAGAGAAAAATATATGAATTTCATAAGTACCTATAAAAATTATAACCATTTCTCAAATGATTTGCAAAATTTGTAGCAGAACAATTCGTTGTTATGGAGAATTTCTATGATTGATAATACTGTAACATTGATATTGAATGATTTAAGTGGCTCCATAATGGTGGACAAGTCAGCTGTAATTTATCTAGTAGCTATACTCGGGACTATGACGTCACAAATAATTTCATACATTAAAAAAATCAGATCTTGATTAATAATTCGAATTGTAACATTGCGTTTTTACCAATATTCCTAGATTTTTATTTATTATCCGAAAAAATACAAAAAAATCGGGAGAATCATTATTATTTTTTTACCGGTTTGAGGATATTAATCCATTGTTTATACATGTACAAAAGTAGGCTGGTAACTAAGTAATAACTGAATCTGTATGGTAATATTATTACAATATTGACTTGTCAACAACGGGCCAAAAAATGAAAATAAATTAAAATGAAAGTATAATGTTCTTCATTAATACATACAGATAACGTTAGTGTATCGTTCTAAATACGGTTTAATTTATTCTAAAATAATGAACATGAGGAATAAAGCACATAATTTGAATATTTGTTATATTGACATATGTCAAAAAAATTGTTCTGTTAACCATAGCATTCTGAAAGTAGCATTAACGAAAGAATTTCAAAAAATAATATTTATTAATATACACAGTTCAAAAAAAGTGTAATTCACTTTACTCCTTTGAAAGAATATATACTTTTTTACTTTAATAAAGGCAAATATTTTGCATTATACAGAGCAATTAGCAGTATACTTTCTAAGGGTAGAATATTCAAGAGCAAAAATTACTCTTTCGAAAGTAACAAATCCTTTTTCGTATATTTATTATTAAGAATTGCTCTTCTGATATAAAAAAAATGCAAGAAATATAGCAAAATTATAACATTGCTTTAATAAATGCAATAAATGTACTGCACAATAGTTATTATTTACCTCTCTGAAGAGTACATTTTATGAATGTGCTCAAATAAAATTAATTTTATTTAATATTGCTCCAAAAAAGGGCAATTTGTGCTCTTTTTCTAGTGCAGTATATGAGCTTCACAGTGTACTATGCAATTCTGTGCAAGTTTGAGCACGCATATATGCCAGTGCAAGCTATTCGTATCATATGTTATAGGATATTAGTAAGTGGTGTTTATTAATATAAAATAATGTCGATTTTACCTGTTATATATAATAACAAAAAAACATATATTCAGATAATACAATGCTCAGATGAACTCACGTACGATGATTTTGTTCAGTCTGGTAAGTAATCATTTTTATAGACAATTTATTTATATATTAACTTTGATCTTAATGTATGTTTATTTTACGTGTGAATGGTGGATTATCTGAACCCGTAATGTTTTCATGGGTTTATTTATTCTCTTGTTTTAGTCGTATCTCATCTAAATATAACAAATTTCATCGGATTCGCAGATTCCGATGGGAATCAATACGAACCAAATATTTTTGTGAGAATATGAGCAGTACAAAGGAGATAGCAATTTTACTGTAAAAATTATAACCGATGATTTTATCTCTACCGATCTAGGTAGGATACTAATTCAGAATAACAGAGTTTTAGTGTATATAATTGAATTTTTATGTAATTTTAGATAAATTCTTACCAATTTCAAGTAATATTTTGGATATAAGTAGTTGTGAAAGTGTAAGTTTACCTAGTTCAAGTACTGCAACAAACACTACTTTAAATGTATGTTACATCATTACATGTTGTATGAATATATCTATAACGTTTTTACGTGTTTAATATATTGTTTTAGTCTTCTGAATTTGAATTATTAGATGAAATAGAACAAAATCAAATAATCAATGAAGTTCCTAGTAGGAAAACTAAAATCGACATAACAGAGGTAAGGAACATTAAAAATTTTGTAAATCACATTTTCATAGTCTTCATTTAAGGAATTAAAAACATTTTTACATTTAAATTGTAAGAAACTGTTCGAGAAATACTTACTAGATAAAGTACTAAGCGACAATGAACGACGACAAATTGTAAGGATATGCGTTCAGTTTACGGTAAACAAGTATGGACCATATCCCAACAAGCAACAATTAACTGAAGTAGCAAAAGCCGCTTCTACTATATTTGACGTTTATGTGAACCAAAATTCTGATTCTCCACCATATGTAATACAAATTGTTTTAACTAAATTTCTATCATTAAATGTTTTTTTAATTTTAGTCGTTTTTTTTATAACCCAGAATATAACTCTGGATATTTATTATTTGGTGTAAAATACTATCAAAAAAAGTATATGCAATCAGAAGGCCGGAAAAATAAAAGAAGAAAATTAACTGACAGCACTGACACAGATGAAAGTAACAGCCAAACAGATGCCACAAATAAATTCGATGAACTTGATATAGAACACGACATTGAATTTATGCAACATGCAATAATTGCCACTCAGAAAAAAGAAATATTAGAAAAACATAAAAAACATACCAATACAGAAAAAAACATATCACCCGAGTTATTGTTCTCAAAATTTCCGCGCTATTTGGATTGTCCTGGACTGGTAATAATAAAAGTAACGGTAACAATAATAATAATAATGAAATATTTTTTTATTTAATTTTCCAGATAAATATAGATTTTGAATTAGAATACCCCAAAGAAGACAAAAAATTACTACAAAAATGGCCCGTGTATAACAAAGTAATACCGGCTGTTTTTCTAGAATGCTTCAGTAAAAACGCAGAAATGCCCTCTGGTACGAAAAATAATTATACACATGTTGCATTTAATTATTTCATCAACTATTTTTAGAATGGGACGACATCACAAATAATTTTTTTACATTATTACTACTGTCACCTCCTGCCAATAGTGGACCAATAAAAAATCCTAAAAAAGACCCTACAAATAGGAGAGAAAGATATAAGAAAATATTTAATTTCAAAGATGTAAGTAATAAAAAAATTATAACTTCTACGTTACTTTATAAGCCAAATAATTTCAGATTTCTTCTACGGAGGTAGAACTTCTACAAGAAAACAAAGAAAATCCCCAACCATACATAATAGGAGTTGGAGCAAACCAGAGGGCAGTGTCCCAGTTCTTTATTTCATTTGACGGAAAACTCATTCCAACCGAAGCAACCAACTTTCTTCACGCGGTAGATATTTTATTCAAGTTACATTATGTTTTTAATGTAAAGTACTCTAGCGAATTAATAGCGTTTTTTAATTTTTTACAAACCTATATATACGAAATGCTAAATAGCATAAGTCTGTCACGAAGCACAGATATTTTCGTTAGAATCGAAAGTAAATTAAAAAAATTAAAAAATTAATAAAAATCGTTGATGATATACGAGTATATTGTCCCCAAATATAAATTTTTAGATGCATAATTTATTAAAATATTTCGCATTTTCATCTTTATCATAAATATGTACCTTATATAATATTAGGATGTACCTGTTACTTTCTTACATAGAAATACTTACTTTGTTTTTGTATCGTTATAATTATTCTAAATCCAAATAAATGTTTTACATGTATTTAAATTTTGAATTTTTTTCTTTCCTTGTATGTACACTACTTTTAGTACATGTAGCCCCATGAAATGGTAAATGTTAATACCCCAATAATAGCATATTTTGTACTTTTATAAGGAAAAATTAATGCTACTAAATAAGTATTATTTTACTTTTATAAGTGGCGTAAATCTGCTAATAGAGGGGCATTAATTTAGAAACAAAAAATAGTAAATATTAGTACCCACATAATAGCACATTTTGTACTTTCATGTACAGAAATTAATGCTACTAAATAAGTATAATTTTGCTTTTATAAATAGGAAATATCTGCTAATAAAAAGGCAACAAATAATGTACAAAAAAGAGTAAATCTAAAATTTACTTTTTGAAAAGCATTTTTAAAAGTACCCTTTTTCATTACTCTTTCACGAAGGTACTTCTAAACCTTGGACTTATATAAACCGTTTTTAGAGCAAAAAAAGTGCTCTTTTTTTCAACAGTGTAGTAATCATGTTCTGAAACCGATAAACTATTGAACAAACCACGGATGTTATGAACCATAACAAGCCTTATGTCTTAAAATCCTCGCTCTACGAGCTCGGATTTCAAAATGACATCTGCGGAAGTTATAATATTATACGTAACATTCCTAGATATTAATAAAGGGAAAATAACGGAGCTGCAGTCACTTTTTGTTGAAATTTTATTGAAATTTAAACATATAACCAACGTTTCGATCACAATTTGATCATCATCAGGGTAACGTTTAAGGATAAATTTAGAAAAACATGAAAATGAAAAAGTTTTTTAAGGTCGAAACTTTCGTCAAAATTGCAATAAATAAATAAAAAACGTGCGTACATATCAACATTGCATAAAAAACTTTTTCATTTTCATGTTTTTTTAAATTTATCCTTAAACGTTACCCTGATGATGATCAAATTGTGATCGAAACGTTGGTTATATGTTTAAATTTCAATAAAATTTCAACAAAATGTGACTGCAGCTCCGTTATTTTCCCTTTATTAATACTTTCTACAGTCGAATCATTCCTAACCAGATTCCTAGATATGTTAATAGCAATAATTCCAAAAAATGGACTAACTTTGTTTTTGATGAGCGCTCCTTAAATAATAACCAGCAAAAACAATAATTGTTTTGTATCAAGCTAATTGAAATTCTATCCTGAATTTAAGTCTATCTCATTTTGAAATTGCCTGCAAATGTCAATACTACCCGCGAATTTACAATCGGGTGTGGTGGTCATTACAATATTGGCTTCCGCTGAAAGGACATTAAATAACGATAAAACCACTCGCTCCAGTATCGCTAATGTAGTCATGATTTACAGTCTTGTTACAGTATTACACCTAACTAGTGTTTATATCACACAGACATACAATCCACATTGCACATTAGCTGCTAAGAAATTAAACCTACAGGTAATGTAATTGCAAAGGGGTAGCGTCATTATTGTGATTCATTGTGGCGATTAGAAGAATCTAAATACGACGTTAATAGGGTAAACACATACCATCAGTCATCATTAAACATAAGTTGAAACACTTCTCTTCCTTATACTAGATAACATTCTATACTGGAACTTACAGGAATCATCCAATGTTTTTGTTATAGCTATTAACATACCTAGGAATGTTATGTATATCATATTTGGATTTTCTTCTTCCTTAAAACGCCTCATGTCATCTTACTTAGATAATAGGTTATTGTATGTTAATTATATGGGGCATAACTCTAACCCTATTTCTGCCACTTCAGGAGTCCCCCAAGGCTCTAACCTTGGTCCTTTGCTTTTCCTTATTTTTATTAATGACATTACCACAGTTATCAAAAATAAAAAACTCCTCTTTGCTGATGATTTGAAAATATTTAGCTCAATATTGAATCCCTCAGATTGTTTGTCATTGCAGGATGATTTAAATAACATAAATAATTGGTGTATTTCAAATAAACTATTTCTTAATGTGTCGAAATGTAAAACAATTTCTTACTCAAGGAAAACACTTTCTATATATCCCTATTCAATACTACTATTAAAGATTTAGGTGTAACATTCGATGTAAAATTAACATTTTCTCCACATATCACTAACGTTGTCTCTTCTTCTTTAAAAATGCTAGGTTTCATAAAAAGAAGCACTAGATCCTTCTCTAACCTCGATTCAATTATTTCTCTTTATAATGCTTTTGTTAGGTCCAAACTGGAATATTGTAGTACTATTTGGAATTCGTTTTACGACAAATATGATAATATAATAGAATCAGTGCAACGTAAATTTATTAAATTTTTATACTTCAAATGAAATCGACATTATCCTTCCATCGATTATTCCTATAATAGTTTACTTCAGTCTTTCAACTTTGCTAAGCTCTCCCTTCGACGACAGTGTGCCTACTTAATTTATCTATATAAAATTGTTCATAATTTGGTTGATGACCCTGAAACCCTTTCGCTCCTTTCCTTCCATGCTCCTTTAAACACAACTAGACAAAATAAATGCTTTTACCTGCCTAGAGCGTCAACAAACATGCTTTTGAAATCTCCGCTATTTTCTATGTGTACGCTTTTTAATTCTATTTGTAATCAGGTTGATATGTTCAATATTTCAGTTTCCGCTTTTAGGAACCAATGTTCAAAAATTCTGCCTGACTCATATATGTAATTTGTAATTCTTTTCTTACTCTCATATTATATTATTATTATTATTGATATTATTATTATTTAGCAGTATCTTCGTTATTTTTTTGTATATATTTTTTTTGATCTGTTTGGATCCTGGACCTGTTGATCTGTATTGAATAAATATAAATATAAAATACAAATATATAGGCGATGTGCACATTTTGAGCGTCAGCGTCTCTAACGGCTACATTGACATTTTTGGTTACCGAATCAACTTTGACATTTCGAGAAAGTGATACAATTTACAAATTTATTTTGAGTATTTGCTTTTGTGCATGAATATTATACATCATAGTATATTGAAATGAATAAAGAAAATATTTAAAATGCTACATATGCGACAATCAAAAAAGTCAAAATACCAGCGAAGGTACTGTGGCAGAAAATATAATTTTTCTCATAATATGTGTGATTTCTGTAAACCATTTTATCATATTTAAATTTATATTATAATTTATAATATTAGTTGAATGTTACAAGATGTACATTACATGGAAATTAAGATTAAAAAGTTGGAAAACTTGAATGATTGGAAAGAAGAATATTTCTCCATATCACGATATCAGTGTCTGATGTTAGCATCTTTCTTTTATATTTGCAATAAATGAAGAAGATTCTTCATTGAAAATATACCAGGCTCTAAATGGAATCAGTTGCACTAGCTCGGAAAAGAAAATACACGAAAAATACGAACAATGTGAACTTATACCTTTAACATTAACATTAGATGTACAAAATCTATAATAAATGGACGAATTATGTCAAAAATAGACTTCTATTTCATATAACTGCAAGTATTATACAATTTTAAGACAATTTTCTGCTTCTTGCATTATATCTTGTTCAAATATTAGCTTAAGAAACACAATTTTATATAATTCATTATTGCAATCAGACGACCATTGTGGAAATTTTATTCATACGATAAGTATCTTTTACAATGAGAAAATATGTATACCTAAAAGATTTTTCATATTAGTAGAAGATATCTGTTGAAAAGTTATTTTCTTATACATCTGTTACTCATATAATCTTCTAGGAAATTTATGAAATTTGATACTTCAATCGGTAATTTTGTAAGAATTATTAGATCCCCCACTGCATCACATAATATTTAACGTCTTATCATTTGCATTCATCACAAATATTTTATAAAATAGAAATTGTAAAATTATTCTGACATAAAACATAACCTTGCTATGTTTCAATGAGTAACTAATTTTGTCATTTTTGTCCGCTGTCGGCGCTGACTTCTTTTGTGCACACCGCCTATAGAAACGCTTATAGACGTTATAGAAATATAAATTCGAATGTACTTGATCGCTTAATTTTTTTCTGATATAAACAGTCAAGATTTAGGATTTATTTAAATCCGATTTGATTAGAGATCCGATTAAGGACTACCATATAAACTTACTCAATCTTAATTTGTTTCATACATTTTATTTTAAAGCTTTTCGTTTGAGAACATGAAAGGAATATTAGTTTAGGTTCGTGCTAAAGCGTATTAAATGATCTTCCAAACAGCCTAAGTTTTATTTTAATCTGAGGTTTAGTTTTTTAAAAAAATTCGAAGTTGCAATAAGGTCGATTTCTATGCACGTAAGTATATACAAACTCAATAAATAACAATATTGCAACAAAATTCAAAAATATCTTTACAATAACTCCATTCTGAGTTATTTACAAACTGTTCACCATTTACCCTTCTAACTTTCTATTCAACGTTGTGCATCAACCGCATCCAACAATGCAGTTTGGTGCAGCTAATGCATACCTCCAGGAGTAAAAAATGACCAATATCCTTTGAGTAGCATCGTTCCTCCCTGCAATGAATAACTTGATAAGCAGCAGCATATTTCTCCATCTTACAAGCTTTTATAGAAATTGCTATATTAGACACGATCGCCACGGCGCGCCCTTTCATGCATCCTGGCCATTATCCTGGACGAGGATAATTTATGAAATGCAGCCAGGATGTGGGAGGATGGATAAATATATTGGATGAACGCCAAAGACCAGGAAATCAGAAAGAATTTCTCAAAGATTTTAATAATTGTTATGAACCGTTGATACATTAGGTATGAAAGTTGACGTTCAAATTCGTTTGGTTTTTAAATTATTTTTTCTATTTCGCTGTTCTTATGAGTCTATAAAGCACTGTTCATCACTTAAAACACGACGTTTAGAAGATCTATAAACGTACTGTATTTGGCGCCTTTCGTATTCTAGAGGTGGTAGTCATGACATAAATTACATATAACTTCAAAATGTTAAGTTGTTTATGTTGAAATATTACTTCTAATTAATGATTTTTATCTTTTCTCCAGGTGATAGGACTAGAAAGAAGAGGAATTTATAGTATTGGTTTTCCTCTTCCATAATTATATAATGCTTGATACAATATTTTAATCTAAACAATCAGTCAGAATCACACAATACACAAACTGTCAAAATGTGAAATTTCAATTGTTAGCAGGAAACGCTAGCAACATAACTGACAAAAAAACACTAAGACATATTTTTAAAAAAAATCTAATTGTAAAATTACCTCAATAGAAAAAAAAGTATAAAAAACATGTATCATATTGCAATCTGTTAACGTACGAGTCCAAGTTTGGAAAACGAGCCGCTAGGCGAGTTTTACAAAGGACGAGTGTACTATTTATTAATTAGTTGACGGCTTTAATCGCGAGTCACTTCTGACTTCCGATTTTTAAATCTATTGTAACATGGTCCTACCGTAGTTTTCTGGAAGCAGCCCAAGATTTCTCATGAAGCCAGCTACTGCTCCAAGAGTCAGTTTCCCCGTCTTTCCACCGTAATGTACCTTTTACCTACATGTTAAGACTCCTTACCACAGCTGAATATTCGCATATAATGTGTTTCGAAGTTCCTTCGTCCTCTTTGCAGAGTCGACAGAAACTGTTTTTAGTTATACCAATATAACCAATTTTATATAGATTATATTTCAGAGGACAATATCCAATAAATATACCTGTCATAATTTAGTTTTTAATCTTCTTATTCATATAAAATATCATAGGTAATAAAATAGGTGCATACATTAGAAACAACTAAAGATAACAGTTATCAGTGGCTCACTTGTTTCTGAAGATGAACTGTGTGGTTTACATTTTTCTATAAAAAAATAATTATGACAATGTATTTTTGTAATTAAACAATTCTAAACAAATTTTCAACTCAGTAAGTTTACATTTCGTTGAAAAAGGCATATTTGGTGCCGAAACGTCGGCTATGTAATAAAACATTTTTCAAAAGTTTTCATCAGACTGCTTTTCTCCAAGTTTTCCCAATATTTTTTAATGACATTTGTTTTAAAATTATATTTTATTTTATACCCTCCTGGTCATAAAGTACTGAATGTGAATAAATTTGTTATAATTCAATCGGAAAATTTAGCCTGAGCAGAAACTTCAGATGAAGGTGATCTCATTATACAATACATCGGCGTTATTATCGAGGACACTATGCATTACAAACCCGTTTAAATATCGATTTATAGAATATTTATACTACAAAAATGGGGCTTACTACCAATTGTTGTCTGTTACCAAGTGGTAGATGCTCGTGGAATTGAAATTTCTGCACGAACCGTTCGCCGGAGGTTATGCGAATATTGTCTAAACCCTAGGATGCCGGTTTCTTGCCTAGCTTTGCTCGTAGCACATCGAGTATAGTTAACTAGTATTAGGTTTGTTCGTTCCGCTACCCTGCATCTACCGCAAACCGCGGCGGTGAAATTTGCTGTTCTTTTCGATTCGCGATTCACTGTAAAGTCACTAGATTCTGTTCGTTCCGTTTTTCTAGTAACTTGCGGTAAAACGCCGCGGCTGCTGGCGGTGATAATTTTTACAGTGACTCATGACTCGGTGGTATAAAAATAATCGGCGGTAATGTTCGCGTCTACATATGAAGTGCCAGTATGACAATGTTTGACAAAGAAATATTAGGAAAAAATTGTTATTTATTCAATAAGTATGCTATGTAATATATTTGTTCGTTCCGCTATGCTGCGTTTTACCGCAAAACGCGGCGGTAATTGTCGCTGCGTTTTGCGATTCACTTCCAATCGCCACGGTAATAATTTAAGTTACTAAAAATTATTTTTCTGTTTGATCCGTTTGCGTTAAATTATTTTCGAAGATACTATTATAACTATAAAGGATACTCAGTAAAAATATATTATTCCATTAGTTTAATTGTTTACTATTGTTATCATTTAAATTTACCTTGTTACAAATCATAGTTCATATGACATTGACATTTATATATTTTACAAATGTATTTCAATTTCTAAAACTGAAATATTACAGAGCATACTTATTGAAAAATTATAATTTTTCCTAATATTTACTTGTCAAAAACTGTCATACTGGCACTTCATATGTAGACGCGAACATTACCGCCGATTATTTTTTTACCACCGAGTCATGAGTCACTGTAAAAATTATCACCGCCAGCTGCCGCGGCGTTTTACCGCAATTTACTAGAAAAAGGGAACAAACAGAATCTAGTGACTTTACAGGCCGCGGTTTGCGATAGACGCAGGGTAGCGGAACGAACAAACCTGTTTCAGTTTTAGAAATTGAAATACATTTGTAAAATATATAAATGTCAGTGTCATATGAATTATGATTTGCAATAAGGTAAATTTAAATGATAACAATAGTAAATAATTAAAATAATGGAAAATGGAATAATATATTTTTACTGAGTATCCTTTATAATTAATAGTCTGAAGTATCTTCGAAAATAATTTAACGCAAATGGATCGAACAGAAAAATAATTTTTAGTAACTTAAATTATTACCGCGGCGATTGGCAGTGAATCACAAAACGCAGCAACAATTACCGCCGCGATTTGCGGTAAAACGCAGCATAGCGGAACGAACAAACCTAATCGCCTACATATCCATTCTGCAGATTGTGAAGAAATGATAAGTTTTTCAATTGGGAGTAGAAAAAATAATTTTTATGGGCAGTATTTTGATTTTACTGAATCATTAAAAAAGGGTAATGACCAGTTTAATTAACGGACCATTAAAATGAACAAATTAGAATCATCGCATTGCATTTGTTCGTTTTGATGATCCGTTAATTAAACAAAGCGTTATTGAACGTTTATACAACCAGGCATATGATAGAAATGCAAAAAGTAATTATTAATTTAAAGTACCAAATACATTTTATCCTAACAAATATTTATTAGGTCCTCTACATTGTCTTCTAGTAATTTAGATATTGTTTTACAGCAAATAGTAGTAAGGAAGAACAAAATTGAGATAAGTAGTGCTGTTCACTTTCATATTACACCAAAAATTGTCAGTTGCTACTTTGTGCCACCAGCAGTTGCTCGCCTTTGGAAATAGATAATTGAACCAATGTGGATTTGAAAGTGCTAATAATTGTCTTTTACCAAAACACGGCAGTAATACCTCTGTGGCGTTTGTCGAAAACAGTGAAATAAATTTCTTCGTCTAACTTTCCCATTGACTGTATGCATGAAAAAAATATTTCTTTTTTATTTCCGTTAACAATCATATCGCTATCGCCATATGGCCCACCCTAAGTATTTATACTCCGCTCTTTTGGTGAAGTGTTACGTATGTAAGAGTAGAGTGTTCGATGTTTCTCATACATGTAACAGATACTTTGAGGCCTTTGCCTTTGTCCTGGTGTGAATTCCGTTGGGTACGGTAGCTTTTAGGCACAAATGTTTTATCTGAAGTGGCAATCAAACTTCAGAAAGGTATACAATATGTGTAACTGATATCGAGACAACAGAATACGGTTAGGAAATTGACAGAGAAATAGAGAAAGATCTTAATTAGAAAGCAAGAGAATTTTAGTGAATAATGGAACAGCTCTTCGCAAAAACAACTATACGGCCTAATACTCTAAGCAAAATTGTTAAAATTAACAACCATTTTCAGTTGTTAATTTCAATGTCAGTTGCTAAGTTGAAAATCCCAATTCACTATTACATCAAGTTGCTAAAATTTAACAACTAGTCGTCACGTCGAGTTGTTAATCTAGTAAATGCATTTCTCTCGTTGTTAGTATTGAACAATCGTTGGTAAACGTTTTTTCTTGAAAATTTTGTGTTAGGAAATAACTTTTACTGGAAATAGAGGGACGACTGCAAAGGTAAACTATTTATAAACTAATATATATCTACATGCCCAATAATTATATACATTTTTAAACAAGATTTTAGATTTATGCAAAGAAATTTGCGAGATATTAGTAATCCATTCCCAATCCTGATATCGGGAATAAAATATTTACAGAGATATTGAAACTAAGCAAGTGTCGTTTAATTCGTGAATTGGATGGTCTCATGCTACAAATATACTGAGTCAGTACATGTCCGAAGGTCTCATGTTACAAGATGAAGGGTTTACATTTATTCCAAACTTAAATATTTTAATTCTTAATATTGAACAAATTTTCAGATTCTCTTCCGAAAAGATCTAAATTCAATTTTTACCTTCCGTCACCTTTAGGTAAGGAAGGTATTGTCTTTGGTTAAAAAATTCGGTGGCGAGTTATTGATGAATAAGCACGTTTTAGGGTCCCTAGAATACGATTTTACTATTTTTACGATGATGTCTGTATGTGTGTGTGTGTGTGTGTGTGTATGTATGTGTGTCTGTGTGTGTGTGTGTAACAAAATTTTCGTCTACGATAACTGCCATACTACAATTCTAAAAATTATAATTCTTTCGTATTTCTCTTCGTTACATCCATGTGAAGAGCTGATTAGATTTTGGTTAGAATTGGACAACCGGAAGTACCCTCATTTGAAGATTTTAACAGTTTTTCTTGAAAAAACTATGTTAAATATCAATTTTTCACATTTAATGTTATTATAAATATTAAAGAATATTTTATTCTTTATACGATTTGACTGCATTTTATACTTAATATTAAATGGATATAGAGTTAAAAAATTATAAAGAAATTTAATTTCATAAAGTAGCTATAGCTATGAAAACAGCTACTATATTAAGAAATTTTTTATTGAAAGATGTCAGTGTCAAGTGAAATTGACATAGTGTGTATTATTATTAATATTACTGGAAATATAGGATCTTTTGCTTTCTGTATGTAGTGTATGTAATTTGTATAAAATACATACAACTGCTTTAAGGTAATTTACAAGAAATAATAATAATAATAATAATAATAATAATAATAAATCTTTTATTTCTGCAGATACATTACACTGTATATAGAAAACGTCACAAAATAATAATTTTCTGTACGGAATTTGCATAAAATACATGCAACTGCCGGAAGGTAAAGTACAAGAAATATAATATTTAGCAAGAAACTTTCTGTATGAAATTTGTACAAAATACATAGAACTGACGGAAGGTAATGTGCTGGCCACATCAGATTTTTTAAAATTTATATTCATTTATCTTACACATTTAAATTTAAACAGCCATTTCAACAATATCAAATTTCTATTATTTTTACTGCTAAAACTTCTAGACGAAGGTCATGGGTCATTCCTGATGATAAGATTCTTGAAATTTCGAAATCGATCACATCGAATTGAATAAACTTGTACACTAAACTGGAGAACTCCATCAGATTCTCATTTCTACGCCTAGCTATGGGTCTTATAAAGAGATTAAATGGCAAAATTTCAATTTTTCAAATCAATCATCCATTTGCAAAATTTTCAACTAGTATCAAAACTGAAATGCAAAACTAGCATTGTTATTTAATTAGTCCAAAATTATCGTGGAATCTACCATTAGAGAATATTGCTCCGCGGAACATCTTGCACCCCAAATTTACTTATTACTCATTATTAAAAACTCAAACGTCAAACGAATCTAAATCTGTCACTTTAGGTTGTGAATAGAGTAGAAATATGTACAAATATTGAGAATCGACATGCCTTTTAACTCATTTGTTAATAACTTCACTGCTATATTTCACAACGATTGTTCCCAACGACCGTTTTTAACAATGTCGTTAATTATGTATTTACTGAATACCAATTGAATGATAGTTGTTATAAGAGTTGCTAAAAATCGTTGTTAACTCTCAATTGTTACCTAACGACTATGTTAACAACTATCTTAGTGTATTCAGCCGTAAGGTTGATTTTGCTAGGAGTTCTGCATTATTTTTTCAATTTGTTTGTGTATTCTTAAAATTCATTGACGTTTGATTAAATATAAGTACCTTCGAAATGCCATTTTCTTATAAAGCAAATTCTAACTTCCAGTATTGCGTATAAAGCCTTAGTAATATTGTTCGTTGAGCCTCCTTCAATTTTTTTGCTGATTACAAGCTAGAAGCTTCTGCGTTGTGTCCCGGATGTCAGCTGGTAAGGACGCAGTCGATTATCCGAATTTAGTTCAGTTGACATAATGCGACGCGATGGGTTGTTTAGTCCCTTTGTCTATGGAGAACCTACTACTATACAATTGTGATTAAAGGGCGTATCTCCTTACCTACATATGTGCCTAAAGGGAATCCAAATTACGAATTTGTAAAGAGAAGATGGATTAAATTAGGAACTGGAAATATGGTCGACTTTTCTTAACTAATATATATAGTTCATATTTTAGATATTTATGTATTTAGTTGCAAAATGATGGAGTTTTTCACATTAGATAAGAATCAAGTTTTGCAGTTTTATCATTCATAGTTATACAGAAGTCTCTTTAAAACAAATTTAAAAACAAAGCGGTATCATCATCATTATGTAAAATTTTCCCTTCAACAGGTCTGAAATGTTGTCTTCAAGCTAATCTGTCCTGCGCATCCCTCTTCAGCCTCTCGTAATTTTATACGTCCTTAATTTCCGTCAACATTCCAAATTTTCTTTGCCCTCTTCCCCTTCTTCCAAATATTTCCCCTTCAATAATAATTTTTTGTATCCCATTCCGCCTTAAAATATGTCCAATCCAATTAGCTTTCCTCTTTCTTACTTCTTTCAAAACTCTTCTTTCTTTTCCTATTCTTACCAACACTTCCTCGTTTCTTACTCTTTCCTTCCAACGAATTTTCTTCAACCGTACCCACAACCATATCTCAAAACTTTCTAAGTACTTTTTACCTCCCGTCATAACATTTTCAGTGAATAAGCACGAATTAGGGTCCCCACAACAAGTTTTTACTATTTTTACGATGATGTCTGTGTGTGTACGTGTGTGTGTGTGTGTGTGTGTGTGTGTGTGTGTGTGTGTGTGACGATTTTTTCGTCCACGATAACTCTTATCACAAACTTACAAATATTTCTATTTTCCGTATTTACACTTTCTGCAGTCACATAAGGAATTGATTAGATTTTGGGTAAAATTGGATGACCGGAAGTGATACTTTACATGAAGCCCATAACAGTTTTTAATGAAAAACTATAGTCAAATATAATCCAGACTTTTATATCAAGAGGAACAACATATTAGATTTTGGCTAAAATTAATAAACCAGAAGTGATACTTTACTCTAAACTCTGAACAGATTTTCGTGAAAAATATATTATGGTATACTCCAAAACTTGTCAAATTTGGTATTTAAAACTGTTATACAGGAAGCAACATATTAGATTTTGGCTAAAATTTATAAACCGGAAGTGATTATTTATTTGAAGCTCTGAACAGATTTTCGTGAAAAATAAATTGATACAATCCAAAACCTTTCAAATTTGATATTTTATACTTTTATATTAATGAGAACGGCATATTAAATGTTTTCTAAAATTAATAAACCGGAAGTACTACTTTACGATTACAGGAAGCTATAAACATATTTTCTTATATATATATATATATATATATATATATATATATATATATATATATATATATATATATATATCATCAGGGCTTATTACCCATTGCTGGGTGTGCCAATCTGTTTTGTACACAGATATCGGTAATGATGAAATATTTGCACCTTGCGGGCGCTTACCAGGCGTCACCTCAAGGGCACTCATTGCTGGTGTGGAGAGTGCACCACAGGGGTCAATTTTGTGCCATTTAAAATATATATATTTTCTTGAAAAAATATATTAAAACATGATCCAAAACTTCTCAAATTTGGTATTTAAAACACGTGTATAATTTGAAACAACATTAGATGTTGACTATACCTATATGACAAACTGGAAGTGGTACTTAATTTGGAGCTTTTACCAGATTTTCGAGGAAAAACATAAAATATATTCCATATTTGGTATTACAGACTTTTCTATTTCAAACATGGAATTGACGGGAAGTCATGTGTTGGCCACATCAGATTTTTATTTTCTGCAATAACTGCCTGATCATCAGCATATTTGATGCATTTAATTCTTTCCCTTCCCACTATTATTCCACTTGTACCTTCCAATGGTTACTCCATAAATTTGTCTGCATACACATTTATAAGACTTGGTGACATGCAACAATCTTGCCTGACTCCCCTTCCTAATGTTGTTTCTTCTGATAGCGGTATAACCCCATATTTATTTATTTCAGCATAAAATAAATGTGCGTTTTTTGTCAGTTTATCCATGTTTAGATGTAAATTTCCCAGCTAACCATGATTACATTCATGATGTAAACACCAACCAGCCGTACGTGGTATTAAAATTTCAAAGGAGTAATAATCCCCCTACATCGGCCCTGCTCGGCAATCTCTTTTATCTCGTGCTTGTGATTTTTTGATGGTCTTCTGGCCAAGTAATCAAAATGTATTAGGATAGCCCTTTCAAGTGAGGCAGTGTTTTGTAAATTGTATTTGAAATGACGATGCGCGTCGCACGGTGATCTTTGCTTATTCGTTCATTTATTATTCTTTTTACGACACAGGTACTGGAAATTAGTTGTGAAAAACATCCTGTGATCTTTTGAAGAATTTGAATTTACCCTCAAAAGCTTTCCAAAACTAATTTGACCTCGAATGGTTCCACGAGTGGTGACTTTTAGCAATTATGGTTACCAACTCACTCATGTTTATTTATTCATAGCAAAAATCACGGCTGCGTATAAACAAGAAATTTGATGGCGACAGCGCTGGCAATATATCAAAAGGAAATCTTTAGTTATTACAAAAACTATTTATTTTTTACTTCCTTGTACGAACTAAAGGAAGTATGAAATAATTGCGTAGGCTTCCACAGTCTGAGTCATGAGAAATATTCGTTTTCCGGGAATGGACTGTGTCATATTTTGAGTCAGAGCTCAACGTTTCGCCCGCAGTCATATGGGGCATCTTCAGGAGCAAGAGGGATAGTATTGTCTAAAACACGGTTACCCGACGTGTCAACCACGCTAGAGGCCGAGTTTAAGCAACAAGGAAGGGGGACTCAGTTTACAAGGTTACCCGACGTGTAAACCACGCTAGAGGCCAAATAAACCAAGTGACGAAAGAAGGCCGAGAAGACGGTTATATACTAATCTAAAGATACGGTAGATGAGCAGAGCTAATGATAAATAGACTATTTTCTATACCCCGTTCGTTGAAACGAAAGAAGGTAAAGCCGACACATTATTTTCTATTCAAAGATATTCCGAAAACGTTTGTGACACACGGTATATTATAATAGACCCGTTCAGTGTGACGTCACAAAGACTTCCAAAAAAGCAAACAAGCAAAACTCCTTGGTTACACAGTTCATATCTTAAATGTATGTAACTGACAGATAAATGTCACTGTCAAAGAACTAATCATTTCAAATGAATTACAGTAACGTTTTAAAAAGAAAATAGTAAATAGAACCTTAGTTACATGGAATAGTTTCCGCAATAACTAAATATGTAAGTAGGTATATTTAAATCACATCAGATTTTTGGGTATGAGGGTGGTATGATTTAAAAAAGGGTCGAAATTATTAAAAAAATTAAAAAATTTGAAAATTTGTATTTAAGTAGTTTGAAGGGTGTAGATTTAAGATTTTAAAACCACAGGTCGATATCTCTTTTTGTGTCCGAGATATTCGTCCACAAAACTTTGCTCAAAAATGCCCATTTTTGGGTCATATCCCAAAAATGGGCAATTATACACCGCTGACGATATCACCATTAGATTCTACGAGCAAAATTACATAAGCATACAAATTTTCATAATTTTTGAACAGCTATTACAATCTCCAGAAGGAAAAGTCTGAAAATGGCCAAAAATCACAAAAAATCTAAGGTGTACCCCTTGCGATTTTTTCAGTTTTTGACAAATTTAAGGAATGTTTAATAATAAATGTATCCGTTGGAATATTTTGATGAAAATTGGTATACTTATGGATTTTGGTACGAGGAATTTACTGGTGAGGTCGTTGAAGGTATATCGCGCACCCATTTTTGGGTATGAGGGTGGTGTGGTTTAAAAAAGGGTCGAAATTTTTAAAAAATTAAAAATTCTGAAAATTTATATTTAAGTAGTTTGAAGGGTGTCCGACATATTCGTCCACAAAACTTTGCTCAAAAATGCCCATTTTTGGGTCATATCCCAAAAATGGGCAATTGTACACCGCTGACGATATCACCATTAGATCCTACGAGCAAAATTACATAAGCATACAAATTTTCATAATTTTTGAACAGCTATTACAATCTCCAGAAGAAAAAGTCTGAAAATGGCCAAAAATCACAAAAAATCTAAGGTGCGATTTTTTCAGTTTTTGACAAATTTAAGGAATGTTTAACAATAAATGTATCCGTTGGAATATTTTGATGAAAATTGGTATACTTATGGATTTTGGTACGAGGAATTTACTGGTGAGGTACATATTTAAGTATGTATATTTAAATTAATAAAAACCTAATGGCGGGAGGTATAGTGTTGGCCACATCAGATTTTTTCGTATTGTAAAGGCTCAGGACTACGTTTAAAGTTTTGTTCCGTTGCAAAGATATATTAACTTAACTAAGTATATCCACGTATACTTCAGATTTGGGTCTTTTAGGAATTTAAAAAACTTACAAGGTCAACGTTCGCTATATTGATTGAAGTTAGCTGCGAAACAGATTTCCATAATAAAACAACTTACAAGACGTAACAAGTACTAATGACAATTATATTTTTTTCATCTGTGCCCTTTAAAGAGACTAAAATTTGAAGAATCTGAAATCTCTCACTACTAGTTTCGCGGTCAATTTTAAATAACATAGCAACCGTTACCAAGGCGGCAGCCCTTTTCTTGTTTGGAAACCTGGCCTACGTCAGCACTAAGCGGGTCCATTACGGAAATTTAGTAAAAACGCTTGGCTCAGAAATAAGTAATAAGTCGTGATGATATATTTATTTATTTTATCTACGTTTCCACAGAAATCTCTTTTAAACTATGTCTCGCCCTCCTCCTCTTTTTGTTGAGGGTTCGTTGACGCTTCATCCCTGCACAGAACATGTTGAATTTTTTATGCTAGAATTTACTTCCCACAGAGTGTTAGTCGGTGTGATGTTGGCACGTTACCATCAGCCTAACATGGTAATTTCCTACACACCCTCTTTGAGGTGGGGCAGACATCCCTCACCCTCAGTTGATAAATACAAACGATACTGAGATGGTAATCTCTGCAAGGATGGTTTACTTTGGAGACATCAACGAGAATTTAAAACCAAGAAAATTTTAACAGTGTAAAGAATTTTTTGTAAAGATGGTGCGAAATTTCAAATTTAGATTTAAACATACAAAAACTGAATAATGTTATTAGTGACGGCTTATCAGGGTAGGCGGGTGAGAGAGGCAGTGCCTCACCAGAATTAAATAACTCAGAATATCGTTTTAACAAATTTATATATATATATATATATTTAAAAATACTAGTATATAATTCAATATTCTTTAAATCAAGTGATTTAATTTTCTGACTGACGTTGACATTTTGAAATATTTTATACAGATTGTTTCAAAATACTGTAAAAAAAATTATGGGCATATAGTACTGACCAAAATAAGTAAAAAAGCTTAATCAACATATATAACATCAACTGTTTCCGAGAAAAGCGAAAAATCGAAAAATCTGACAAAGATATCGATCGAACAAAATTTTGTCTGTCTGTAAATAGACTATAAAAAAACAATAAAATTTTAAATAAAACGTTTTTGTCAATTTCTAATAGTTACGAAGTTATTTGAGAATTAAATATTAGCCAAGGTCGCCACAATATTTAACATAGTACAGTTATTTGATTTTTTTTAAAAAAAAACGAAATTACATTTAAGGTTACCTCTAAAAGGTAAACAAAAAATCAAAGTCGTAACTCTTACAGTTTTCGAGATAGCAGACGTAAACCCCGTAAAAACTCATTCTTAATGCCTCAAATCTCGGAAACTATGGAAGATCGGACCCATGTTGATTAAGCTTTTTTACTCATTTTGGTCATTACCTACTATATGCCTTCAAATTTTTCACAGTATTTTGAAACACTCTGTATTGAAATTAATTTATTTTTCAGTAAAAATGTCTACGCTGAATGCGAAATTAATTATTTTGGAGATGATTCAAGATGCTAAAGGTATTCTATTTGAAGCATTCTCTATATAAATTGTCTAAAGCATTTAAAGTCAATAATTGGACAAAAATCTGCCAAACTTGTCACGCTTCGGGTTGAGTAATACAAGACAAAGACTACAAATATATCAGGGACACATTATGGCCAAACTTAAAAAAGTTGTATTTTTACGGATAATGCATGGTTTCTAGCGGAAGTCCCAATAAATTAATTAATGTTTCTAACTTATTTGCCGTAAGTAAACTCTCATTCGTTTGAGGTTTATGTATGGACATAATTTATTCTTGCTTTAATTAGTTTTTGACAACGCACTACTTTTTCATCACTACACTCAGAGTCACTTGACCACATTATTATATTATTTAACAAAATATATTAACATTAAACAACGACAGACACAATAAGAAACTGAATTAACATTAACAATGAACCATTGTATTTCATATACGAAAAAGAAAAAAACACACGAACTCTAAAATAATACTAGTAAAATTTATATTCAAAACTTACAAGACTTTTGACACTTGTAAAATAGTAAAACGGAAAAGCATAGAAAGAGAGTGACTGCCGTGGAAATGAGATATTTACGTGGTGTATGTGGATATGTAAGACGAGATCGCGTGAGGAATAATTTGGTGTATGAAGAATGTATGGTTAGGAAGAATGTTGTTAAGAGAGTAGGAATGAGCCAGTTGAGATGGTTTGGTCATGTGGAGAGAATGAAGAGTGAACGGCTTGTAAAGCGTATATGTCTTGGTGAAATTGAGGGTGTTCGATTGCGTGGCCGCCCAGTGTGTAAGTGGATGGATGTGATTGATAAGGTGCTAAAAGAGAGAAGGTTTTCGAGTGAGAAGAGAAGAAGAGCGTGTATGAATGCGATTATGAATGTGGCCGAGGCGAAAGAAGTGTGCTTAGACAGGAATGTGTGGCGAAGGATGATTGTTTCGTCACTATTACTGTGGTCCGGTTGCGGTATTTTGCTACCGAAAATCGGTCACTTTAATATGTTAAGAGAGGAATATTAGTTGTATGGTGTCAGGTTAGTAAGAATGTTGTTGAAAGAGAGAGTGATTATTTAGGTGGTTGATGTTATTATTAGTGAGAAATGCGTGATTTTATGTATGTATGTATGTATGAATATATATTTCAGAAACAAAAACTAGTAAACTAGTAATACTAGTCCCGTATTTTTTGAGAAACAAGCCCCTGACATATTTGACTTAAAAATAAATATGCATATAATGTAGAAGATAGTTGAGTAATTTTCTATCCCTGCCAGATAATGTCGAAATCATTTTCCCATTAGTAAAGTTCATTTATATCTGACTGTAGCACATTGTCCCCAACCCTTTCAAGATGGCGAATGACGAAGGTCGTTGCGAAGTGGCACTTTCCGGAAATTCATGTCATCAACACCGTGTTATTTTATGTTTCATATTAAATTTACTAAGGCACTGTGTGATAGTGTATGTCAGAAGTCGGTTACGTAACATCCCAAATCCTAACAAATCAAATTATTCAGTTTTCAACCCTAAAACCGCACATTACCAACTTAAGTGCTGCTAAGATTTTTACATGTGACCTGTCGACCTGGGTTATAACCTCTAACTAGGTTAATTCATTACTACGGTCACATTAGGGGACCAAAGTTAAATTTACAAAAACCGAATATGTTATTCTATTCATGTATTCTATCGTTTAATATTGGGTTACATAGGGGGGAGGAGGGTTTTGCTATATCTTAGATGTGCTTTTGTTTTGCTAAAAATTCTTATAGGTTTAATAATTGATGACGAAAATCTGATGTTCGTCTAATTTACTCGTAGATAAATGTTTCAATAAAAAAGTTACAAAAACTTACATTTTTAAAACGGGAACCCATATGTAATTTTTACTTTTTAAAAAATACTTAATTTTTCACTTCCCGCTGCTCTTTGTAAGGGAGGTTATAGGGATCGTGCTAAAAAACGCATATCGAGATTTTGGTAAATGTCCACGTTTTAAGGTCCCTAGAATCCAATTTTAACATTTTTACTATGATGTTTGTGTGTATATGTGTATGTACGTACGTGTGTGTATTATTTAAATCCCGGAGACTACGCTTTAAACAAACTCAACTCCTTGGTTACACAGTTCAGATCTCAAATGTATGTACCTGACATCATTTCAAATTAATAATAGTAACGTTTAAAAAGGCAAAAAGTAAATAGAACAATAGGAAAGGAAATCAATACAGTTTCCAGAATAAGTAAATATGGAGGTATGTATTTAGATTAATAAAAATTAACAATTCACAAAAAAAGTTTAAGCTAATCCTTATTTTTACCTCTCGCTAAGAGAGGTATTGAATTCATGCTAAAAATCGCATAACCAGATTTTAGTGAATAAGCTCGTTTTAAGAATCCTAGAATCCGATTATAACATTTTTACGATGATGTCCGTATGTGTGTGTGGATGTGTGTATGTGTGTGTGTGTGTGTGGATGTGTGGATGTTGGATCCACGATTTCTTAAATACTATAAGACTAAAGACATTTTTAACTACGGATTCCTCAATCTAACAATAATGGGAAGAGTTGATTAAGTTTTAGTAACAATTGGACAACCGGAAGTAGTAGTTACAAGAAAAAAATCATCTAAATATTATTTATCGAAAATTTATGTAAATACTTATATTAAAGAACGTTAAATTCTTTATTCGATAAATATAAATTCATTATTATATCTTCTATAGATTTAGAGATAAAGAAATGCATATAAAATAATTTGATGTAAAAAATCTGAGATCAAACTACTTCAAGGCAAGAAATTTAAATGTTTGTAATTGACACATAAATTTGCAAAAAATGACGAATATAAAGAAAAAGAAAAGGAAAGTAGAAAAAGAAAATTTCAGGATATTGAATATAAAGAAAATGTATGTATTGTACATAATTTATATTAAAATATCCCATTGATTTTGCAAATATATGTGAGAAGTATTTTGTAGTGAGACATGAATATATGTATTTGTATTTAATAATATTTTTTGTTTTATGCGTATACCCAGGTAAAATATCTGGCGAGAGGTTATGTGCTGGCCACATCAGATTTTTGGATTAATGAATTCTATTCCATCTCGGTATTTTAATTTAATTAATTAATTTAATCTTCATTTTATTATCAAAAAAAGGTAGTTACTTCGGTTAGATTAGATTATATTTTAAGAAATAAACTGCCAGATTTAGAGTAAAATTCGCTAATTCTAAAATAAGGAATCTTAGTTAACAAGAATAAGAATACACGTTTTCCTAGCTAAATTATTTCCATCAATGTGGTCATAAATTTGTAATTAATAAACGTAAAAATATTAAAACTCGACAAAATGGTGCCGTGATCGGGCCTCTGAGAGACCCAGGCCCTGAGTCGCACATCTCATGTGCCTCACGGTTAATCCGGCACTGCCGAAATCTGAATAAAAAGGTGGATATACAATTACGATATTTTCATTTAAAAGCAATACGCTGAAACATTTTGTGTTATAAAATTCACCTCCTGTATCGCGCTATTCCCACAACTACTTAATAACAATTATTTACAAGTACAAGAACCCCATGTTTATTCAACCACAGTGAACTAGCATACAACTATCCAGGCCGCAGCATAAGTTATGCATACACGACGAGGGATGCCCATCCCCCAACCCGTCTCGCAAGAAACTCTTGGCTTTCAATGATTAATTACCCGCGTCGCCGCCGCGGCTCTGGCGCTGCTGCTGCTGTATCAATGTGCGAGGTTGAGGTTACGTTTCCAACAGCCGCCATATTGTTCTGTGGGCATGCGCCACCAACGAGGTTTTGTAAGCGAGCCCGGGGATGATTTAACACTGGTTTTGTGGATGATAAGGCAGATGTTGGAACAGATACACTGGCAAAATGGGACAGAGAATATGGAACACTTTTTCCAGAAAGTTACATGATGGTACAATACGAAGACTTGACTGAGGGATGAAATATTTGCAATCTTTGTGCATGATGAGTATGATACTAAAAAAAAATCTGATGTGGCCAGCACATTACCTTCCGTCAGTTCTATGTATTTTGTATAAATGTCATACAGAAAGTTCTTTGCATTACTTTAAGGCAGTTGTATGTATTTTATACATATTCCA
>OY720453.1:3813349-4105849 GCA_963082715.1 Harpalus rubripes | reverse complement strand
ACATACATACATACATACATACATACATACATACATACATACATACATACATACATACATACATACATACATACATACATACATACATACATACATACATACATACATACATACATACATACATACATACATACATACATACATACAGACATCGTAAAAATAGTAAAATCTTATTCTAGGGACCTTAAAACGTGCTTATTCATTAAAAATTCACCACCGAATTTTATGACCAAAGACAATACCTTCCTTACCTTAAGGTGACGGAAGGTAATAATAATAATAATAATAATAATACAAATAATAATAATAATAATAATAATGATAATAATAATAATAATAATAATAATAATTTACAATTAATTTCGTAAATAATTAAATAAAAAGATTGGTGCCAGATATAGACATGAAAAACAAACGCCCAGCTTTGTGACGTCGGAATACCTACATACAACACGTCATTCATAGCCAATTGAAAATAGTTTGTCTAACACCTACGTTATTTATATAAATAAACGTAGGCGACAGTTTGTTACATGTTAAACGTATGTCCTCTGACGTCACATTATGTTTCAGAATACTTGACTATTTCAAAATATTATACAAAATTCAATAATTAATTGCAAAATATCTAATGGATATTTTCAAATTTGACGCTTTTTAAAGAACAATTTCTTTTAAAATTTAGTATTTAGAAGTCTATAAAATTACTTGCAACAGACTTATTAATTAATTCGAACATTTTTGAAGATAGGTCTGCGAAATTTGAATAGTATTCTATCTTTTAAAGTGAGCTTTTTGTGCGAGTTGTAGAAAAGTCTTTTTTGGTTTGAAATAATATCCGTCTTTCACTTGTTATCGGCAGGGCAGAGATTCAAACATGCGTGGGAACCATCAAGCTGGCTATGAGATAAGCACACTACCCCCACCCCCCACTAACGTTCACTTGTTCTCCGCGGAAAGCTAATGGAAGCCATTGATTTCACGTAGTAGGCCTTGAGGACATCCTACATCCTCCATTCTCTTGTTTCATATCCTCTGTTTGTTTTCACAAATGCGCAAACTTCAAAAATGGGCCCGGTTTTATCTCCAGGGTAAATAAAATCACACTAACAGAACATGGTCCAGAATAAAATTAAAATTTTATTACACTTTTTTATTCTCAGCGTTTTGTATTTTTGTAAACTTATGCGAGAAATTAAATACAATGTTTCAGATGGTAATTAAATTAATTTGATTACCGTAAACAGGGTTGTAACTTTTATGTTGTAAAATGCGATTTTTGTAAATTCATGTGTTCCTAAAGTTTTAATTAATTTGTGGAATTGGGAAAACATATGACAGATAAATAAAATAATTGTACAAAGAAGCCTTTATAGTTACATAAATTTAATTAAAACAATATTTCATAAATTTCAGCAACTCAAAATATATTGAACATCATATTTTATAAGCCTTCCTTTAATGTTTTCAAATGAAGCGTTTGTAAAAGAACGGTTTGGTTTATGACTTTGAAGTATCAATGATTTCTTTCCATATTTTTGATTCTCTTACATTAGGGTTTTCCACGATTCTTTGATTTTTTTTATATGTTAATGTAGAGATAAAAATATTTGACTCATATTTTTACCTTAGGTATTGTCTTCGGTCAAAAAATTTGGTTGTTTTTAATGAATAAGCACGTTTTAAGGTCCCTAGAATACGATTTTACTATTTTTACGATGATGTCTGTATGCGTGTGTATGCGTGTGTGTGTGTGTGTGTGTGTGTGTGTGTGTGTGTGTGTGTGTATGTTTGTGTGTGTGCGTGTGTGTGTGTGTATGTGTGTGTGTTATATCCATATAAAGAGCTGATTTTGGTTATAATTGGTCAACCGAAATTACCCACATTTGAAGATTTTAACATTTTTTATTGAAAAACGATGTTAAATATCATTTTTTCACATTTAATGTTATTATAAATATTAAAGAACATTATATTCTCTATACGATTTGACTGCATTTTATACTTCATATTAAATGGATATAGAATTATAAAATTGTAAAGAAATTAAATTTAATAAATTAGTTAGCTATGCTAGAAACAGCTACTATAGGGCGCGAGCAGACACGTGAGTCGAGCAACCTTGAAGTGCTTGGAATCAGCTGATTTATGAGCGCGTGTCACTTTGACAAGAACAACATCAATTTGACAAGACAAATGTTTTGACTTATTTTGATTTTGAACTGCTAAATTGTTAATATTTTACAAATTTCAGGCAGTAAAACACATGACCTCAAAAATGGTAACATTTTAACAGTTCAAAATTAAAATAAGTCAAAACATTGGTCTTGTCAAAATGACATAGTTCTTGTCAAAATGACACGCGTATAATACATATCAGCTGATTCTAAGCACTTCAAGACTGCTCGAGTCACGTGTCTGCTCGCGCCCTATATTAGGAAAATTCTGATTGAAAGATGTCAGTGTCAATTGACATATTCGTAGTATATTTGTGTTATAATTTTACTCGAAATATAGGATATTTTTGTTCGAAACTGTCTGTATGGAATTTGTATAAAATACATACAACTGTCGAAAGGTAATGTACATACAAGAAATTTAGAATCTTTTGCAAGGAACTTTCTGTATGGATTTTATAGAATTCATGAAGAATCTAATCTCAAAAAAAGGTAGTGATGTAAAGCGAAGCGCGCGCGTTAAAAGTTTGTTAACTATATCAAATTTCTAACCTGTTTTTTTTTATAAATTATGGATCTACCTTGTTTACCATTTGCGTTGTTAAAATATCGATTCCGGTAGCTATAACCTGATAAACAGCTGTTTACCGGTAACAGTTCATTGGTAGAATTTTCGTAAATGCCTCATATAACTGACTGAAGGTAATGTGCTGGCCACATCAGATTTTTTATTTTGCGTAAAAATTTATAGAAAAAGAACTTTGCAATTTGCAATGACGTCATTCCGTCTATTTTGGTTGTTTCGTAAAGTACATATTACACAGCCAAAATATAAAAAAAATATATTACTTAGAACATATTTACTTATTATTGATCCAATCAATCTAATTTTGTCAAAAATTTATATTAATTTCGAAAACAATAAGGTCTTTATTTTCTTCTAGTATTTCAGAATCTATATTAACATTAATATTGTAACATGGGACGCACGCCGTCGCCGCCACTGTAAGCGAGTGTCTATTTATGGCGGTGACGTAAACACGCTAGCAGCCGGCCGATGTAAACAGACTGGACGCGACGTGTTTAATTACTTCCGGTCGCCTGAACCTTTTGTATTCATTGATATTACGTGTTCGAATATTCTAGACTGTTCTAGAAAATAATGGCAGCTGTATATAAGGGACGAGAGTTAGTTAGTTACATGGAGAGACATAGAGGTGTTCATATAGAGTGTTAGTGAGTTTGAGAAGCACAGTAGTATCGTGGCGAGCGTATGCAGTTGGTGTCGAGTTGGTACTCGGGAAGTTACTGGTATATTGGGATAGCTGTGGATGTGAATACTCGGTAGTGTTGACGAGTATTGGGAAGCTATAGTGTGCAAGAACAGTAACGCCGAGTCGAAAAGTTACTGGTATACCGGGATAGCTGTTAAAGAGAATACTCGGTAGTGTTGAAGAGTATTGGGAAGCTAGGTATATGGGGACAGTAACGGCAAGTGGAAGCTAATACTCGGCATTTGTGTTGAAGAATTGAGGCATACGGAAAGTCGGTGATACGGAGGCTGTGGAAGAGAGTGAGTTACATAAATAGACATATAGTGAGGTGAAAGGTGTGACTTCTGTCCGAGCAGAATATACAGACGCTGTTGAGTCAGTTGAGTATATAGACGCTGTGGAGGTTGGTAGGCGGACAGTTGAACATGATATAAGTATATAGTGATATAAATATAGTGATATAAATATCGCGTAAACAGTCTACAAGAGTCTGCAACAGACCGGCAGTCTAAGATTGGAACGCGTAGTGAAATAAATACTTAATAATATCGTGGAAATAAATAGTAGTGTTAATTGGTTAAATAAATAGTGTTAGTGTTATATAGTTAATTATAGTTTTAATCTTAATTAGTTTTTTAATAATTTTTTAATATAATTAATAGTAACTTTCTTTATAGTTTAATAAACACTTAATTTTAATTAGTAATAATTGTCTAATATTTACACTTCACCCAGATAAATAAAAACGTTACAATATACCGTTTTCTTCAATTCAAGTAATTTTAAAATTAAATTACCAAAATTGCTTCTTACATTTAGCCCTTGTTTTTACGCCAGTGTACGAGGTAAGTATACAACATAGCAAAAAGTATGTTGTACATATGATCTCCAGTGTAAAGTGTTTATTCTGTTCTTGCGTAGCTTGTTTACCCTCCCAGAAGTTTGCGTTAGGCAAATGTTATTAACAAAACAAAGTATCATGCCCGCTGATGTTTTTAGCAGGAACAAAGCAACACGAGTGTAATTTCGAGGTTGTACGTTTTGTTAGGAACTGCGGCCAGCGTGGTTCACCATTAAATATTAAAGTTTTCCGTACTTGTGTGTTTCTCACGTTATTCCTTACTCGTAAAATGTTTCCAGTTCGTGAAATGCATTTTCTCATAACTAGAACCGGGGATTTCAATTGCTAAAATATTGCAATACGCCTCCATTTGTAGGATTTATTTCGACTCAACCACTAAACTAACAAGAATTTTATTATATATTACGGTGCTGTAGTTTCAGCTACGTTGTTGTACTCTACCATTTTATTGAGAAATAAAAGAAAATGGTCTCAGGATTACAATATTGTAAAGATAACAAAACCCAGTGTTTTTGTTTTGTTTTTATAATCAAGTTTCACCGAGTGCCAACAGCTTGCTTAATAAATTTAGAGCAAAAGTACATTGGCAATATAGGAATAGTTCCTCACAAGGAAGGTTTTTTCGCAGTAACTCACATAATAAATGACAGATTTCTACAAAAAACTACCTACCGACAATTCGAAAGACAGTTTAAAGAAGAGTGAAATTTTTTTACCTTCCGTCACCTTTAGGTAAGGAAGGTATTGTCTTTGGTCAAAAAATTCGATGATGAGTTTTTAATCAATAAGCACGTTTTAGGGTCCCTAGAATACGAATTTATTATTTTTACGATGATGTCTGTATGTATGTGTGTGTGTGTGTGTGTGTGTGTGTGTGTGTGTTTGTGTATGTGTGGATGTGTGTGTGTGTGGATGTGTGTGTGTGTGTGTGTGTGTGTGTGTGTAACAAAATTTTCGTCTGCGATAACTCTAATACTACAGTTACAAAAATTATAATTTTTTCGTGTACTTCTTCGTTACATCCATATGAAGAGCTGATTAGATTTTGGTTACAATTGGTCAACCGGAAGTACCATCATTTGAAGATTTTAACAGTTTTTCTTGAAAAAACTATGTTAACTATGATTTTTCACATTTGATGTTATTATAAATATTAAAGAATATTTTATACTCTATACGATTTGACTGCATTTTATACTTAATATTAAATGGATATAGAGTTAAAAAATTATAAAGAAATTAAATTTCATAAAGTAGCCATAGCTTTGGAAACAGCTACTATATGAAGAAAATTCTGATTGAAAGATGTCAGTGTCAACTCAAATTGATATAGTGTGTTTGTCTTATAATTTTAATGGAAATATTGGATCTTTTGCTTTCTGTATGGAATTTGTATAAAATACATACAACTTTAAGGTAATGTACAAGAAATAATAATAAATAATAATAATAATAATAATAATAAATCTTTTATTTCTGCAGATACATTACACTGTATATAGAAAACGTCACAAAATAATAATTTTCTGTATGAAATTTGCATAAAATACATGCAACTGCCGGAAGGTAATGTACAAGAAATAGAATATTTAATTTAGCAAGGAACTTTCCGTATGAAATTTGTACAAAATACATAGAACTGACGGAAGGTAATGTGCTGGCCACATCAGATTTTTTTGTTAGCATCTATTTTATCTTTAGGGTTACCTAAAATACGTATTTAGTTTTTGTTAAAATTAATAGGTAACCCTAAAGATAAAATAGATACTAACAAAAAATCCGGTATTTATTGTAATGATTGTCATAAAGTTTATATCGGTCAAACTAAAAGACAAATTGACACTCGGTTTAAAGAACATTTTTATGATCTAAAAAGCGGTAATCCAGAAAAATCTAGCGTAGCTCAACATATGTTCATTAATAAACACAAAGTTAACAATTCTAATACAGTGTGTTCAAAAAAATTCCTAACTCGGAGTAGGCTATGAACAGATAAACGTATCTCATCATTATTCAATTCAAAAGTCAAGTTGTCAAAATTAATCTTGAAATCTAATTTTAAGCAGAAAAGACAATAAAGAAGAATACAGTATATTGACATTCACCTTTTCCTAATTCGTTCTATTTCTTAAATAAGATTCAAGAAAAAAAAGCATTGATTTATTTAGATAACATTTTTCACAATATCTCATGTCAAATTGACATTTAATTAAATATTTTCAAATTGACGTATGTTTCTTTGTTCATAACCTACTCCGAGTTAGGAATTTTTTTGAACATACTGTATTAAACTTTTAAAACATTAATAATGATAGATATTTACATGCATACGAGAGTTTAATAATAAATAAATATAAAAATAATTTGATGAACGCAGATCTCGGTCCCATATTAAACTCAAAACTTTTCAATTTATTACAAAGTTAAATTTTATTGGACGATTTAAAATTTAATGACTTATTATTGGACAAAAATTATCTTGATGTTTATTAGAAATTCTATTGTTTGACGGTTTTGTAAATGTTTCAACCTATAAACATTTGTATATTGACTGCAACTATCATTTTTATGTTGCTTTTATAGACATATCCCTGAAGAAGGCAACTGTGTTGCCGAAACGTCGGAGTGGTCGGAGTTGTCAAAATAAATAAATCCTGTTGACAGATATCCCGAAGATTTTTAATCCTCAAAAATTATCTTAGTTTATAGGTAATCATTCACCTGTGACTCCCATTCCTATATAATCCCAGTTCTCTCCCTGGTTTTTCAGAGTTGTTAGGACCTCTGGCATGGTTGACATGTTGAGTAATCTTGACTACTCTGTTTAACTTTCACTTATTGTACTACTGATGATGAGAACTTAGTTCTCGAAATACATATTTAGTTTTTGTTGAAATTAATTTTAAGGTTAAAGGGTAATCATAATAGTTTCAGTTAAATTTAACGTTAGACTACATATATTATTAATTTCTATTAAAACAGTTATATATTTTTCTTAAATTTAATTTAATTAATATTTGGTAAAAAGTGTACCTATAATACTGAAATAGCAGAAAATAGTTGGCTTATATCCTTGTATGTCCTTTCGTTTATTTCAGGGTATTTCCTTTAAAACAAACAACGCTTTTTGGGCGAACTAATGACTTTAGAAAAAAATGTTAAATTGTACAAGAAATAATTAAGAATAAGGGGCTATTTATTAATAATAACAAACCGAAAATTCGAGCAGTGGTTCTCAAATGGCAGTACAAAATTATATTTTTTTTAAATGGTATCCTATATAATTTGTAGCCCGTTAGATACAGAAGTTTTTTCTGATTTCAACGATATAAATATGGCATAGGGTTGTATAACAATTATTTCGAGAAAAATGGTATTAAAAATAATGTTATATATATATATATATATATATATATATATATATATATATATATATATATATATATATATATCACGGCTTATTACCCATTTCTGGGTGTGTCAATCTGCTTTGTACACAGATATCGGTAATGATGAATTATTTGCTCCGTGCGGGCGCTTACCAGGCGTCACCTTACGGGCACTCATTGCTGGAGTGGAGAGTGCACCACAGGGATCAATTTTGTGCCATTTAAAATTGGAAATATTTGGCGTCAGTCGATTCCTCAGATTCACGACCTGACACTCAATGTAATATTTTAATCATTTACGCATTGTATTTTTAAATAATACAGAATTAAGTATTGAACATTTGGTCTTACATTCTTTTTATAACTAGGTATTTATGACCCAATACATAAATAAATAAAACTAAACTACTTTCTGTTTTTTTATGAAATCCTCGGTATTTCTGTTAGGAGGCTTTATAGCACCAATGTTTATTGGGATTTTGTACTTTTACATGAAACAGGTAGTAAACATTTATAGAATTTTTAATATTTGTTTAAAATTCATAAAAAATAAAATATATATTTTAATCTATCGTAAATGCTTCCATGATCCATTTTAAGAAATTAACAAGCCTGTCTGTTTTCACATCAAAAGTTCGAGCTAAATATCTTATACAATTTAGAATTTGCTACTGCACCATTTTCAACTTTAGGTTGATTGTTCTCCGGCATGCAACGTTTTATTAGACTCTCCAAATAATTAGACATCTACCGGGGTGTCTTTCACCCTAATTGCTAATTACCTCTTTTAATAACGCGTTTAATTAATATTTGAGATTAAGCCAAAGCGCCTTTGATTTCCAAATATGTGGATTTGTTTGCGATGATGCGCATGCGCCAAGGTAGTTTGTAAAACGATTAAATTTTACTTACGTTATTTGGGGTACGGGTAATTAATTACCAACGTAGATATTAGGATTAATTACTAAACGTTAGTGATAAATTGAATCTTCCCATGAGTGACATCGTGGATCACTGAGCTTCCGACCTTTACAAGTTCAAAGTTATTCAATAAATGCGCTTAATAATATCAAACGAGAAGCAGGGAGCTTCCATGGAGCTTCCTACAGAACAAGAAATATCAACACTTAATGTACCAAGAATCTATTTAATAATAATGCAGAACGAGACAGCAGGTGAATTCATTTTTATTATTATTTTTTATTATTTTAGTTTCTTCGACTGACTAATGCCCGTAATGTCTCTCCAGTATGAGCCTTTGACTGACACCTTTCAGTTTTTGATTTCCTTCTTTATATAGTTGGCTTTTCAAGAGTCCGCAAAAAGGTTGAAGTATGCATTGTAGATTTTATGAAAAGTTACACTTTTGGTCTTTTGTGCAAAATTTGTGTTTCTTATAAAAATCAACAATGAAAATGGTAGCTGTTTTGTGTCGTAATGTCCACTATAGAAAATACTAGCCTATAATAACCGCAACAACTGAATAATCGGATAACCACAAACACGGCTATTCAAATAGGTTAACTGATTACCTGGCTAATAATAAATATACTCAAGGCCGGCGCTCGGCGGTAAGCGAGGTAACCGTGGCAGAAGGGCGCCAAAAGGTAGAGGATGCAGAAATTTTTAAAAAATTTAAAAGTAATTATAAGTTTATCAAGAAAATTACGTATAATTCTTCAAATATATATATATATATATATATATATATATATATATATATATATATATATATATATATATATATATATATATATATATATATATCTAATAGATACTCTTAAAATACCTTTATTAAAAGCAAATGTTAAATATGACTTTCCAATTCGAAATTTTAAATGTCCAAAGTCAGTTTTACACTTTGAAACACCCCAACACAAATTTCTGATTTAGATACATTTAAAAAATTAATTTTTTTATTTCATTAAGTAGATAAAAAAAATTATAATTGATACGAAAAAAGTTTTTTCGCAATAACCGACTAGTGCATTTATCAAAATAACCGATTACGCTAAATCGGTTTAACCGATTAACGGTTCAACAGATTTTCAATTCCTTGTAAATTGCAATAACTTTTACCATTATGTATGAGTTTCGTGATAATTATTTATAACCTAAATTAAATCACATTTTCTAATTTATTTATTATTTTCTCCCACTTTTTACCTGATATCTAATCCGTAGGTATATGGTATGTATATAATAACTTTACGTCATTAAGGCACAGATAAATTTTTGTATGTACGTTACCCTAAATATTTTTCCCAAATATGGATTTAAAAATCTTTAACATGTACTTTACAGACATCGTAAATATAAAAGAAATCTTATCCTACCTTTTTCGTTGCCCCCATCTTTCCTGCTGCTTTCTCCGCCTATGGAAACTGCATCCAACGATCCACCAACACTTATTGCACTTAATGTATATAGTTAATGCACACTGCACTAGTTATTTCTGTAGTAATAAACGAAATTCTTTCTAATTTGACATAAACAAATATCTCTCCGTACCATTTTTGTTTACTGACTAGTTTTGTTGAGTTTCGTTCAATTCGGCAAGCGTTCGCACATGCGCTAGAAAAATATTAAAATAATGAGGAAAAAAATAATTTTAAAGAGAAATAAATAAATTTAAATAAATTCAGAATTATTTATATGAGCATTTAGGGGCATACGAAAATTAAGCCCCTTAAAGAAGACGTGTCTACTGAAAAAACTTAATCATTTCAGGAATTGTGTGGCCTTTGTACGGGGCACAAAAGATTATTTAATTTAAAACATATGCTTACCAAACAATTGTAATTCTACAAAATGCACCCTTCTGTTTTTCTTAGATTCCCTTTTCACCCTTAAATTGAGTCTTTACTTATTTATACTCTTTACACCACGTATTGTTATTGTTATTATATATCAACAAAATCAGCTGACTGATTAACGGAATGTCAGATCAAAAAATTAAAGAATATCAAAAAAAAGTTTCAAATAATACCTCACTTATTCTAAATTCTAAGTCTTTTTCTTCAAATAAATGTTTTTGAAAAGTGCCTAATTTAGCCGCAAAATGAAAATTTTGTAAATTTTAATCAAATATGAGACCCCCACTGCAATCTACAGGTACATATCTATACTACATACCTGAAAATTTTGATAAACTATCAATAATTATTTTTGTGTTTCATAACCTATTCAGACTTATTAAATATAGTGTAGTTTAAAATATTTTTTGACAATATAATTTTTTATTGAGTAAAACCAAAAAAATCGATTGATTTTGCATTGGATTAGCAAAAATCAATACCAGTTGAGGCATCTTTCGGCAATAACATGAACTATGATTTTATAAACAATTTATAAATAATGATTTTTAAGTAATATTTTGTATAAGTTTATTTACATTTAGCCTCAAAAAAATAACAAATAATTACTTGTTAATTAATATAAACGATAATTATAATATTAAATGTCAAATGACAGTAACGGCATTGAGGAAATATACAAACAACACTATTTTTTCAGATTTTATTATTTGATACAGTTATATATAATAAACCATTTCGTCTTAATTGTTTTAAAATATTTCTTAAAATAAATATTTTTGAAAAGTCTGTAGTTTAGCCGGAAAATGTAAATTTTGCAAATTTTAATCAAATATGAGACCCTCACTGCAATCTACAGACAAAAATCAATACTACATACCTGGAAATTTTTATAAAATATTAATAATTATTTTTGTTTCATAGCACATTCAGATAGATTAAATATATTGTAGTTTAAAGTATTTTTTGGATATTTAATTTTGTTATTGAGAAAAACCAATAAATCGATAGATTTTGCATTGGATGATCAAAAATCAATACATGTTCTGGCATCTGTATGGAATATCCTGAACTAATATGTTTATAATAAATTATTTAAACAAATGTATTTTAACTTATAAAATTATTTTTTAAATATGTCTTTCAATTTAATGCTTTAAAAATTAATAACAACTAATCTTTTGTAAATTGTTAATAACAATATTTATAACCTCAAATCTCAAATGACAGCTGCTGACGGCAATTGTTAAACACTTGTACCTTAATTGGAACAGAAAACAAAACAAATTTAGGCAATTTTTATTTGACTTCTAGATGGTATTTGGTAAGAAAACATTTGTTTAAACAGCAGATATGCAAATAAGTTGTATTTCAGGTGTTATAAACCGGTTTGCAAAATGGATAATAAAATAAACCAGTTTCAGTTTGGAGTACCTGCTAAACTTGAAAAACCGGTTTGTGAAAGTGAACTCGTTATAAAAACAATATTTTATGTATTATAATAATAGGGTATGTACATTTGTAAATAATAAGCATTATATGCCATTGTTATTACTAAATATGCATTGTTTATAGAATTGCAAATCAGCTGATTACAAGATTCATCTAAATGCAAACATTAGAAATGTTTGGAGTTATCCTGCAAAGAATATTGTTGTTTATAATAATAGGGTATGTATATTTGTAAATAATAATCATTATATGGCATTGTTATTACTAAATATGCATTGTTTATAGAATTGTAAATCAGCTGATTACAAGATTCATGTAAATGCAAACATTACAAATGTTTGTAGTTATCCTGCGAAGAATATTATTGTTTAAGGGATAAAATATCGTAGGACTAAACTTCAGGGGTTGTTTGTAGGTTCTAGCTACTTAATTCAGTTTTGGATTACAGCCAAATAAGAATGCAGGCCAGTAAAGAAATCAAATAAATGAAATAATTCAGCAGTATTAAGACATTTTTCATGTTGTAGGTACTTGGGGAGCGTACAAAACTACCTGCAGGTATCTCAAAAGTACTATGCGATGCAGAAAATTTTGCAAAATGTTGCCAAATTTTATTTGAAGACTATTAAGCATAACAGAAGTCAGAACTCAAAGAGACAATGTGAAAGAACAAAATATTGTGAAGAATTTCTTTAACATAGCCTGGAAGACAATAATTTTATTGTTAATTTAGTACTTTTGTGCTAGAATTTAGTATCATTGTAAACTGAATCTGCTGATGTATAATTGATTTAGTTTTGATGAAAATTTTAACAAAGAAAAAATATAAGTATGTCAAATGAAATGTATAAGATTTTAACGATATATTATAACTAAAGTTTATAAATTTGATACTTTTGTACTTATTATTGCAAAAAAATGGGAAGAAAACTATAGGTGTCATGGCATTGTGATATAGGTATAATATTTTTTAATTTATTTCGTATTATATGTTTATTTCTGCAAACTACATTATAAGTACAATATTTACAATAAGTTATTGTTAACAATTAATGTTTATAATATTCATAAACAATCAAAATGTTCTTTTTTGTACACTTTTGTAATAGATATAACCAAATATAGTATTTATTAATATAAAAATTGGAAAATGTGTAATATTTTATTTATTAATCTCCTAGAATACATATAATAACAATAATTAATATAAAAATCATAATACATTGTCAAAATTTGAAGAAATTCCAATGTTTTTATTTGGTATTTAGGCGCCGGCGCTTCTCATATTTCACATACCACAAATAAATTGTTTATATAACAAAAGACGTATTCAGGAATTTTTTTGCTAACCAATTCTCGAGTATATCTTCTCTGAAAATAAAGTTCAATCATTTATTTTCTACTTTTTATAAACTATTGTGCGATATTTGTTGATTTACACATAAACAATAGCCAAAAAAGCTATTGAATGTTTTCTGAAAACAATTATTTTTAACTATATGGTATTGGATTTGATGAAGGTCAGATGTTTGTTGAGAATTGGTGGAGACATCATGTGCAACGGTGGTTGCAATTAGTACTAACGACAAAAAGCAACAAATTCATATTTTAAAACAATTAACAGAAAATAGTTTATTTTAAAATATAGCTATATCAAATCCTAAAATCTAAAAAAAAATAGTGTTGTTTGTTGTTTGTATATTTCCTCAATGCCCATTGGAAGTAAGTATATGTATTTGTTTATTGTTACTGTCATTTTACATTTAATATTATAATTATTGTTTATATTAATTAACAAGTAATTATTTGTTATTTTTTTGAGGCTAAATGTAAATAAACATAAAAAATATTACTTAAAAATCATTATTTATAAATTGTTAATAAAATCATAGTTCATGTTATTGCCGAAAGATGCCTCAACTGGTATTGATTTTTGCTAATCCAATGCAAAATCAATCGATTTTTTTGGTTTTACTCAATAAAAAATTATATTGTCAAAAAATATTTTAAACTACAATATATTTAATAAGTCTGAATAGGTTATGAAACACAAAAATAATTATTGATAGTTTATCAAAATTTTCAGGTATGTAGTATAGATATGTACCTGTAGATTGCAGTGGGGGTCTCATATTTGATTAAAATTTACAAAATTTTCATTTTGCGGCTAAATTAGGCACTTTTCAAAAACATTTATTTGAAGAAAAATACTTAGAATTTAGAATAAGTGAGGTATTATTTGAAACTTTTTTTGATATTCTTTAATTTTTTGATCTGACATTCCGTTAATCAGTCAGCTGATTTTGTTGATATATAATAACAATAACAATACGTGGTGTAAAGAGTATAAATAAGTAAAGACTCAATTTAAGGGTGCAAAGGGAATCTAAGAAAAACAGAAGGGTGCGTTTTGCAGAATTATCCTTATATTTGTTTTTACCTTCCGTCACCTTTAGTTAAGGAAGGTAGGTAGGTATTGTCTTTGGTCAAAAAATTCGTTTTTGATGAATAAGCACGGTTTAGAGTCCCTGGAATAAGATTTTACTATTTTTACGATGATGTATGTATGTATGTATGTATGTATGTATGTATGTATGTATGTATTTTATATGTATGTATGTGTGTGTATATATGTGTGATTTTTTCGGATCCTATAACTCAAATACTACAATTCAAAAAATTATAATTCTTTCATATTCCTTTTCTTTACATCCATGTGAAGAGATGATTAGATTTTGGTTATAATTGGTCAACCGGAAGGACTCTAATTTTAACAGTTTTTCTTGAAAAAATACTGTTAAATATAATTTTTCCATATTTACTGTTATTATAAATATTAAAGAATATTTTATTCTCTATAAGTTTTGATTACATTTTATACTTCATATTCAATGGATATAGAGTTAAAAAATTATAAAAAAAATTAAATTTCATAAAGCAGCTAGCTATGCTATAACCATGGAAACCGCTACTATATTAAGAAAATGCTGATACATCTTCTACAGACGAGAATGGAATAATTAGGGGAACATTTATGCGTTTGTCTTCCTCAAATTATGTAGAAGCATTCAAAATAATTTCTTTCCACGGTTTTGATAATATATCTCCCGGAACATCAAATTCACCCATTCCATCATCTCCAACGATATAGAACGTTGATGTGTTTTAAAAATAAATAAATGTTGATAATAAACAAAACAAATAAACAACATCCTTAGCAACGCCAACGCTTAAGCATTATTGTGATCAAAATTCTTATAAATGCAAACTTATTTCACATATTTTAGTGAGACATAAAATCTTGTATGCACCACGACCGTTACTTGATGATAATGCCCATCGGACATCTATCCTCGCCCTCCTGGCATTATCATCTACATGGACGGATCTAGGAAATGTCCAAGGAGGGGGCGAATTAAGAAACTTTAACTTCGGTCGAATTAAAAGACATAATATGAAAATATGACATTTTTATATAATAGAAGCAATATGTCATTAATTTAAGCTTAAAGCACAGAATAAAGACTTTATAAGTTTTCAAAAGAAGGTACAGAAATACAAAATTAAGTAATCGATTTTTCGTTTATTTTAGCAATGAAATATGATATGTTGACAACAAAAATATAATATGTAAATATACTGCATAATAAAGGATAAATTAATACATACAAATCAATTAAATTATAAAATCGGTTCTTTTCTTTTTTGAAGTCGCAAAACGATTAATTACATTTTCAATGTTTATATCTATGTCTTGATGCACATGTATATGTGCCAGTCCTAATAACCTGTCTTCTGTCATCCTATTTCGCAGCCATGTCTTCAGCCTTCTAAGAGCGGAAAAGCTACGTTCTGCACTGGCTACGCTAATAGGCACCTTTAATAATATTTCAAGTAGTGTATGGCAATTTGGATACACATCAAAGTCAATAGAGGAATATATTTCTACAGCATTTTTTAAATTTATTTCTTTTGAAGGAGATTAAATTAAACGTACACATTTAGCGCGCCACATAGTTAATTCAGCAGCACATATTTCCAGTGAATTAACGTTTTGTATATTTAATAAAATAATTTTGTATATTTGTTATAATATTTAGGTAGATGTTTGCAAGTCTTCTGTACTCATTATTGTTAAATTATGGGGAAGTAAAACACTTAAATGAAATGCATTGAGAGTATCTTTAGAAAAACGAGTCCTCAAATCGATTATCATAAAATCTAACATACGAATAAAAATACTTTTTCTGTAGTATTCTTCTGTACTACATGATTTATAATTATCTCGATAAAACCTAATAGTACATTACGCATTAATAAAACTGCGACCGACGTACTAACGACTGGCGAGTCTATTCCACGATACACCCCGTATCGTGGAATAGACTCGCCCAGCATAGTAGTTGTCAATTTGCCCTGAATTATTTCATATCAAGTAACCAAACGACGATATTTACGAGATAATATATTTTTTTAAATTATTATTTTGTTAAAATTTACCAACCACCAAGGAGGGGGGCGACCGCCCCCATCTCCCCCCGCTGGATCCGCCAATGTATCATCATCGAAACGCCCTTGGTACATAAAATACTATTTTGTGAAAATGTAAACCAGCCGACCAGTTATGAACATGGCCTTGTGATTCTAAATCTGTCGTAGTTATTTTCAAATTCAGAGTGACTGTACTTGTCTGCAGTGGTACATTTATTTCTAAGCATTTATTGTACAATATACTCTCATTTTTCGGAAGGTCCCCTATTCATTTCTCGAATAAAGCCTTTTATTTCATCCTCCAATCGCTTCCAAACAATTACTAAACAAAAGAACAACATCCTGCTGCCATGTTCCCTATGCATATTCATTTCTTTTTAATTGTAGTTCCCGCGATATTCTTCCCCCAGGCTAGGGGAGGGGGTGCCGCAAACCAATTACATCCTTAGGTTTTCAAGGTGTCAAACCAGTCCACCAATCAGAGCAGAGCGATTGTGAACTAATGGAGATATGATCGCTAGGTTTCCGGCGAAGGAAGTGGACCATAGATGTTTTTTAAAAGAATGAGCGGGAAATTATAAAAGATTTGCTTGGTTGACTGGGAGATATGATCAGAAAGATAATTGTAGGTTATGAACCATTTTGAACTACCAAAATAGAAATGTTTTTTATTGTGGCTTGTTTATTGCGTTAAGATATATTAGACACTTTTTTTGTAAAAAATAAACAGCTGTTGTGTGACAACTATAGTTAGAAATGTTTATCACGTCCACCCATCCATATAATTACCGCACACAACACAGCTTGTCTCATTTTTTAATATAATTATTTTTTATCCAATAATGTATTACCCGGTCTCTTGTAAAGTATGTTACACGTCTGTACTGTGTTTCAAAATGAGTTGGAGAAATAAATCAGTCCGTCAGATATATTCCAGTGGCATGTCAATAATTTTTTGGTAAGGCATAGTTGAAAACACAGAATTATTTTTTTCGAGATCACTCAAGTCATCTTACAATCAAATAAATATAATTTTAATAATAGGTAACAATATTCCTGGTGAATTTATCTGCAGCAATCCTGATATAAATCCATTACTATTCTTACAAATTTTGATATATTACTTGCGCTCATTTTTACCTCTCGCTAAGAGAGGTATTGAATTCATGCTAAAAATCGCATATCCAGATTTTAGTGAATAAGCATGTTTTAAAATCCCTAGAATCCGATTATAACATTTTTACGATGATGTCCGTATGTGTGTGTGGATATTGGATCCACGATTTCTCAAATACTATAAGACTTAAGTCAATTTTAATTACGGATTCCTCAATCTAACAATAATGGGAAGAGTTGGTTAAGTTTTGATAACAATTGAACAACCGGAAGTAGTAGTTACAAGAAAAAAAATTATCTAAATATTATTCATCGAAAATTTGTGTAAATACTTATATATTAAAGAACGTTAAATTCTTTTTGTAATTGACATAAATGTCACTGTCAAAAATATTTGTATGCCACAGTCAAAAATAAAATGTAATGTAATGCATTTCCATTACATTACATTTTATCATGCAAGTCGGTGTTACGTCTTTCCAACAACACAGTCAAAAATATTTAAACATCATTATGAAAATAAAAAAAAGTCTACAACGCAAAAGAATATACGTAAAAAATCTGATGTGGCCGGCACATAACCTGTCGCTAGATATTTTACCTGGTTGTACGCATAAAACGAAAAATATTTTTAAATACAAATACATATATTCATGTGTCACTAGAAAATAATTATTTTAATATAAATTATGTACAATACATACATTTTCTTTATATTCAATATCCTGATTTTTATTTTCTACTTTCCTTTTCTTTTTCTTTTATTCGGTATTTTTTCGCAAATTCCTTTTATGTTCTTTTTTAGGTATATTCTTTTGCGTTGTTGACTTTTTATTTATTTTCATAATCTTCATAATGATGTACAAATATGTTTGACAATGGCATACAAATATTTTTGACAGTGACATTTATGTGAGAATTACATTTGAACTTCTTGCCTTGAAGTAGTTTGATCTAAGAATTTTTACATCAAATTATTTTATATGCATATCTTTATCTCGAAATCTATAGAAGATATAATAATGAATTTATATTTATCGAATAAAGAATTTAACATTCTTTAATATAAGTATTTACATAAATTTTCGATAAATAATATTTAGATGATTTTTTTCTTGTAACTACTACTTCCGGTTGTCCAATTATTACCAAAACTGACTCGACTCTTCCCGTTATTGTTAGATTGAGGAATCCGTAGTTAAAAATGTCTTAAGTCTTATAGTATTAGAGAAATCGTGGATCCAATATCCACACACACATCCACACAAACACACATCCACACACACACACACACACACACACACACACACACACACATCCACACACACACACACACACAGACACACACACACACACACGCACACACACATCGACACGCACACACACATACGGACATCATCGTAAAAATGTTATAATCGGATTCTAGGGACCTTAAAACGTGCTTATTCACTAAAATCTGGATATGCGATTTTTAGCATGAACCCGATACCTCTCTCAGCGAGAGGTAAAAAAATATAAAAGGAATTTGCGAAAAAATGAAGAATATAAAGAAAAAGAAAAGGAAAGTAGAAAATGAAAATTTCAGGATATTGAATATTATAAAGAAAATGTATATAATTTCTATTACAATATCCCATTGATTTTGCAAATATATGTGAGAATTATTTTGTAGTGAGACATGAATATATGTATTTGTATTTTTTGTTTTATGCGTACAACCAGGTAAAATATCTGGCGAGAGGTTATGTGCTTGCCACATCAGATTTTTGTATGTATAGAAACTTTTGTGCAAGTGCTTTTATTTGACGTCAACATATTTATTACATTAACGATATGAATTCTATTATAATTTCAACAAAGGTAATTTACTATTATTTCAACATTTAATTACAAGTCTTTGTGTATGAAACTAGGAAACTAAATAAAGCTGTAAATAAATACTATAACAAAACAATCAAATAAGCTAGGAATTACCTGGATAAATATTATATTTATACTTTAATCTAGTTCATAAAATAGTTTGCTCTAGTTAATCCTTTTGTAAAACTCTATAATTTATTTTATGACGGAATTAAATTTTGTGCGTTCGCTATAAAATTTTATGGAGATTAAAATAAATTAGAATTATTCTTTTCACATTTCAGTATGCAAATAGATTTGAAACATGGTTTAGTTTAATATCTCCAACTATAAACTGTATTAAGTATATCCTTGGTAACTAGACGGACATCAATTTAAAATTTTAAAAACTTAAATTTCATTAAATACTATCGTAAATTCTTATAAAGATAAAACCAACAACCAACTTAAACAAATATTTTTTATCAAAAATCACCCAATCATACTCGTATAATAAAAATTATAGAAATTATTTTTGTGTTGTATTCCATTAATGGGATCTCGTGGCCCCGTGCCCGAGTGTCAGGTCGCGAATTTGCAGAGGCGGATTCGATCCCGACTGACGCCAAATATTTCCAATTTAAATGCTGGATTTATACAGCGTAAGCCGTAACGTAACGTACCGTGCCGTAACGTAACGTAAAGAATAAATCAAGGCATGCATATGTGATAATTTATACAACCGTAAGCCGTAACGTGACGTACCGTGCCGTAACTTGCCAAAAACCCAAAGATCGCCAACTTTTATCTTTCTACGTTCCGGCACGTCACGGTACGTTGCGGTATTACAAAAATTATTACTGCCCTGCTCTATAGTCTGTTTTTGTGTGGTTAACAATGTCAAAGTTGGAATAAATAAATAAAATGGATATAAATATAAATAATACTACATTACAAATAGTTTGTCTAGTGTGACTGTGACTGACATAAGTGACATGTGTCATGTGTCAAAGTTTAGATGAATATATTAAATGGAAATATATATGAAATATAGTGCATTGCGAATAAACTAACGAACCTGATAAATACAAATCTGATATACACTACACTTGTATCGACACAGCATTAGTATACTTTTTACGAAAATTTACCGTAAAAGTTCTGTATAAAATAGCCTAGAAAAATCACGCGTTACGATACGTTACAATACGCCACGGCACGGTACATTACGTTACGGCTTACGCTGTATAAATCTAGCTTAAATGGCACACAAAATTGACCCCTGTGGTGCAGTCTCCACGCCAGCAATGAGTGCCAGTGAGGTGACGCCTGGTAAGCGCCCGCACGGTGCAAATATTTCATCATTACCGTTATCTGTATACAAAGCAGATTGGCACACCCAGCACCCAGCAATGGGTAATAAGCCGTGATGATATATTTATTTAATTATTTATATTATATTATTCCATTAATATACATTTGTTTTACCATTTAAATATTAGTATTAAACCATAATTAACTTAATATAAAATATAATTACAGTTTTAAAATAATTCTCTGCTGATTTTTCATAGAAATGCAAAGAATAAAATTTCATAATTCTTTTAGTGTAAAAGTCAATTCTATATATCGAATTTTTTAACGAAAAAAATGCCAAATGTAGTTACGACATGTCTTTAATAGAGTAAGTAATCACCTGGTTTAACAAGTAGAGACTCTTTGTGCAAACGGATGTTTTAGTACTAACTCTAGATACAAATATACAGATATAAATGTTTATGCGGAATTTTGACAGTGTAATTTTGCAATATCGTTGTTTGTGTTTCAAACATAATGAACTTATTTTAAAGTGTGTGTATATAATTGTGCCAGTGTTTAATTTATCTTAAAACTTCCTGAAATCCTGAAAACTTTTAAGTGTTCGTAACCTCGTGTTCTTGAAAAAATTGTCGTGGATTACTAATCAGCTGATCCAGATGTAAGTACATTTATTATTGTTTTTCTGCTTCTCTCGATTTGCGGCTTGATATTTGTCCTGAATTCTTAAAACTCTTCTGAAATCCTGAAAGGGATGGTGTTTCTGGACAATGTTGATAGTATAAACGGCTTATACGGTTCGGAAAGTTTTCAGTATTGTGCTTGGATTGAAATATAGAAATACAGATATAAAAATAATTTGTAGAGATTGAGTGGTAGGCACTTGATGAAACATATTGATTATTATATGAATTAAGGTTAAAAATAAAACACTTGGTTAAGTTTCACAGTTTATTAATTAATTGTTCGACGATCGTTTCGACCTTGCGGTCATCATCAGGTTAACTATTACAAATTTACAAAATGTGCATTCTTAAATACTAACTATATTAGTTAGTATTTAAGAATGCACATTTTGTAAATTTGTAATAGTTAACCTGATGATGACCGCAAGGTCGAAACGATCGTCGAACAATTAATTAATAAACTGTGAAACTTAACCAAGTGTTTTATTTTTAACCTTAATTCATATAATAACAGATATAAAATGTGGGTCATATATAAAATATGGTAGAACAGGTTGTACATAATATTTGTGACAATAGGTTTTTGAATATTTGTGGAACAAAGGTTAGGAATTTAATACTCGACTAAATATTAAAAGGTTTACTTTGTATATACATTAACTATGTATTTCATCCATATTTATTAAACATGTAATTGTTATTATTATCATATCTACTGACATGTCAACAACAGTCTACAAAATGAAAACAAAATAAAATGACACTATAATGATCTTCATCAATACATAGGTACAGATTCTAAAATAATAAACTTGAGGAATAAACCACATAAGTTGAATATTTGTCATATTGTTATATGTCATAGCAATCTGAAAATAGCATCATTGAGAGAATTTCAAAAAATAATGTTTATTAATAAAATCTTCATTTTCTGAAACCGATGTTATGAAACATAACAGGCATTAGATGTTTTAAAATCTTCGCTCTACGAGCTCGGATTTCAAACTGACATCTACAGCAGTTATGTTACTCATAATTTATTTTATTTTTCCTTGACGATGGAACTTAATTTTTCACTTATATTCCTAGACCAATAATAACAATAAAGTACCAGTAAGTATATAAATAAATAATAAAATCCATGCACTCTTGTGGCTTAATCAATATAATTTTTTTACACAATGCACAAATTCACGTGGAGACCATATATTTTAATTTGCAGAATACAAATTTGAGTGACAAGCAGTAGGGTAGGGATAGAGTAATACATTATTTTTCATCTTTATGTACACTCATTTAAATACTTTCTGTTTCATATTTGAACTGAATATTTAGGTAGGTGACCATATACTTTAATTTCCAGAATACAAATTTGAGTGACAAGCAGTAGGGATAGAGTAATATATTATTTTTCATCTTTATGGGGTCTCGTGGCCGCGTGCCTAAGTACCAGGTTGCGAATTTGGTGAACCGGGTTCGGTCTCGACCGACGCCAAATATTTCCAATTTTAAATGGTGTAAAAATTGATCCCTGTGGTGCACTCTCCACGCCAGCAATGAGTGCCCGTGAGGTGACGCCTGGTAAGCGCCCGCACGGTGCAAATATTTCATCATTACCGATATTTGTGTATACAAAGCAGATTGGCACACCCAGCATTGGGTAATAAGCCGTGATGATATATTTATTTATTTTATTTATGTACACTCGTTTAAATACTTTCTGCATGTTTCATATTTGAACTGAATATTTAGGAGATCATATACTTTACTTTAATTTCCAGAATACAAATTTGAGTGACAAGCAGTAGGGTTGGAGTAATACATTATTTTTCATTTTTATGTACACTCATTTAAATACTTTCTGTTTCATATTTGAACTGAATATTTCGGAGACGCCATCACGATAAATGTTAGGCAGTTATGGAATTCTTAATAAATGATAAGTAAATGTCAATAGTATTGTAAATTAAATAAATATATCATCACGGCTTATTACCCATTGCTGGGTGTGCCAATCTGCTTTGTACACAGATATCGGTAATGATGAAATATTTGCACCGTGCGGGCGCTTACCAGACGTCACCTCACGGGCACTCAACAGTATTGTTTGGTTTTATTTTCACTTCAATAAACTTAGGTAACTTAGATCGAACATAGGCGCCCACAGGGGGGGGGTGTCGAAAGGGTCGACTGACCCCCCTTTCATTTATGGACTGTATCCATTTTTAAAAATAAAATTATAATTTTATTTTTTCATTTCAATGTATATCATTGTATTTTTTAATAATTATTGGTAATATTTTCTTATATTTTAATCAAAAATTTATTACATACTATCTATTACTAAGTACGAAATAGCTGAAGTGTCAGAATGAGTAAATTATGTTATGTACTGTTTATTATATTACTTTATCTTCAGTGTTGTATTTTCTTTAATATGCCGTGTTTTATTCTAATCATTTTATGATCACGTTCTTCTCAAAACTTTCACAATTATCGATTTTACTGTTATATAGAAATAAAGAAATAGAAAAGTAAATAATGAATAGACATTGCATAGTTATTTATATTAAAAGTACCTACGTATGATTAGGGTTGCCGTATTTTGTGAGGAGCGCGATTTAATTAACATTTAACTATTATACATTTTAATTTGAGCAGTTCAATAGAATAATTATATTGTTACTCAGTAATATATTTTAATTTAATGCAACTTTGTATTTTCAGATTGTTTCTGTAGTTATTGCTTATGCTCGCATCTCGCATCATAAAGCCTAGTAGAAGGGGCAATTCTACGCTTTTAGAGCGTACATACGCATTTTCGTCATAAAATATTGATTTTAATTTTTTAAGAATTTGTAAAATGGTAAAGAACTCTATATTATCTTACTTTGCATTAAAACACGTTTGACCTTGAAAATGATAAAAATTCGCATGCGGTGCATTTTTTTCTTACAATAGAAATTTCGACCCACCTTGTAAAAAAGTCTGCGGGCACCCATGGATCGAAAGAAAATAATATCATGTTATATTTTATAAATATTTAAGCTTAATACGCTGGTATATAGGGGACTGTACATACATCTTCATCTTCGAAAGATACTAGGCCTCGGCTTATATTACAATTTCCTCGAATTACAGCTTGAGTAGCTATTAAATAGCACGATAGTGATCCCTGCAAGAAATACTTACATCAAACTTTATAAATTCATATACTTACCTCATCATTGATCGATTTTTGTAACCCCCTAAATTTCTCCTCCTGTCCATATTTAACATAGACGTCCTCTTTTATGTCTCGGGAGGTACGTTATCTCAATTTATTTGTCTCATTATCAGAGTCGTTGGCTTGGCGGTACCTCACGTACTTCGGTGGGAATAAATAGAAAGATATAGAAAGTGCGGTACGTGATAAAGACGCGTGTAACAGTGATAAATAATCCAGAGGTTCGTGTCGAGAGAAAGGATAGTTCGCAATGAGAATTGGAGAACGCGGAGGTGGAATAGAGGAGAGAGAACGTGAGAATACGCCAATAGGAAATTGGAAAGAACAATTTAGTTGTTATTTGGAAAAATATATTAGAATATACTAGCATTTCTATCCAAATAAACAATTATAAAGATGTTCAGTGATAACTAGATTAGACCATATTTAGTAATGAAATTTAATTTTTATTTCCCGCTACCCTTGGTAAGGGAGGTATTGGGATCGTGCTAAAAATTTCATATCGAGATTTTGGTAAAAGACTACGTTTTAAGGTCCCTAGAATCCAATTTTAACATTTTCACGATGATGTCTGTGTTTATGTGTGTATGTGTGGATCCTCCACTCTAACTCAAATACTATCATTCAGAAAATTTTGAAACCTAGTATTTCAAACTTTTTCTGTAATGGAATATATGTTGTACCTATAATGTCAGGTTAGTAAGAATGTTGTTGAAAGAGAGATTGATTTTTTTGGATGATGTTTTTTTTTATTCTTTCGGGTTTGTGCTAACCCACTAAGTGGGAAATGCGTGATTTTATGTATGTATGTGTGTATGTATGTATGTATGTATGCATGTATGAAAGAGCCCATTAGATTTTGTTGAAAATCAAATAACCGGAAATGGCACTTTACTAGAAGCTCAAAATAGTTTTTCTTCGACAAATACCTTTAAATGCTATTTCGAGATAAATGTTATTATAAAAATTAAAGATTATTAAATTTTCTATAGATTTCCATTCATACTTTTTCTATATATTTTATAGATAAATTTATAAAATTATCTATAATTTAAATCCCAGAGCCTACGCTTTAAACAATCAAAACGCAGTTATTCAAATGTATGTAACAGACAGATAAATGTCACTATCAAAGAACTAATCATTTCAAAATAATATTAGTAACATTTTTTTTTTAAATATATCATGGCATATTACTCATTGCTGGGTGTGCCAATCTGCTTTGTACGTATTAAAAAGAAAAAAGTAAATAGAACAATAGAAAAGGAATTCAATACAGTTTCCAGCATAACTAAATATGTAGGTATGTATTTAGATTAATAAAAATTAACGATTCGCAAAAATGTTTAATCTAATCCTCATTTTTGGATTAGTGAATTCTATTCTATCCCGATATTTAAAATTTAATCTTCATTTTATTATAGCTCCGGTGGCTCAATGTTTAGAGCAACGCCTCATGTCATGAGTGCCCTCGGGGCTATGGGTTCAAATCCCACTAAGGCATGGATGTTTGTGAATGTGAACCCACTCTGTAATTGGGATTTAATCTTGTTTAAAAAAAGGTAGTTACTTGGATTAGATTCAAATGTATGTAACTGACAGATAAATGTCACTATCAAAGAACTAATCATTTCAAAATAATATTAGTAATATTTTTTTTTGTATTAAAAAGAAAAAAGGAAATAGAACAATAGAAAAGGAATTCAATACAGTTTCCAGCATAACTAAATATGTAGGTATGTATTTAGATTAATTAAAATTAACGATTCACAAAAATGTTTAAGCTAATCCTCATTTTTGGATTAGTGAATCTATTCGATCCTGATATTTAAAATTTAATCTTTATTTTATTATAGCTCCGGCGGCTCAATGGTTAGAGCAACGCCTCATGTCATGAGTGCCCTCGGGGCTCTGGGTTCAAATCCCACTAAGGCATGGATGTTTGTGGATGTGAACCCACTCTGTAATTGGGATTTAATCCTGTTAAGGGGTTAAAAAAAAGGTAGTTACTTGGATTAAATTAGACTATATTTTAAGAAATAAACTGTCAAAATTAAAGTAAAATTCGCTAATCCAAAAATAAGGATTAACTTAATCTTTTTTGTGACTCGGGCTGTAAATGCCGGAAGGTATTGTGATGGCCACACCAGATTTTTTTTATGAAAGCTTTTATTACATACTTTACTGAACCTAAATGATTTTCGATATTAGAAACTATATTTTGTTCCAAATACATGACAGCTCATTTCATTATTTTTACGTAAAAAATCATGCTACTGTTGATTTATTAATATACATTGAATTTTTTTATCATTTGCGAGTTAATTTTATAAAATTCATTACTGAAATTTCCTCGTTGTCAAAATTCTCTGAAAAGTAATCAAGTTACTGACAAATTCCTGTTTTTATTCTGGTGATTAAATTTAAATTATCGATTGTACGCGTGGCGACAAACGAACGCGTATTTTTTGCTGGCTTGTGAAATTTGTTGAAATGAATTTGAAGCGATTTGGTTTTCGAGTGGCCTGTAATCCTTCTCTTTAATGTTTCCCATTACCGGCTCAGTTGACTTGGATAGAACATTTTTCCGATCCTTTCCTCTCTTATCGGCCCCGCTTAACCGAACCCTGTAATTCCAAGCTTGTAAGATTTGATGGAGATTAGGCACATAAAGACCCGGCTAATTTCAATGCCAACTGCTATAAGGATTTTGAAAAGAGAGCTGTTAATTTTTTTAGAAACCTTCAAAAGGAGAGTCTGGTTCTTATTTAATGAAATAGTTATTAACAATTTGGTATATGACTAAATACATACATAAAATAGTTAATCAGTTTAGACATATAATTACGGAAAAAACAGTAATAAAGAACTAAAATAGGATATTATATAGGTAGTCGGAATAATATGGGAGTTTAGACATGCAATATTACTATTAATGCAATAAAAGTAATAAAATATAGCGTATTTTTTCGCACAAACGATATTAAAATTATCGTTAGTCAAATCGCCCGCTATTCGATGACGTATGCTGCATCTTTAGTTCGCCGTAGTTATCCGCTACAAGCGCTAGTTTAGAATGAAAACATGAACGTATGTCTTCTATATTTGATATTGAAACGTCAAATTTAATATCAAATCGTAAAAAGCAAATTATTTGATTTTAAATATGTAAACATAAAACCTAGAAAATACGATAAACACAGAAATAAAATTTTCAACTGTCAAATGTAAACATAAACAGTTGGCCGCGTTTTGCTTCTGTAGAAAATTCTGAATGCGCCTCTGCCTGACCGTACCAAACAGAAGCAAAACTGCGCGCGCTTGCAGGGAAAAGAACCGCCACACACATGTACGGGAGAGTCGACAGCGAGCCGTGGCACAGTGAGGACGTGAAAGAAGAATGTCAAATATTTCCTGTTGCATGATTTAATATTTGTGAACTATACCCTTCATTGTTAAATAATTAAGTTTCAAATAAATACACTTATCTGTTACATGTTCCTGGTGTTTATTAGTGATTTATCACATTTTTGGTGCCGAAACCCGGGAAGATAAGCGTAAATAAACACGTGTTTGAAACTTTGAATCGAACGGACAATGGAGGTGCAGTTAAAAATAACGTGTCGTGCAAATTTAACGAAATTAATTAATAGTGCCGAAGAATTTTTTGACGGTAAAGAGATTAGTGTCGCGGACTTGAATGTTTTGATCGATCGCATAAAATCCGCGAAAGAAGTGCTGAAGAATGCTACGAAAGATGCAATGTCGTTTGTTGAAGCTGATAAAATAAGTGAAGAGTGCCAGAAAATATTTGAATACGAAGACAATGCAGTGGCATGTGTTTCCAAACTCGAACAAATGAAGTCGCAGCTGCAGACTCCGAGACCAAGGTCACCATCACCGTCCCCTAGCGTTGTGAGTGAAGCTGCGCAGGTCAGAACGAGGGACGCACAAAACAGCAACGGCAAAAGGGCGGTAAAACTTCCAAGAATTAATCTTTTACAATTCAATGGTGATATGCATCTTTGGCCACAGTTCTGGGAACAGTATAATTTACATATTCATGAAAATAATGAGCTTAATGAGTCAGAGAAATTTTGTTATTTAAAATCATTGCTAACTGGACCAGCTGCACTTACCATTGAAGGCTTGACGACAAGCCAGGCAAGTTATCAAGATGCTATTGATATATTAAAAGAAGATTACGGGAAAACAGAATTTATTGTTGATGAATACATTCAGAAGTTATTATCTTTGCCAACAGTAAAAAATAGAAATGATGTACCTGCTTTGAAGAACTTGTATAATAATGCATGCATAATAACTAGATCTTTGAATTCATTGGGCATATCAGCAGAAAATTATGCTATAATGGTTAAGTCTATTTTACTGAAAGCATTACCGTATCAAATGAGAGTTGAATTTTGCAAAAAGCCATTGAATGATCTTGATAACGCACCTGACTCAGCGTCCGATACTGCTTCTGTAAAATCTGAGTATGATGAAAATTCTTATGCACGGCAAATCGCTAAACTCCTAAAATTCATGAAATTAGAAATAGATTCTTTATCTCGAGCTCAGGCATTTACAAATGAAACACGGGATAAAGAAACAGATAAACGAAGTAACGAAACAAGATTTGGAAAGAATTATATACGAAATGGAACAAAAGGCAGTTTTAGCAAACCATGTACAGCAGCTGGGTTGCTAACGACTGCAAAAGAAAATAGTTGTCTTTTTTGTAAAGACAAAAACCATCTTTCGGCAAATTGTAAAAAGTCTCTTTCTATTGAAGCTAAAAAAGATATTTTGAAACAAAGTGGTTGTTGTTTTAAATGTACAAAACCTGGACATAATGCACGCCGTTGTTTTGCTAAAATACATTGTGAAAAATGTAAACACAAGCATGTTACTTCTATGTGTGACCCAAATTTCAAGTCACGTGACTATAAAGAAAGTAATGAGAACCCAAATAAAAATTCGGGAGCCTCAAAGGAAGAACATACATCTAGTACCACAAATTTGATTGCAAGTAACGTACAAAAGTGCAGCAAGCATGCCAATTCAATTTATTTGCAAACCGCATATTCATTTTTAATATCAGATTGCACTGATAACGCAGTAATTCGTATGGTACTCGACGGAGGTAGTCAAATGACATTCGTCAAGGAAACTGTATCAAGACAGTTAAAATTACCGATAATAGGAGTACACAAATTAGCCATTGCCTCTTTTGGAAATGCTAAACAAACGCCAGCGAGAATCTGTAAAAAAGTTCACGTCAAATTAAAATCAAATGCCACTAATGAGGTTATACAAATAAACGCAATAGAAATACCTGAAATTTGTTTCGACTCGCTAGATGTTCCCTGCATGAATGATCCTGCCATTGAAAGTTTTGCGATGAAATACAAGTTAGCGGATAAAATTCCCAATACGAGTAATATTTACGAAGGCATTAGTATGCTAATTGGAGCTGATAACTATTGGAAGATAGTAACGGGTGAAAGAAAACAGTTGTCAGAAGATCTTTGTGCGCTTAATACTAAACTCGGTTGGACATTACTTGGTGCGAATGAAAACGCGACTAAGACTGTTAATTTGAACATTTCAACTTTACATGTAGGGGTGACAAACGATGAAGAAATAGATTTAAAGGGCTTTTGGGATTTGGAAACTATCGGAATAATGGACGAAAAAGAACAAGTGAGTGCGTCAACGTCGGAGTTTATTCGTGAAAAAATAAATTTTAATTTAGAAACCAATCGTTATTATGTGTCGTTGCCGTGGATAAGTGAAAACGCGAACATTGATTCAAATTTGAACGGTGCACAAGTGAGACTGAAAAGTTTAGTAAATAAATTGGTTAAAAACGATTCGCTTACTGAATATGACAAAGTGATGCGCGAATATTTTGAGAACGATTGTGCGGAATTAGTGCCTAAAACGGTAAACCAAAAAAGACAGTACTTCATGCCACACAGGCCAGTGTATCGCGAGGATAAAGACAGTACAAAAACTCGAATCGTGTTTGACGCGTCCGCGCATGCTCCGCGATTTCCTTCTTTAAATGAACTGTTACATTCGGGTGAAAACTTAATGCCTCAAATATTTAGAGTGCTGTTAAATTACCGGTTTGGAGAAATTGCGCTGATAGCCGACATAGAAAAGGCTTTCTTACAAATTGTGTTAGAAGAAAATGAACGGGATTCCCATTCTTTTTTATGGTTCAAGGAAAAGGTTAAAGATGCAGCTTGTTTACCTGAGATAGTACAGTACCGGATGAAACGAGTAACATTCGGTGTAACATGCAGCCCCTTTCTACTAAATGCAACTCTTCAAAAACACTTCATGTCGCAAGAAGAAAAATACGACGAGACATGTAACATTGTTGCAAAATCATTTTATGTAGATGATTTAGTTGTTGCTGTGGACAAAGAAGAATTGGCGCGAAAAATATTCGTGGAATCGAAGTTCATAATGAACAAAGCAAATATGAACTTGAGAAAGTGGCATTCTAATAACAAAAATATGAATGACTTTATGAAGACTGAAAGCAAAACACCAATTCGAAAAGTGCTTGGGGTATATTGGAATACGAATACCGATGAATTAAGCATAGACCTTTCTCGTTTAATTGAACAAGACAATCATAGCATTGTCTCGAAACGTATAGTATTACAAACCATAGCATCTATCTATGACCCCTTAGGATTTTTGGGACCGTTTGTTATAAAGGCAAAAATTATTTTGCAAGAAATTTGGAAAAGAAACTGCGGTTGGGATGATATTTTACCTATCGAAATTTTAAATGATTGGACGAAATGGTTCAACGACATAAAACATCTATCGGAATTTAATGTACCTAGAAATGTTTCAAGCAGTAGCCAAAGTCAGGTACAATTGCACATTTTTGCTGACGCAAGCCAAAATGCGTATGGTGCAGTAGCATACTTACGTAATATACTTTCTGATGGAACCGTAACATGCAAGCTTCTGATGTCAAAAAATAGAGTAGCACCAATAAATACCAAAATGCAAAAATCTTTAACATTGCCTAAATTGGAGCTAACAGCGGCAGTATGTGGCGCTAGACTTCAAAAATATATACTAGACAACCTGAATTACGAAATCAAGGTAGTTTATTTCTGGACGGATTCGAAAATTGCCCTGTATTGGATACGAGGCAACCCTTCAAAATATAAACCATACGTCTCAAACCGAATAAAAGAAATTCAGAAAATTTCTAAAGGTACTTGGAGACACTGTCCTGGGCAAGAAAATCCAGCTGATTTGGTAACTCGGGGAATACCAGCCAAGACGTTGGTTGATTCTACATTATGGAAAAATGGTCCTGTTTTTCTAATGAAAGATGAGACACAATGGCCCACATCGGAGTTAGATAAAAGAATATGTGAAAATGAAGTTATTTCAACATTTGTTGTAAACGTTAATGAAAAAGCTGAAGTAAATTCTATATTTGACTTGGAAAAATACAGTAATCTCGATAAAGCAATCAGAATAACTTGTTACGTACTAAGATTTGTTCATAACATACGAAAATCTCACGAAAAGAATAAGGATGCATTGTCTATAAGTGAAATGAGGACAGCAGAAAAGTACTGGATAAAATATACCCAGAGAAAAATATTCCCGGAAGAAATTGAATGCTTGAAGTCAGGTCGGAATTTACCTAGATATTCAACCATACGTTTATTAAGTCCGTTCGTAGATAAAGAACAAATAATGCGATTAGGCGGACGATTACACGAGTCTGCATTACCGTATGAAAGCCGTCATCCTATTATATTGCCGAAAAATTCTAGTTTGACTAATTTGATAATCGGGAAAAATCATGTCAGTTGTAGTCATCTAGGTGTAAATTCAACGTTAGCAAGTATACGGAAGAGATATTGGATAATAAAGGGTAGACAAAAGGTAAAAACCGTTTTGAATAAATGCTTACCTTGTAAGAAGATGAAAGGGAAATCGGGAAATGAACCTTTTGCACCTCTGCCTGCATCCAGAATCAGAGAAGCAAATCCATTTAAAATTTGTGGTTTGGATTTTGCTGGTCCTTTGTATGTAGTAACCTCAAATAATGAACGCAACAAAGTCTACATATTACTCATTACCTGCGCAACGATCAGAGCGGTACACCTTGAACTTGTACCAGATCTGTCTGCTGAAAATTGTTTAAGAGCACTACGACGATTTATAGCCAGAAGAGGAGTACCCGATATAATCTATTCAGATAACGCAAAAACTTTTAAACGAGTATCATGCGAGCTTAATGAACTGAAAAAGTTACTGAAAACAGAACCGATTCAAAATGATATGAAGAAATTGGGAATCGAGTGGAGATTTAGTATCGAAAGAGCTCCATGGTGGGGCGGCTTTTGGGAGCGACTAGTAAGAACAGTAAAGGACTCTCTAAAGATGACAATTGGAAAAGCTGCATTAATCTTTGAAGAACTTAGAACTGTTTTGGCTGAAGTAGAATCGACAGTCAATTCAAGACCGCTTACCTATATTGACAATGATCCTGAAAATTTATTAATCTTAAGCCCATCACATTTTCTATTGGGATGTGCTGAAACTACCATTGATTTCGATTCTGCAAACTGTCAGGCTATCAAACGCAGCCACATTCTTCAAACATGGAACGTGCGAAACAAAATTTTGAATAAATTTTGGAATAAGTGGAGAACAGACTATCTGCAACAATTGAGGTCTGCGCATACCAACATCAACCCGAAAACAATGAGCATCAACAAGGGCGATGTCGTCCTTTTGTTTGAACCTAATGTTAAACGTTTACAATGGAAAATGGCTATTGTAACTGATCTTTTCACAGGTCGAGATGGTCGAACGAGAGGCTGTCAAGTGCGAACAGCTGACGGAACTTCCCTGAAGCGACCAATACAGCTGCTCTACCCCTTAGAAGTCAATTCGGCCCCGGGGGAGGATGTAGAAAATTCTGAATGCGCCTCTGCCTGACCGTACCAAACAGAAGCAAAACTGCGCGCGCTTGCAGGGAAAAGAACCGCCACACACATGTACGGGAGAGTCGACAGCGAGCCGTGGCACAGTGAGGACGTGAAAGAAGAATGTCAAATATTTCCTGTTGCATGATTTAATATTTGTGAACTATACCCTTCATTGTTAAATAATTAAGTTTCAAATAAATACACTTATCTGTTACATGTTCCTGGTGTTTATTAGTGATTTATCACAGCTTCTGAATAAGCACGTTTTAAGGTCCCTAGAATCCGATTATAACATTTTTACGATGATGTCCGTGTGTGTGTGTGTGCGTGTGTGTGTGTGTGTGTGTGTGTGTGTGTGTGTGTGTGTGTGTGTGTGTGTGTGTGTGTGCGTGTGTGTGTGTGTGTGTGTGTGTGTGTGTGTGTGTGTGTGTTGTGTGTGTGTGTGTGTGTGTGCGCGTGTGTGTGTGTGTGTGTGCGCGCGTGTGTGCCTGTGTGTGTGTGTGCGTGTGTGTGTGTGTGTGTGTGTGTGTGTGTGTGTGTCGATTTTTTCGTCCACAATAACTCTTATAACAAACATCCAAATTTATCTTTTTTCCGTATTTAAGCTTCTTGCATTCATATAACGAGTTGATTAGATTTTAAGTAAAATTGGATAAATGGAAGTGATACTTTACTTGAAACTCTGTACAGATTCTCGTGAAAATTTATTATGATATATTTTCACGAGAATCTGTACAGAGCTTCAAGTAAAGTATCACTTCCATTTATCCAATTTTACTTAAAATCTAATCATCGTTATATGAATGCAGGAAACTCCAAAACTTGTCAAATTTAGAATTTACGACTTTTATATGAAGGGGATATATTAGATTTTGGATATAATTGCAAAACCGAAAGTGAAACTTTATTTGAACAGATTTTCGTGAAAATATATTGATACAATCGAAAACTTTACAAATTTGGTATTTGAGACTTTTATATTAATGAGAACGACATACTAGATGTTTTATAAAATTGATAAACCAGAAGTACTACCTTACAGGAAGCTATAAACAGATTTCTTGAAAAAATATATTATAACATGATCCAAAACTTATCAAATTTGGTATTTAAATGTATAATTTGAAACAACATTTGATTTTGACTATACCTATATGATAAACCGGAAGTGGTACTTAATTTGGGGCTCTTGGTATTACAGACATCTCTATTTATTGGAACAACAAATTAGATTTTGTTTGCGAACGATCAACCGGAAGTGATACTTTACTTACAGTTCATTGCTATTTCAAACATGGAATTGATGGGAGGTTATGTGTTGGCCACATCAGATTTTTTTTAATATGTGTTACAAATTATGTATACGAAGATAACGATTGACGTTAAGTAGACAACGAATTTCATAATATTTCGTTATGATAACGATTCTATAGAATAGGCCTATTAATAGACTTTGTGTGTTGAAAATTGCTTTCAATAATTGTAATTTAATTCTGGAAACTGGCTATGATTGACAAAATAAAAACAGTTTTAAATTTGTATTTTTTGTTTACGGAAAATATGAATGAGACATGGATTTATAAATTTATTATTAATAAATACAATACATTTTGTTACAAATTTACATTTGATATACCTATTAAATACTGAAAACAATCATGCAAAACAATTGTAAAATAGTTAGAATATTATACAGGCACTGATAAAAAACGTGTATACATACATTTCTTATTCTAAACCCTATAATTATTCTGATAGCCCAAATAAAAAAATATCAGCTACTTTTTTATCTAAAAGACATTGATAGTGAAATATACATGTAACTATTATAAAATTCAAATATTTAAATGTTTACAATAAATTATTTACAGTATTTACAATATGTACAACAATAAATACAAACAATAATTTTACAGTTTTTATCGAAATATAATTGGTGTGTAGTCCAATAATTTATGACCGACCAAATGGTTGAAATTCGTCCAAATTATCTCGCAAACTAGGGTCGCAGCCTTGTTAGTTTTTTTCGGGCAGGTAGTAATCTACAGCCGTCCCGTAATTTAGCCCAAACCAAACTTTTTCTTAAGTGCTACAAATTGTTTTCTTTTATGAAAGTTTAGTTTTTCTGTGAATGCGTCTTAGAATTTGTTGTTTTTTATGATATATCGTCATTTGTTATGTTTTATCTGTCAACTTGATACATCTATCATGCTTTGTTTTTGTGACGTGTTATCCTCAAATCCATTTTCTTTCCGTTCTATTGTTTTTATCTTGAAAAAGTTGATATGAAAGAATTATAAAAAAAGTCAGTGAAAGATATCGTATTGCAGTTTCAATAAAAAAAAACGTAGAAGGCGTTGGAAAGAAACAAAAAGTTTCTCTTCAATTTGCCACGCATTGAAAGAAAGGCGTTTACTTTTTCAATAAAGTATCGCAAGACAAAAGAACAAATAAACTTGGCTTCTTCCATTCTTAAACAAATAGGAATTTCAGGATTTTCACAAATTAAAATTGCGCACGCTTTCCGCAGCTATGCGTACATTATTTTTTTCGTCCGACTATGTTATAAATAAATAAATATATCATCATGGCATATCACCCATTGCTGGGTGCCAATCTGCTTTGTACGCAGATATCGGTAATGATGATGACATATTTGTACCGTGCGAGCGTTTACCGCCTATGTTATAATAGAATAAATAACGTTCAGCAATTGACAAAAACAACCATAGTACAAATATTGTAAATATGAGTTACATACAACGACATGTACTTTCAAAAATGTCACTATGGTAAAACTGTTTCTCGCATTTTAAAATTTGAGCGTTTCTACATTAACATCCTTTAAAAATGTCTAATTATTATATAATTGCCCATCAATGTTTATTTTTCTTTTTCGTAACTAGTGATGCACGACGAGGCGAGAGTACTCTCGCATCTCGTCTCGTTGCATTATGCGAGACGAGAACAACAGCGAGATTGCAATTTAAAATTCGAGGCATAACAACTGCGAGAAGCGAGAAAACTCTTGAGATTCTCGCGAGAGTCTCGCAATAAAAAGTATTTGTAACTTTATAGCTTTGATTCATAAATTCAATGAAAAATGCACTATACACGGAGTGGAGTCAACGATAATTCGTGCATGGAACAGGTGAATGTGAAAATTATATGAATTGACTATATTTTTTTGAGTCTGAGTTTTGAATTTAATAGAATTAGTTTTTCTCCAACATTTCAGCCCCTACTTAATCTCAGTTAAAACGACGATTAATAAAATTCTTGTCTCTGAAAAATAAATGATCTTATATTGAGCGTCGATAGGAGCCAACACGGAGTGAAGCGGAGTGATTGGTTGCCAGCGGGTTCCCAGTGTAGCCCTTTTTTATGAGTAAATCTTACTTAAATAGTGAGATATAGTTAATAATAAAGTGTAGAAACTTTTAGTTACAAAAAATATTTTTTTAAATGTTTAATTAGTTTTACTGATGACAGAATGTATTAACAGATGTTCGTATTGAAATTTGGTGACTAGAATTTAGTGTTTCATCTCTTTATTATAGTTATATACGACTGTAAATACACGGAAGACGGAACGATTGGTGCGAACTTGTTTTTTGTAGTTCAACTGATACGTAAATACCGAGGTAAATACGTAGTGGGCAAGCGCTTATTTTTACAGCGAGACTCTCGCGAGATTTTCGCGTGAGAACGAGACGAGACCCAAAAAAATGTGTGACGACAGCGAGATCGAGATTGCAGATCCGATAACGAGACGAGATCGATATTTTATATTTCTCGTCTCGTCTCGCCTCGCGTGCATCACTATTCGTAACGCACACAATTAATTTTTTCTTCAGTCTATACACAAAGTAGCCATTTGCGCTCTCTTTTGTCAACGCAAAATGTCACTTTGCCGCTCATGCGCGACAAAGTAGAAAAAACGCTCGTTGTCCAAATTTCTACCTATACAATGTTGAGAAATATCACTTGTCTACATTCTTAATAGAAACGTTTAGTCAGGAACTAATGGCACTGTAGTTACACATTTACCACCTTCACAAGTCAATCTGACATAACTGCTCTGTCGGTATATTACATAACCAAACAAAATGCCGCACTGCTGTGAAAATTAAATGGAGCATTCATTTACAAAAACGAACGTAAAAAATGCATAGATTAAATTGAAGCAATAGCTCAAGAAGAATGGAAAATAGCGATAAATTAAAATTAAATATAAAATAAATTGTGTGAACAGTTGTGCTGCCACCTACAAAAGTTTTGCGTGAACGCTTCCAATTTTGAAAAAAAAAACGAAAGCCAAAACAATATCTTGAAGTCATATTTGAATACGTTCATATCTTTACTGCAAAACTATTGACTAGTACTGTAAGTGCAAAGTGTACATTTTATTATTTTTTGTGATGGTAGAGGACCCCATTGTGGCGACTGTAGAAAAAATCTTGTGTGTGTTTCGAGCGCAAATGGACATTGTCGATTTCGAGAGAATGACAATGTCCCATTTTGCGCTCTTAATACACAAATAGCTATTTTATTATTTCTTTGCGGGGGGTTGTATAAACTTGCATGAACTTGTTATAATAACATGCGTTTTATTTCTTTTCATTGTCAGTCTAGACCTCGTGCAGATATAGTTAATTTTTTACAAGAATATTAGACTAGTCAAAAAATTCTTTAATAGGCAAATAAACACGTAACTGAAATGAAGTGGAAAAGTAATGTAAATTTACTTGGTTTTTAGTTATTGATATCACCAGAATATTTAATATGTTATTTTTGTTATATTCAAATAGTTATAAGTAATAAATAATTTATAGAAATGAAATATACAAAATTATTTTCTTGAGTGATACAAGCATATCTGGACAACTGTATATTCCTCTCTCATGTTTTTATCATACGAGATCTTGTTATAAGTTATTAGTTCCCGAAAGAGAATAAAACAAAAGTGGAGGAACCGAACGCGTCAAGCAAGTGCTATAGATTCACAAGTCTTGCCTTCGACGCCTCATTACAGCCCGACTCACACTAGCAAACAAAACAACATTTTTAAAAAGAATCTCGACTCTTTCATACTCTCTTACATCGTGTAGACAACAAACCGGACTGATTGCTTCATTGAAGAAGAAAATAGTAAAGTGGTAAAGTGTTAGAAAAGATTTGCTGATGCAATTTTGAAAGGCTGCAAGTTTGAATTTAATTGGAAATATGAAATGAGTTTTCTTTCTAATTTAAAAATAATTAATTTTGTAACAATTAGTGACATGACATATGATGTTGTTGTATTAAGCCTTGAGCCAATAACTAGGAGATCGCTGGAGAAAAATTTCATTTTCATTGGTTCGCAGCCACCACTATACTCAAAATTTTTGACTCTGTCGGGTCTAGCAATAAAACTAATTATGACAAAGCGGCATATTGCCGTTTACTGCTTGTATTATAACATTGGATATCAACGCCGCTCTGTTGAAATTCTTGGGTCGCCACTTACTGTGAGTCGTAGAGTATAGTAAAATAATCTTACTGTTCCTTGAACATAAATGCTATTTTTGTATGCTGCTATAGTTTTATTACTAGACCCGACAGAGTTAAAAATTTTGAGTATAGCGAAAGCGTCGAGCCAACCGACACCCCTTTTAGTTACTGTCTGCGAAATATGCATATTTATAATAATAATTAAATTGTTTCATTTTGCGCTCTCTTTGAAATTTATCTCACCAAATAGCAGACGACATCTCTGATTTTCTCAGATAAACTTTTGTTTTTAAGTACTCTTTTGCTTTTAAGCAAAATCACTCAAGCAAACTGACATTAGGTAAAACCCCTTCTCCTTCGGAGTTGGGATTTACCATGCAGTTTACTTTCGTGTTTGTTGTTAAACAAAAAAATTCGTGCAAAATAAAAATTTATCGACAAATTCAGGAGGTCTTGTGATAATACTTCTGATTATTTTTTCTCTATTTTAAAAACCTCGAAGAAATGTTTACCTTTCGTCACCGTTAGGTAAGGAAGGTTGTCTTTGGTCAAAAAATTCGGTGGTGAGTTTTTGATGAATAAGCACGTTTTAGGGTCCCTTGAATACGATTTTACTATTTTTACGATGATGTGTGTGTGTGTGTGTGTGTGTGTGTGTGTGTGTGTGTGTGTGTGTGTGTGTGTGTGTGTGTGTGTGTGTGTGTGTGTGTGTGTGTGTGTGTGTGTGTGTGTGAGTGTGTGAGTGTGTGTGTGTGTGTGTGTGTGCGCGCGTGCGTGCGAGCGTGCGCGCGTGCTTGCGTGCGTGTGTGTGTGTGTGTGTGTGTGTGTGTGTCTGTGTGCCTGTGTGCCTGTGTGTGACAAAATTTTCTAATGCGATAACTCTAATACTACAATTCCATAAATTATAATTCTTTCGTATTCCTCTTCGTTACATCCATGTGAAGAGTTGATTAGAATTTGGTTATAATTGGTCAACCGGAAGTACCCTCAATTACAGATTTTAACAGTTTTTCTTGAAAAAACGATCTTAAATATATTTTTTCACATTTAATGTTCTTATAAATATTAAAGAATATTTTATTCTCTATACGATTTGAATGCATTTTATACTTCGTATTAAATGGATACAGATTTAAAAAATTTTAAAAAAAATAATATCATATATTAGCGAGCTATGCTATAACTCTGGAAACAGATGCTATATTAAGAAAATTCTGACTGAAAGGTGTCAGTGTCAAGTGCAGTTGACAGTGTGTTTGTGTTATAATTTTACTTACTTTAAGTATAGGATCTTTTACTAGAAACTTTCTGCATGAAAATTGTATAAAATACATACAACTGCCTTAAGGTAATGTACAAGTAATAGAATCTTTTGCAAGGAACTTTCTAAACGACATTTATGCAAAATACATGGAACTGACGGAAGGTAATGTGCTGGCCACGTCAGATTTTTTTTAAAATTTACTGTAAATAAAGTACCAAGCCCTTTCTATTAAAATGATTTTAAAAAAATGTGCAACCACCCTATTGAAGGGAAAACGTTTCTAAAGGCACTTTCAAAAAATGGTTTCCAGGACTGTTTTGAACAGTTGTACGAAAAATGGAACAAGTACGTAAATACAGGGGTATACTTTAAAGGTAATTAAAGTAAAAATGTTCTACCTTTTTTCAATAAGATTTGATTTGCCAATTTCATGAACATTTTGAAACTACCTCGTACAACAATTGTTTAAAAAATGGCAAAAATTACTCGTATCGTACATAAATGAATGCCAATATTGATAAATGAAATTTTATTAATTTCAAGAATAATTTAAACATAGTTCGCAATTTCAAATTAGCAAAAATTGAACAAAATGATATATAATAATCAATTATTATGGTGGTAATTGGAAATACTTTTCTTTGTCATGTACAATTTAAATTGTTCTATAATTATTCATACTGTAAAATACATTATTATTGGCCAATCTGATTTCGCTAACTTCAACTAACAGTATTGAAATCAACGAGTAGTATGCAGAACATATCAAAGAAACACCAACAAACTATAAAATTCCCGATGAAGAGAATCTCCCACATAATTTTTGCAAAGTCCATCCTCTGTGTGATTTCTTTCCACCGTGTTATTCTCATGTTAGCACCTCTGGATTCTTTCCTTCTCTTCTCATGATGTGGCAGTGATCGTGAGGTTTGGCTGTGTGATTCTCTCTGTAATAAGCGATTACCACATTCCGTAATCGACAGCGATCTGTAATAACACGTTGTGTACGCAGCTTCGGCTTTGGAGCACAGGGCGGATCAACAAGCATAAGAAGAGCGAGAAGAGAGCCTTGTTGAGCAGAAGAACAACTCAGTGGCGCAGGGAAAAGAAGAAAAGGGGAGAGGATTTTGGTAGAGTTCGTTCGCTGTGGCGTGGTTAATAGAATAGAATTAGTGCTCCGTTCCTATGCAAGGTTACTCGTTGCTAAGGAGAGGCGCTAATTTTGACTACTGCACAGTCATAAAGTAATGGCGTATTCATGACGTGCCTGTCATATTCTTATAGCGAACGGACGGGAGTCATTTCACGGGTTCTAAAACATGTCGTGTATATGAGGTAGCGTCAAAATGTTTGTCAGTAAAATTTTATTAAAAAATCTGATGTGGCCAGCACATTACCTTCCGTCATTTCTATGTATTTTGTATAAAGGGCATACAGAAAATTCCTTGCAAAAGATTCTGTTTCTTGTACATTCCCTTAAGGCAGATGTATGTATTTTATACAAATTCCATACAGAAAGTTTCTAACAAAAGATCCTATATTTCCAGTAAAATTATGACACAAACATACTGTCAACTGCACTTGACACTGACACTTTTCAATCAGAATTTTCTTAGTATAGCAGCTGTTTCCAGAGCATAGCTGGCTAATATATATGATATTTAATTTCTTTATAATTTTTTTTACTGTATATTCATTTAATATGAAGTATAAAATGCATTCAAATCGTATAGAAAATAACATATTCTTTAATATTTATAATAACATTAAACGTGAAACAACATCGATTTTTCAGGAAAAACTGTTGACCAATTATAACCAAAATCTAATCACATGGATGTAACGAAGAGAAATACGACAGAATTATAATTTTTGGAATTGTAATGTTAGAGTTATCGCATTAGAAAATTTTGTCACATACAGACACACACACACACACACACACACACACACACACACACACACAAATACACACACACAAATACACACACACGCACACACAGACACACACACACGCACGCACGCATACACGCACGTACGCACGCACACACACGCACGCACGCACGCTCGCACGCACACGCGCACACACACACACACACATATATACATACATACATACATACATACATACATACATACATACATACATACATACATACATACATACATACATACATACATACATACATACATACATACATACATACATACATACATACATACATACATACATCATCGTAAAAATAATAAAATCGTATTCTAGGGCCCCTGCTTATTCATCAAAAACTCACCACCGAATTTTTTTGACCAAAGACAATACCTTCCTTATAAAGGTGACGGAAGGTAAAAAGGTACAGCGTTTATATATTAATTTGCTTTAAAATACACCCCTCCTCCGAAAAACTATTCAGAACATTCCTCGAAAACATTTTCTGAAAATGCCTTCAGCCGTAGGAACAGGTAAAAAATCGGTTGGTACGACGTTAGGAGAATAGGAGGGATGTTCCAGAATGGTGACATTGTTCTTACCAAGGTAATTTTTCACCATCAGGGAGCGATGTACCGGTACATTCTCATGCAACAAAACCCAATCGTTTCCTGCCCAATTTTCACGACGTTTTCGTCTGATTGCGTTGAAGTATATCTACTAAAGTCTAAGTTTACAATTTGACCTTGAAAAATGAATTCGTGGGGAATCACGACCTCTTGTTGTTGTACAAGTGAAATTTTGACTTGTGTCGCTCGTATACAGTCAATTTTTTATCGCCTCATTTCCGTTTGCTTTCTTTTGCAAATTTTGAAAAATAAGTCTTTGACTAAAATGGGTTCCAACATATCAAAAATAAAAGGAACAATAATTATTTTCGGCGAGACCTCATTATAAAAATATTCATTTTTAATTTATACACAATTGCCGAAAGAGATAAATTAGTTTTAAATTATTTCATATTTCCAATTATCAACAAAACAAAAACATTTCATTCCCAAAAACTTTTACAAAAACTATTCACAAACAAAAACATTTACCTAATGAAAAAACTTTTTATAAACTCGAAATTGAAATTAAATATTCGTATTATAATTACGAATACCAACACGACAGAATAATTGCAATAATGATTGGTAAAAAAAATCCGTTGCCCCCTGCGGGAATTGGCTTCGCACACCTCTGGTTGGCTACCTTGCAACGCCTCCTTCGATGCACTTGTTACATTTCGGTGACCCAACTGACCGGGTTATACAGGTGATCACATCAACAGAAAATATTTTATACGCATGAGCGATTTCCAAGCAACGAGTCATTGTTGTGTTGTTTGCGAGTTTAACAAGTGTTTTTTCACTTGTTTATTTATTGTTTGTCAGATGTTTTTGCTTTGCAAGTGTAATCATCAGGAAATGGATCTAGTTATAGAGGAATTCGTCATTTTTTTGTAGTTTTTTTTTTGTTATGTATAGGAATTTTGCACCTTATAATATTTGTTATTATAAAATATAAAATTAGATTCAGGTGTATTTACATACATCTTGAACTATACAGTTTTTTGTGTTACATGTGTAATAGAATAATATACAATATGTTAGATTTTACATTTTACAATAAAAACGAATACAATTTGTTGCTTACGCTTTTAAAATATACAACGTTAATGCCCATATTCATAAACAATCGCTAAGTTTCAAAACAGCTCGTTAAAGTTTTTGACAAGTTACATTTCGATTTTTCTGTCAGTGTAGACTGTTTTTACTGGATAATAGTAATTTACATTGCAAGACCGTTACTTGGAACTTTACGGGCGAGCACGGTACCTAACGAGCGAGAAAAGCGAGCTTGTTATCCGCGCGAGCACGTAAATTTTGGGTAACGGTTGAGCACTGTACAATGTTTTATGATATACGGAGTTGTAAATAACTTGAAAAAATCTGATGTGGCCAGCACATTACCTTCCGTCAGTTCTATGTATTTTGTATAAATGTCATACAGAAAGTTCCTTACAAAAGATTATATTTCTTGTACATTACCTTAAGACAGTTGTATGTATTTTATACAAATTCCATACCGAAAGTTTCTAACAAAAGATCCTATATTTCCAGTAAAATTATAACATACTGTCAACTACACTTGACACTGACACCTTTCAATCAGAATTTTCTTAATGTAGCAGCTGTTTCCAGAGTTATAGCAAAGCTGACTAATATATATGATATTTAATTTCTTTATAATTTTTTAACTCTATGTCCATTTAATATGAAGTATAAAATGCATTCAAATCGTATAGAGAATAAATAATTCTTTAATATTTATAATAACATTAAATGTGAAAAAATGATATTTAACACCGTTTTTTCAAGAAAAACTGTTAAAATCTTCAAATGAAGGTACTTCCGGTTGACCAATTATAACCAAAATCTAATCAGCTCTTCACATGGATGTAACGAAGAGGAATACGAAAGAATTATAATTTTTGGAATTGTAGTATTAGAGTTATCGCATTAGAAAATTTTGTCACACACAGACACACACACACACACACATACAGACATCATCGTAAAAATAGTAAAATCGTATTCTAGGGACCCTAAAACGTGCTTATTCATCAAAAGCTCACCACCGAATTTTTTGACCAAAGACAATACCTTCCTTACCTAAAGGTGACGGAAGGTAAAAATCATTGAAACACACCACAATACACTAAACTATTTGATTGAAATAGTCTTTGAAAACATATGGCGAAATAACGAATAAATAGAACTGTATATACAATATGTTGTTATGGTTTCAACAGCCTGTAAAAAAGCTCTGTTATAAGAGGTTTACGATTCAGTATAACGTAATAGCTGTTAACATATATAGGAATGTTATGTATGTCATAACTGCCGAAGATGCCGGTTTGAAATTGTACGATATCTAAGGCTTGTTACGATTCTTAATATCCGTGGTTTTTTCAATAGTTTATCGGTTTTAGAAAATGAAGACAATATTAATAAATAGTATTTCTTGAAATTCACTCGTTACTACTTTCAAAATGCTATGGTGAACAGAACTATTTTTTTGACATATGTCATTATGATATAAATTCAAATTATGTGCTTTATTCCTCGTGTTTATTATTTTACATAAAGTAAACCGTATTTAGAACGATACACTAACGCTATATGTATGTATTGATGAAGAACGTTATTGTAATTTTATTTTATATTCATTTTGAAGACTGTTGTTGACAAGTCAGTATGGTAATAATATTACCTTACAGATACAGTTATTATTTAGTTACCAGCCTAGTTTTGTACATATAAACAATGGATTAATATCCTGAATCCGGTAAAAATTATAACGAACCGTTAAAAAAAGTGTTTATGAATATGGGCATAAATATTATAAGTTATACAAAGTCAATTAAAAGGGTCACGCAAGAATTATTGAGAATAAATAAAGCATAAAGTTCATATTTTTAGAATTTTATTTAAATTTTTTCAATGTAGTTTTCTGAGAGATTTAAAAACTGTTGTTGTCATATAATAAATCATTATTCGAAAATGCTCTGTTGTTAATTCCATATTTTTACTCACAAAAAAGTGATTAAGTACTATAGTACCAATTTAATTTTCCTTTCTTAACTTTGTTTCAAATAACAGATACATAAATAACTTTTTGAAATTTTGTTTTACTGCCTTCCTGTTTTTTGAATGTATTTTCAATAATTCTAGCGTTACCCTCGTAGTAAAATATATACAATAATCGCCATTTTGTCTGTAATCATATAATGTTATATAAAATAAATAAAGAAGTATGTACCTACATTTATAAATGTATTATATTCTAAAAGTATAAGTACCTATTGGTATTATATATTTCACATATTTATTTTACTTTACTACTTGGATAGTTTTTGATGGAAGGATTTGCACCCAGGTCCTTTAGTCCGATTCTTCGTCACAGACGCTGCCACTTGATTGGTCGGCTGACCAAACATGGCGACCACTAATCACGTGATAGTAGAAACCACTGTCTGCTAATCTGTCACGTGACCACAGCTTGCGGCTGAAAAAAAAGAAAATCAAAATTAGTTCAATATTCTTATTAACACTTCCCGCATTGTACAATAATATTTCGTTTATATAGGTAGTTCAATTTGCTCTATAATCTTGTGCCGACTTTTTTTTCCTGCATGGAAATATCAACATGCAGAAAAAAGCATTGTTCTAGCCATTTTCGACAGTTTTTCTTTTTTTTTGAAATTATTGATAAATCATATACATACATTAGCCGTGTTCCTTCGGGCTGTGATTTGTAATCTAAATGATAAAAGTAATCATGATTAAGAAGAATAATGTTTTTACGTTTCCTATTCGTTATCCCCACTTTCTCATTTTGTGATCACTAGACAACCTTCCCCATTCCCTTCAGAATCAACCTTTTTGAGTGATTCACATGGATTCATTTCAGAACAAATTGAAAATATACTATTTCGAGCCTAGAAATTTACGAATGTGGGGTTTGTGGCATCAAGGGAAATAAGATTTTTCTACAAAAGCGTATAATGAACCACATAAAGATTTGTTTGAAATAAACATACTTCATATTCCTTACCAAGAAAATTATTTTTTACTTCAATATAATCCATTTTTAATTCTTCCTATAACACTAGACAGTTGATTATTTATAATATAAAGTAGAATAGTTTGCATTAGTCTGCATATGACATTGACATTTGACACTAGATTGTGTTGTTTTCTTGCTATAATTTTTACATCCTGTTTCAAAAGAATCACGATTAAATTAATCAGGATTCACAAAATCACAATCACAACCCGAAGGAACACGGCTAAGGATATGTAGTGAAGTAATGTCATAGTATTATTAACACTCAAAGTTTCTGGTTGATTTTAAACCACTTATTAAAAATTACGAAATATCGACATTGGTTATTCTTGCTTGTTTTAATGACTGCTCTTTTCGTCTGGATTTTGACAGGTCCGCATTACCATCTCCTTGTTCTTGGGCATAGGGCAAACACTATAATTTGTACTGCGTGCACTCTCAAAATTCTAGACTAACTAGACATCGACAGGTGCAGCTGTCTTGCACCCTATAATCAGGGCTGCAAACCCTGCCTAATTCTTGCTAACAAGATGTGGACATCGGTTATTATCCCACTTACAGTACAGGGAACACTTAGTTTTTTTTTTAGTCTAAATCGTTAGGAGATTAGACAGAAAATCGGTAGTCATACTTTTTAATGTAAATTAGAGTAAATAATTGATAGAATTTGTAGTCAACAATAAGTGGAACATTTGGAATATTTAAAGATTACACATGAAATATTTGGTTTGTAATTGTTAAAGTGATGACGATGCATACAAATTATAAATAAAATTACACCTTAACTTTAAATTAATTTTAATGAAAACTAAATACAGATTTCGGAAACTCAGTTCTCATCATCAGTATTACTAAATTAGGAAAAATTAAACAGAGTAGTCTAACAACTTTTAGAGTCATTAGGACCTCTGGCATGGTTGACATGTTGAGTAATCTCGGCTACTCTGTAATTCTTAATCAATCTCATTTTGGCCAAAAAAATTCATTGTATGTTTTTGCATCTAACCAAATCTAGAACGTGTCTCACATTTATTTTTACCTCCCGCTACCCTTGCTAAGGGAGATATAGGGATCGTGCTAAAAATCGCATATCGAAATTCTGGTAAATGACCACGTTTTGAGGTCCTTAGAATCCAATTTTAACATTTTCACGATGATGTCTGTGTGTATGTATATATGTGTGTGTGTGTTTATGTTTATGTATATATATATATATATATATATGTGTGTGTGTGTGTGTGTGTGTGTGTGTGTGTGTGTGTGTGTGTGTGTGTGTGTGTGTGTGTGTGTGTGTGTGTGTGTGTGTGCGCGCGCGCGTGTGTGCGTGTGTGTGTGTGTGTGTGTGTGTGTGTATGTGATCCTCCACTCTAACTCAAATACTATCATTTAGAAAATTTTGAAACCTTGTATTTCGAACTTTCGCTGTAATGGAAAGAACCCAATAGATTTTGGTGAAAACCGGAAAACCGGAAATGGTGCTTTACTAAAAGCTCAAAATAGTTTTTCTTCGAAAAATACCTTTAAATGTTATTTTTTGAGATTAATATTATAAAAATTAAAGATTATTAAATTTTTTACACATTTGCATTAATACTTTTTCTATATATTTTATGGATAAATTTCTATAATTATCTATATATAAGCAAATATATCATCTTTACCGATATCTGTGTAAAAAGCAGATTGGCACACCCAGCAATGGGTAATAAGCCGTGATGATACATGTTTTTATTTTATTTTATTTAAGCTAATCATTATTTTTGGATTAGTGAATTCTATTCTATCCCGGTATTTAAAATTTAATCTTAATTTTATTATAGCTCCGATGACTTAATGGTTAGAGCAACACCCCATGTCATGAGTGCCCTCGGGGCTCTGGGTTCGAATCCCACTGAGGCATGGATGTGTGTGAATGTGAACCCACTCTGTTATTGGAATTTAATCCTGTTGAGGGGTTTAAAAAAGGTAGTTACTTGGATTAGATTAGACTATATTATAAGAAATAAACTGCCGAAATTAGAGTAAAATTTGCTAATCAAAAAATGAAGATTAGCTTAATCTTTTTTATGACTCGAGCGGTAATTGTGGGAGGTATTGTTTTGGCCACACCAGATTTTTTATTATTTTTTCTCTGCTTTTATATTTATTTATTTGGAACTTTATTTCTAACCTTTTCATTTTATTTTCCGTGGATGACTTTTTCGGCGGAGTATAAGTTATTCATTAGATACATTCAGTTACGCCCAAGTCAAGTTTTTCTAACATACTGTCAATCTCACGTATTCAATTACGTGACATTCGCATCTTGTGAGACATTTCGGTTTTTATTTATTTATACCTCCGAACACATAAGTGCTTCTTCGTTCGCAACACCTTAAAGTACTTGTAAAATTTTAACAACTTAAAGACGAACTATCTTTCAAAACGATTTAATATCTGCCAAGATAAATTATTGTGAGAAAAAGCATCAAAGATAGAAATAAAATCAAAGACACAAAAATTTAATAGAAGACTTTTGGTTAGGTTTTGCTGATTTCTTACTGCAACAATAATTCCATTCCTCTTTGTCTGTTTCTATGTTTTAGACGACTTTTTAAAATTAAATATCATCACGGCATATTACCCGTTACTGGGTGTTTCAAAACTGTTTTGTTAACAGATATAGGTAATGATGATGACATATTCGTACGGTACTGGCACTCATTGCTGAAGTGGAGAGAGCCCCACAGGGGTCACTTTTATGCCCCCATATTCGCAACTTGACCCTCAGGTACACGGCCACGAAACCACATAAATAGGATGACCATATTTTCAAAAGCTAAAACCGGGACGCGCCTTAAAAAATATCTTATATAACCTCCCGTCAATTCCATGTTTACAATAGTAATGAGCTTCCGATTGATCGTTTGTAAACAAAATCTAATTTGTCGTTCCAATAAATAGAAAAGTCTGTAATACGAAATTTTGGAATATATTCTATTGTTTTTCCTCGAAAATTTGTTAAGATCTCCAAATTAAGTATCATATAAGTATAGTCAAAATCAAGTTTTAAATACCAAATTTGATAAGTTTTGGATCATGTTTTAATATATTTTTTCAAGAAAATCTGTATATAGCTTTCTGTTAAGTACTACTTCCGGTTTATCAATTTTAGAAAAAAATCTAATACGCCATTATTATTAATATAAAAGTCTTAAATACCAAATTTGAAAAGTTTTGGATTGTATCAATATATTTTTCACGAAAATAAAGTATCACTTGTTTATAAATTTTTGCCAAAATCTAATATGTTGCTCCCCTTATATAAAAGTCTTTAATACCAAATTTGACAAGTTTTGAATTATATCATAATATATTTTTACATTTAATGTTATTATAAATATTAAAGAACATTGTATTCTCTATACGATTTAACTGTATTTTATACTTCATATTAAATGGATATATAGTTATAAAATTATAAAGAAATCAAATTTCATAAATTAGCTAGCTATGCTAGAAACAGCTACTATATTAAGAAAATTCTGATTGAAAGATGTCAGTGTCAAGTGCAATTGACATATTCGTAGTATATTTATGTTATAGTTTTACTCGAAATATAGTATATTTTTGCTCGAAACTTTCTGTATGGAATTTATATAAAATACATACAACTGTCGAAAGGTAATGTACATACAAGAAATTTAGAATCTTTTGCAAGGAACTTTCTGTATGGATTTTATAGAAAATACAAAGGCATTTACGAAAATTCTATCGGTAGATACCGCATCTACCGACTGTGTTCGAAAACACGAGTGGTAAAAAGTTACCGTGTTCCAAAATTGTTCAATATCTACCAGATCTATTTACCGGATTCATGAAGAATCTAATCTCAAAAAAAAGGTAGTGGGGCAAAGCGAAGCGCGCGCGTTAAAAGTGGAAATGTGTTCAAAGTAAGACTCTGCTCAGTCTGTTAACTCCGTCAAATTTCTAACCTATTGTAATTTTCAAATTTTTTCATAGGTTATGAATCTACCCTGTTTGCCACTTGCGTTCTTAAAATATCGAATCCGGTAGCTATAACCTGATAAAAAGCTGTTTACCGGTAACAGTTCACCGGTAGAATTTTCGTAAATGCCTCATATACCTAACTGACGGAAGGTAATGTGCTGGCCACATCAGATTTTTAAAATTTAATTAATTTGCTTTCTGATTGCTTTCTTGGTTCTTGGGCAATTTTAGATCTTTCATTACTGTTCTGAAAACAGCTCACCTTCGCGATAGTAATACACATACACGTATTCGTAGGTATATATTTCTGATTAGATCTCCTGTTTCGTATGCGGCATTTCATTACCGCTGTTCGTTCAGTGTCCAAATGAAATCAAAACAGACGTCCAGTTTTCCAGGCCACAGCCGATGTTCGGGTTAATTTGCACGGTGCCGGGTTATGAATTAAACAACGAACAACGAGTCGGCCAACTATACCACAGCAGTGTCCGACAATTACCACACTATCGGCTCATCAAAAATTTAACCGGAAAACTCCACCTCATAGTTGGATTATCACTAGCTGGTTAATATTTAACCCCTGGTTAGTAATTACTACAGAAATTGCGACGATTAACAAAGATTAAATTTGGACCAATGTATTTTAAAATTATTTATTTATAGATGCATAGAATTAATGAATACGTGTTACAAATTTATAGGGTACATAGGGAATGCAAAATAAATTAATTTGTACTAATTAACTCATGTCCGAAAAAACACAGTTTTCGAGGTACAGACGATTAATTATCTACCTTAACTGAAGCGTTAAGGTGGAAGAAGAAGATTCTACATATTGGGTGTTTCAAACTAAGATAGCCATTTTAAATTACACTCAAAGCTGCGTCAAATGACCTCTTTAAAAAAAACATATTCCTATATGGCAAATGCCTGCAACCAAGCTAAATTTTTACAAGCTGTGCCGTGACTCGATTGCTATAGCTTAAGGATGTGTAATTTCCAAAATATTATATATACTAGGATGGACCTTAAAAGAGGTCAAGATGAATTTCATCCGGACCGCCCCCTAAAGTGGTTTCAAATCTGATGTGGCCAACACAAAACATCCCGCCATTTGCAGCCCGAGTCACAAAAAAATTAAGTTAATCCTTATTTTTGGATTAGCGAATTTTACTCTAATTTTGACAGTTTATTTCTTAAAATATAGTGTAATCTAATTCAAGTAACTACCTTTTTTATCCCCTCAACAGGATTAAATCCCAATTTCAGAGTGGGTTCACATTCACACACATCCATGCCTTCGATGGATTCGAACCCAGAGCCCCGAGGGCACTCATGACATGAGGCGTTGCTCTATAATCATTGAGACACCGGAAATATAGTAACATGAAGATTAAATTTTAAATACCGGGATAGAATAGAATTCACTAATCCAAAAATGAGGATTAACTTAAACATTTTTGCGAATCGTTAATTTTTAATAATCTAAATACGTAGCTACATATTTACTTATGCTGGAAACTGTATTGAATTTCTTTTCTATTATTCTATGTACTTTTTTCTTTTTAAAACGTTACTAATATTATTTTGAAATGATTAGTTCTTTGATAGTGACATTTATATGTCAGTTACATACATTTGATTAACTGCGTTTTGATTGTTTAAAGCGTAGGCTCTGGGATTTAAATTATAGATAAATTTATCCATAATGTATATGTATATAGAAAAAATATTAATGCAAATCTATAGAAAATTTAATAATCTTTAATTTTTATAATAACATTAATCTCGAAAAAATAACATTTAAAGGTATTTTTCGAAGAAAAACTATTTTGAGCTTCTAGTAAAGTGCCATTTCCGGTCATCCGATTTACACCAAAATCTAATGGGCTCTTTCCATTACAAATAAAGTTCCAAATACAAGGTTTCAAAATTTTCTGAATGTTAGTATTTGAGTTAGAGTGGAGGATCCACACACACAAACACACAGACATCATCGGGAAAATGTTAAAATTGAATTCTAGGGACCTTAAAACGAGGTCATTTACCAAAATTTCGATATGCGATTTTTAGCACGGTCCCTATACCTCCCTTACCAAGGGTAGCGGGAGGTAAAAATTGTGCAAGCAATGATTCTGCTTAATATTATTATTTGACCGGGCCTAAAGGTACTTGATTTTTCCCAATTTAAATAACATTGACCGATAGTATGAACAACTGATTAGCGGTGATTAACGAGCATTTGATTAGCATTGTTTTATTTCTGTCAATCGTTTATGGACCATTTTAGAGAAAAATACTTCAAAGAAAAGTTGTAGAAAAATTAATTGCACGCATCTTTTATATGAAGTATTTTTCTCTAAATTATTCTATAAACGATTGACCGAGATAAAACAATGCTAATAAAATGCTCGCTAATCACCCATAATCACTGTTCATATTAGCGGCCATTGGGTTTTGATACATTTTAGAACTGTATTTTGCCAAAGGCAATAAGAGGTTTACAATATCCACTCAATATTGGTATATATAAAATTGGATTCTAGGGACCTTAAAACGTGGTAATTTACCAAAATCTCAATATGCGATTTTTAGCACGATCCCTGTACCTCTCTTACCAAGGGTAGCGGGAGGTAAGAAAATAATAACTGAGGTGATATGTCACAGCCAACTAAAATTAATGTAGAAAATTACATTTTTAAGAGCCTACGTTAATCTATTTTGAATCCCCTACATACTCTATAAATTTGTAACGCGTATACATTAACATTTTGTTATAATCGAGGCATAATTTCCATTTTTCACTTGAGCTACGACAATATATTCGTATATTGTAAATATAATATCGCAAGACTTCTCCACATATTGTTTCCATTTTTGTTTTTGTGAGGTATTACCCGTATTGTAATTCTCCTCAAAAATAAATCCAAACTGTCAGAATTTTTGTTCTACTTGGGAAGTAGCAACAAGAAAATATAATTATAAATAATTATGAATTTCCTTTAGTCCCCCTATGATCTTCACACGCATGTTTACGGTGAGTGAATGCGTGCTTAGTTACTTTTTCTATTCAGCCTACTAGATATGAACGTAATTAAAATTATATTCTATACACAACGTCATGTTTTCACTTAATTTATAATATAACATACAAGCTGAGTTTGAATTTAAAAAGGGTTATTATTTTTCTAGCAAGCTTGGTTGGTTTTTTGATAGTTTTTTTTTAGTTTTGTAGGACATTAATAGGTTTTGTAATAACGGCATAATTATTTATTTAATGTCATGTATTGCTTTCAGCATGCGGATATATATTATTGCTCCAGTTGAATAAAAATTACTCGTAATTGAAATTAATGCTTTATGTGCAGTATTCATTACTTGATATCAATTAACATTATGTTGTACTATGTTTTAGTTTATAATTTATGCAAATATTCATTACAACAAATGAAATATTTAGTACCATAGATTATTAATAAAACGCATTAATTTGAACAATAATCCTAGATATCTATAATTATTGTTGAGTATTATTAAAATATATATAATTTATAAATAGGCTTTAATAAAAAGACAAAATTAAATGCATAAACTTATGTTTGTATTGACCGTCTGTGGTTCTAACGGGCTGGGTTCAAATTTGACCAACGTCAAAATTTAAATTGAAAACCTTTTTCCAAAAACAACCCTAGTCCAAATATTGTTTGCGTTATATTCTGCGACATGTACTTTTAAGGAGCCAAACAGTTTCATAAAGAGTTTTTTGCAAAAAGTATCTTAGTCACAAGTTATTACATTTTAAAGTTCGAGCGTTTCTATACAAAAACGTTCTATAGAAATGGTTATTTTTCTATTTCTTAACATCCAGTAAATATTTTTCTAATATTTAAATATGATCCCGAGTTAAATTAAGTTACAGAAATCAAGAAATCTATAAAAGTAAGGAAGCTAGAAACTTGCTTTTTGAATATGTGAAATTAAACAAATCGACATAGGTTGTTTTTGCTAAGAGCTCCATCCAATTAAAATATCCTAAAATTGATCCTTGTAGTACTCCAAAACAGTTCGACGACATAAATCTATGGTTTTTACCGAAATTTATGAATAAAACCAAATAATTATTAAAATTTGGCGCAGTCGGTAAAATATTTTATTTTATATTTTATTGAAAAGAAAGAATATTTCAGTCCGAAATAGTTTGTTTCGGGACATGGGTATGTGGTGGATCAGGTATTAAATCAAGTCATATACCATGGCTATATGTTTTAGCACATATCGCACCATATGAAATTAGAAGAAACTACTTTACTAAAAGTTTTTGGAATAAATTTTAAACTTCACCTGATATGTTTTCGATTACAAAAGATTCAGAGAATTTACCATCTAACAGACTAAAATTTCGTAAACCATTCTGAAATGAAGAATTTCTTAATGCACTTTTCTGCACTTCAGAACATTGGCAGAAAGCCGATATTCCAAATAAAAATTTATATTTATTTCTGGAAAATACGCGATAGTCCAAATTGTGATTGTGGAACAGAAAGAGAAACAATTCAGCATATAGTTGAAGAATGTCCCTTATCTAAATTTCAGCAAGGTTTCGCCGTACTTCACCTATTAACGGAAGATGCACTAAATTGGATAGTAAAAATAAAAAGTATTTAATTTGTATTGTTTTTTACTTCCGTACGTGCGTACGTATCTCGCATAACTCAAAAACGGTAAGCCGTAGAAAGTTGAAATTTGGAATTTAGGACTGCTATATCTAGCTGTGCACCTCCCTTTTTGGTCATTACATAATTTCTAGAAATGGTACTTTATTTCAAGCCTATAATAGATTTTAATGAAAAACTATTTTAAAATATAATCTAAAACATTTCAAATTTGGTATATAAGACTGTTATGTCAATTGGAATAACATAGTAGATTTTGGTTAAAACAGGCTAACCGGAAGTGACATATTACCTGAAGTTATTAACAGTTTGTCTTCAATAAAATGGTTTCATTTTGATTTAAGAAATAAATGCTTCAAATAAAAGTTTTAGAGAATTAAATTCTGCGTCTAGCACATCAAGTATTATTAAATTAGTCCTTTCTATAAGCGAGATATGTATATTTAAAACTTATATACTTTTTGGTTTTTGTAATGAAGCTTGCTATGGATTAGGACAAAAAATAACAAAAAAATAAAAAATAGATGCTAATGTCAAATTACGTCAAATACGTGCAATTTTATACTTGGGTCTATACTTCATATTGGTCTTGTGTACAAGGAAGTCGTGTGGTGCCCACATCAGATTTTTTTCTTATTCTTCATGTATTATTTTATCGAATGTATTTGTACTGTCTTTCTTTCGTATAATAAAACATTATAACAAAACATTTTGATCTTTAAACTATTTAGTTTGGCAATTATATGAAATTGGATTATTTATTGATTTCCTCTAACAGTAATTCCGACTTGAGGGCTGCTTACACCTGAGATGAACGAGCTAAAATTTGCGGTATTAAATTTTTTAAATACATCCCTGAATCCTGTTGCTAAATTCATTTTAAATACCTCCTGGTATTGAGTACAATTCTAATCTTCGGAATACAAAAGAGTTAGTTTCCTTTTAAACCAAATATAGGGAAATGTTTTCAAAAGAAACCACATCTATTAAATAATCTAAACGGCAACCTTTATTTGTTAGTTATACTATACCAAACGTTAATTTTACATATATCGTAACGATTAACACTCGTTGCAAATATATTAGAACTTTTTTCTTGTCTTGATATTACTGACACATTTTATAAATACCTTAGTAAAGTACCTATTGTGATAAAGAAAATAAAATTATAAAGGTGGTAATCCTGTTTCACACAGGAAAAAGCTAATAACCTTTTATTTGCCACTGTATGTCCTCTAAAATGTTTATGTTAAATTTAATAACGCATGGTATAAAAAAACAAAATGTTAAGAATCCCTGGCGTAGAGATACAGAAACAGTTAACTTTTACTACTCGACAAAAAGTAATACCAAAAAGTGAGATCAGACCACGTTCGTACAAATGTGCAATTTTGTAACAATTTTGCAATAGAAAATATTGTTTACGAGCGACGTTGTGCGATATTGCCAGCGAAAAGTATACATTAGGAAACCTGTGGATTTGCAGGACGACTTTTATTCCTGCAGCGTCCACAGAGCAGGATAATGGTCGCCATTAGAGTCCTGCTGTCGTCCTTTATAACGCACCACTCGTAAAAATATTATTGACAATAACTCCTATCATATCAAATGGAATATTTTTTTAATATTTCATTCGAATTAAATTACAAATTATTGAAAATATTTTAATCCTTTTTACATGGGTCGCTCAAGAATTATTGAAAATAAGAAAATCATGTAAACCCGAGTACAAAATTTGCACAATGTTAAACAGTTAAATTTAAAAATTTGATCGATAATCGACTGAAGAATGGATGATGGGTCCCAAGGGAAAAATGATTGGACAAGCAGTCTACTGATGAAAGTTATTTATTTCTAACCGACGTTTCGACTAAATAGTGCTATAGTGCCCTGAAGAAGACTAACGTTTTAGTCGAAACGTCGGTTAGAAATAAATAACTTTCATCAGTAGACTGCTTGTCCAATCATTTTTCCCTTAGGACCCATCAGTTAAGTTTAAGTTGCGAATGTTAACCTAGAAACAAATTTTGAAAAGATTGTCAGCCACTGGGATTTGTATCCGAGACCTTACTTTGCTGGAGTAACGCTCTAACCATCTGAGCTAGAATCTTTCAATGAGCCGGTTCCACATATTTATCTTCCGTCACACATTTAGGTACAGCTACCAGATAATACATAGCTGACTCGTCCGCCATATTGGAGCCAAAATAAACCCAGTAAATTATTAAATAAAAGTGCATTTTTTATAAGTTTTTCATAATTAAATATAACTTCTATATTTGTCATATAATATTTATTTAAAATAATAAAACAAGAAAAAATACGATTTGTTAAAAATTTTGAGGTTAGAGAAAAATATATGTATAGGCGATGTGCACATTTTAAGCGTCAGCGCCTCTAACGGCTACATTGGCAGTTTTGGTTACCGAATCAACTTTGACATTTCGAGAAAGTGATGCAATTTATAATTTTATTTTGAATTGTTGCTATTGTGTGTGAATATCATACATCATAGTATATTGAAATGAATAAAGAAAATATTTAAAATGCTATATATGAGATGTGACAATCAAAAAAGTCAAAATACCAGCGAAGGTACTGTGGCAGAAAATATATTTTTTCTCATAATATGTATGATTTTTGTGAACCATTTTATCATATTTAAATTTATATTATAATTTATAATATTAGTCAAATGTTATAAGATGCACATGGAAATTGAGATTAAAAAGTTGGAAAACTTGAATGATTGGAAAGAAGAAAATTTCTACATATCACGATATAAGTGTTAGCATCTTTCTTTTATATTCGCAATAAATGAAGATTCTTCATTGAAAATATACCAGGCTTTAAGTGGAATCAGTTGCACAAAACTCGGAAAAGAAAATACACGAAAAATATGAACCATGTGAATTTCTATCTTTAACATTAACATTACATGTACAAAATCTATAATAAATAGACGAATTATTTCAAAAATAGACTTCTATTTCCTACAACTGCAAGTATTATACAATTTTAACACAATTTTCTGCTTCTTGTATTATATCTTGTTCAAATATTAACTTAAGAAACACATTTTTATATAATTCATTATTGCAATCAGACAACCATTGTTGGAATTTTATTCATACGATAAGTATCTTTTACAATGAGAAAATATGTATAATTTTTCATATTAGTAGAAGATATCTGATGAAAAGTTATTTTCTTATCCGTCTGTTCCTCATATAATCTTCTAGGAAATTTATAAAATTTGATACTTCAATAGGTAATTTTGTAAGAATTATTACATCCCTCACTGCATCACATAATATTTGACGTCCTATCATTCGCATTCGTTGCAAATATTATATAAAAATAAAAATTATTCTGACTTATCTGACATAAAACATAACCTTGCTATGTTTTAATGAGTAACCACTTTTCTCATTTTTGTCCGCTGTCGGCGCTGACTTCTTTTGTGCACACCACCTATTGCATAAGTACCTGTAAAAATTATAACCATTTCTCAAATGATTTCCACAAATTGGAGCAGAACAACCCGTCATTGTGGATAATTTCTATAATTAATATTACTGATATTGAATGGTTGAAGTGGCACCAAAATGGCGGACGAGTCAGCTGTAATTTATCTAGTAGACATACCTTTAGGTAATGAAGGTATTGGTGAGTTTTTAAAGAATAAGCATGTTTTAGAGTCCCTAGAACACTATTTTACTATTTTTGCGATGATGTCTGTATTTGTGTGTGTGTGTGTATGTGTGTGTTTGTGTGTGTGTGTGTGTGTGTGTGTGTGTGTGTGTGTGTGTGTGTGTGTGTGTGTGTGTGTGTGTGTGTGTGTGTATGTGTGTGTGTGTGTGTGTGTGTGTGTGTGTGTGTGTATGACGATTTTTTCTCCGTTTATAACTTTAACACTACAATTCTAAAAATTGTAATTCTTTTGTATTCCTCTTCGTTACATCCATATGAATAGCTGATTAAATTTTGGTTATAATTGGTCAACCGGAAGTACCCTCATTTGAAGATTTTAACAGATTTTCTTCAAAAAACGCCGTTAAATATAATTTTTTCACATTTTCTGTAACGGAAATCATAAGGGTCAGTTTTCTTTCAAATCAAATATAGGGAAATGTTTTCAAAAGAAACTACATCTATTAAATAATCTAAACGTGAACTTTCATTCGCTAGTCGTACCATACTTCCTGAATTACTTTTTCTCTAAATGTTGAATACTAGGTTAGAATAAAAAGGAAACAATGTGCTATCCGTACCAGATTTTCGTGTTAATAGTCGTTTTAATCCCGTTGAATAAATTTACTGCTTCGCAAAATTAGTGCTTATGTTAATATATGTCTTCTAGATTCATCCTTTTGAATAAAACATGGCGCAAATGCTAAACCCGTCAGTTAATTTTTTGCTCGCACTAAAATTACAGTAATAAGCCAGGCAAACACAATTTTATCGCAGGTAAATGTACTCAAATATAATATAATATTAAACAGGGCCAGTGTTTGTATAACAGAGCAAAAACTCGTGGCCGTGCTGGTCTGGTATATCGTGGAAACATCGCATAGACAAATTAACCACGAGAGCTGGACTCTACCGAACCCTTGGGAAGCGCTTGTTTTTGCTACGCACATCCTGAAACAGATGGGAATTTTTTAGAAGGCAAACATGCGTAATACGAGTTTTGGTACGAAACAGGGAAATGTAAAATGAATTTGTTGCCTCATCAATAGTTTATATCAAATATTGTCCGGTTATGTAGTTTACGGACGAGGCAATGAAGGAACCGAGTCAGGACTTTCGGAATCAGTACCATATCACACGTACGCAAGTATCTGCAATTAATTTAAAGCAACTTTTCAAAATATATAACTCTTATTATCACACGTGCGCATTTACTTTAGGTTATTTACATACTTAATGCATTGACATATTACATAAATGGACCCGACGTAGAGAGAGAGAGAGAGAGAGGAATTGACGCTCACCTTAGAAAAGGAAAAATAGATAAGTGGGGCAACGTTATACAAGAACATTGTTACGTTCTGTTGTTTTGTTTGCTGGTCTGACAGTAGTGACAATTAGTAAAAGTGCAATATATTTCCTCAGAATATTAGTAAAAATAATATTCTTTTTACCTCCCGTCATACCGTAGGAGGTGCCAAAAATTCGATAGTGAGTTTCCAGTAAATAAGCACGAATTAGGGTCCTTACAACATGTTTTTACTATTTTTACGATGATGTGTGTGTGTGTGTGTGCGTGCGTGCGTGCGTGCGTGCGTGAGTGCGTGCGTGCGTACGTGCGTGCGTGCGTGCGTGTGTGTGTGCGTGTGTGTGTGCACGCGTGTGTGTGTGTGTGTGTGTGTGTGTGTGTGTGCACGCGTGTGTGTGTGTGTGACGATTTTTTCGTCTACGATAACTCTTTTAACAAACTTCCAAATATATCTTTTTTCCGTATTTAAGCTTCCTGCATTCATATAAAGAGTTGATTAGATTTTTTGTAATATTGGATAAATGGAAATGATACTTTACTTGAAGCCCATAACAGTTTTTAATGAAAAACTATATTAAAATATAATCCAAAACTTTTCAATTTTAGTATTTAAGACTTTTACATCATGTGAAACAACATATTAGATTTTGGCTGTAATTAATTTATCAGAAGTGATACTTTACTTGAAGCTCTGAACAGATTCTCGTGAAAAATATATTATGATACAATCCAAAACTTGCCAAATTTAGTATTTATGACTTTTATATAAAGGAGGATAACATACTAGATTTTGGATACAATTAATAAACCGGAAGTGATACTTTATTTGAAGCTCTGAACAGATTTTTATGAAAAAAAAAAGAAAAAGAAGTACTACTTTACAGGAAGCTATAAACAGATTTTCTTGAAAAAATATATTAAAAATGATCCAAAACTTCTCAAATTTGGTATTTAAAACACGTGTATAATTTGAAACAACATTAGATTTTGACTATACTTATATGATAAACTGGAAGTGGTACTTAATTTGGAGCTCTTAACAGATTTTCGAGGAAACACATAGTAAAATATAATCTAAAATTTGGTATTACAGACTTTTCTATTTATTGGAACAAGTTAGTTTTGTTTACGAACGATCAACTTTTCTTAAATTTCATTGCTATTTCAAACATGGAATTGACGGGAGGTCATGTATTGGCCACATCATATTTTTTGTTATGGTGCAGGACCACATTTGTCGAATGAAATTTCTTCAAAATGTGCTGAAGGCACGGAGAAGCTTGTTCCGATTAAGTTGTAGGATTAACAGTTATTTTGTGATTGACGAATAGCGTAGAATTTTGTAGTCATACAAGTATTCCAGTAGTAACATCAAGAAGTTTCCATCACCACAGTAACTACCGATGGGGCATGTTAACTTTTAGAATTGGTGAAAATTCTAATTGTGCCATATTAATCGTTCATAAGTTTCAAATTATGTTGTATAAAATAAATATCTAAGATATTGAGTTCGACGAAACACTTCCCGTACTGAAATGAGGAACGTAAAGAAGTACAAACAGTGAACAGTACGAAATAAATATTGGACAATGTATGAATCAATAATTTGTATCGTATGTATTTTTAAACGTCTGTTTTCCAAAGAATATTTAATTTGTTGGGTAGAAAATTTATTCTAAAAGTTATGTTTTCCCTGGTACTTCTACTTCGGGAATAGATCTCCAGTCCAGGCGTCTGCGTCGGTAATGTAACTAACTACCTAACCAACCGTACGTGAGAGGAATGCTGAAGACGCAGCGCTGAATATACAATTCAATACACTTAAGAGGGAGAGCCCTCAAGCCCTTGCAAGTGCCCCACTCCCACGCCACTGGGGCGTAAGGCGTAGCGTAGCCCAGGAAAGAAAATTATCTGCTTAGTAAAAGATTAGAACGACACGACAGGAATTTTTATTTTCATTAACGAGATTGTGAATAAATACTGCGGAATACATGATAGTTTCATTAGAACGAGGTATGGTAGCAATATTTTTATTGATATTATGTTAACAATAAGGATGTTGCAAGAATTTTTTTCTATTTCGGTGTTCTTATGAGTCTATAAAAGCACTGTTTATCACTTAAAACACGACGTTTTAAAATGTATGGTGCACGTTGCTTGAAGTGTTGATACTGTCAACTCAATTTGTATCTACTTGCAAGTAAATATGAAAATTTTACGATCCATGATTTCCAGTTCCACGTCGAGACGAACTGTCGAATATTAAATTTTTAAATATGATTTAAACATAAGTGCCATATACTCGTACAAATACAACATATGTTTTGTATTGAAGAATGTAAGAACAGCTGTCGCTGTTATGTCTGCAACTGAGCAGTGGATGTGTTAACAAAACGGTGGAATGTAAAAGTGTAGATCAAATAAATTGTTCATTAAAGTATTTCATTATTTAAAAAGTTTTATTTATGACAATAACTAATACAAACCAGCGATGTGTGTGTGTGTGTGTGTGTGTGTGTGTGTGTGTGTGTGTGTGTATGTGGGTCCTGTTTACGCTATAACGCAAATACTATCATTCAGAAAATTTAAAACCTTGTATTTCTACCTTATTCTAATATGGGAAGAGGCTATTAGATTTTGGTTTATATCAGATAACCGGAAATGGCACTTTATTTGAAGCTCAAAATAGATAGCTCATTACCGATATCTACGAACAAAGCAGATTGGCACACCCAGCAATGGGTAATATGCCGTGATGATATATTTATTTTATTTATTTTATTTCAAAATAGATTTTCTTGGAAAAAACCTCAAATGTTTTTTTTTCAAGATTTGTGTTATTATAAAAATTAAAGATTATTAAATTTTCTACAGATTTGCATTAATACTTTTTCTATATATTTATGGATAAATTTATAAAATTGTCTATAATTTTAATCCCAGAGCCTACGCTTTAAACAAGCAAAACTCCTTGGTTACACACTTCATATCTCAAATGTATGCAACTGACAGATAAATGTCACTATCAAAAAATTAATCATTCCAAATTAATAAAAGTAACATTTTAAAAAGAAAGTAGTAAATAGAACCATAGCTATGTGGAATGGATCTTAATACAGTTTCCGCAATAACTAAATATGTAAGTATGTATATTTAAATTAATAAAAATTAAATAGCGGGAGGTTTGGTGCTGGCCACATCAGATTTTTTGATATGAATTCCATTTAAATCAAAGGAGTTATACAGTTGTCTTTCTTTAAAACCTTTTTAATCTCCTTTTTGTCTTACTTTGTTGAATTAAATTGATTTTTGGACCAATAAAATAACTTTATCCTGAAAATTATTATCTTAGTTTCTGGAAGAAATTTATAAAATACACTTCTAGGAGCCAAAGATAAATATGTTCATTTAAAAATATAATTATGAAACCATGTTAACATATTTTTCTTTAATGTATTTGCTTATAACAAAAACAAATTTTGTTATGCAATTGTTTACAGTCGTCTATTTTTCTATTGTTAATTAACAGAGCGCATAAACAAAAACAAAAATATCTTTATTTTTCATGTATTCATTCCTCTACAAAAAATTCTTCCATTCTACAGTTTCCCCCGGAGTGTATCTGCACAACCCGTGAAAAGAAAGTAAAAGAAACTTATTCATTTTCCCGAGGCGTAACTAAACATCACGTCATTTTATCGCAACTGCATCAAACTTTTACATTTCATTTTACATTTGGAGAATTTTCCAGCCCTTCCAGGCTTGCAGGGGATGGAGACGACCCTGTTGCACAAGATTAGATCATGACCAAAAGCTGGAGAGGGAGCATCCATCATTTTTGTTCTTCCTGTACTCTACCTACTCATTGTGGTAGGAAGTCTTTCGAGAAGATAATTCGGTAAATTAATGAGCTGTTGTAATACAAGGACCTCATTAAATGACAACGAAACAGGAAAATATTTTTGTGGTAAAAGCTCATAAGTTGCTTCTCGGCGATATTTTTGTTTTCACGTAGTATAAAAAATATATGTGGCAAAAGCGCGTAAGTCCACAAGTTTTATAGCACTACAAAGCCTTTTAAATGTTTCAAAATGTGTTAGTCGACCAACTTTAAATTTGAATTAGGTGTTTACAAATACCTACACAAAATCTCAGTCATACAGAATATATTCTTAAAAACCGACGTTTCAGTATAGTTATATTTTCTTTTGGGTAAGATCTTACACATTTTTAATCATAAAATCATGTTCAAATAATTTTTTGTTTATTGACATTAAAAGTGCGATTGTATGAAAATGTAACTTTTAATGCCTAAGCAATAAAAATATGTTTACTGACTATTGTTACTGTTTACATAACAACCGCTAAACAAACGCATAGCAACATAATTGGATGGCGTTAATTTTTTTTAATAGATATTAAAAATAATCAATAAATTAATATTAGGTAATTCTAAAATCGTAACAGTAACCTGATTTGGCCAGCACATTACCTTCCGTCAGTTCTATTTATTTTGTAGAAATTCTATACAGAAAGTTCCTTACCTTGTACATTACCTTCCGACAGTTGTATGTATTTTGTACTAATTCTATACAGAAAGTTTCTAGCAAAAGATCTTATATTTCCAGTAAAATTACAACACACACATAAGAATATTCTTAAAGCAATAGAACGCTCAGTAGCAAATAACTGTCAAGTAAAAAATTAATACGATAGAACAGTGGCAGTGGTTATGTGTTATTGTTAGTTAACAACTAAAGATAACTTTGTATGTTTATTTTGGATCTTCAAAATGTTGTTATGCAAATATTACAGAGATTATAATTATATAAAAATATATTAAATAATAAAAACGTAAACGAGGTATTTTTGTTGAGCACAGTCTAATCTAAACCTGAACATTCACAAATGTAACAGAAAGGTACGCGCGACAGTCGGCTAGTAAAATTTTGAATTTATCTCCACTCTATATATCTTCCTACCAGCGCTTCCAGCTCTGAAGTTGGAATGATTCGGATTTTCGGACGCTAAAGAACGATCATTGAGGTTCTACTAAGCTGTTTCCATAGTTATAGCATAGCTGACTAATTTATGAAATTTATAGAGAACAAAATAATCTGTAATATTTATAATAAAATTTAATCTGATAAACTGATATATAACATTGTTTTTTCAAGAAAAAATGTTAAAATATTCAAATGAAGGTACTTCCGCTTGACGAATTATAACCGAATTTTTTGACCAAAGGCATTACCTTCCTTACCTAAATGTGACGGAAGTAGAGATGGGTCAATTCCCGAAATTTAAAGATATGGGACAATTCCCAAGAATTTTCCCGGAATTTCTTTTAAGAAATTTCAAATATGAATAAAAATTATAACTGTAGGTTTATTTAGCATTATTTTTCAGTGAAATTATGGTAAAAAAAATACATACATATACTCGTATCAATATATTTATGCACTATCGGTTATACAAACGTCTAGTGCGAGTCTGTAAGAACTAATAAAGAATACTCCCCAATGTTTTAAATGTTCAATATATTTTCATACTTATATAAAATAAAGGTGCAATATTCATAAAACCTTAAATGTGTACTAAATTTCACATGTACTTATATTTACTTTAAAAAAAAAAACAGAAAACAATTTACTTTAAAGGAAACTTAAATTACTGAAAAAAATGAACAATGTTACATATTTAATAATTAATTATAACTTGCACCAAACATCAAGGCCAAAATCTTTACGGGAAATTTGCAAAAATTATATTCACGGGATATTTAAAAAAAAAGGTAACAAAATTTCTTCCCGAAAATCGCGGTTGAAGGAATACCACGAGCTGTAACTGAATAAATAATTTATACATCACAAAAATACTAAGAAATGTTCGATCATGCAAAAAACATAAGCATTACGGACGTAAAGAGCATAATTACAGCTTTTGGGTAATATTGGATACGGTAACGTTTCTTCTGCCCCATTTTGCGAAAATAAATTCTATATGACTGAATTTCGAGTATTTGTCAACAAAAGTGAAGAAATTTACCCACATTTCATTCAAAAATTTTTGCAGTGAATAAGTCATCAATGAAAACTTGTCAGTAACTAAAATGATTATGAAACAATTATGAAAGTCTCGTTGACAAATCTTTTCTTTTGTGGTATACTGTCGCCGGTGGTAGAAAGACATCGCTGAATATTGTCAAACAAGACGTGTTCTTTATTCTAAAACAGAATAATCAAAGAAGAGCACTTGAGCACGAACAAAACTCCGTGATTGTAGAGTGATTCTCTTATTATTTACCGCGGTAATGTACTCGGCAAGGCGGAGACAAAATACCCGTCGCCGCTTCGTCCCGTACTGAATTACAAGTTCTTGATTGATGTAACAGGAGATTTTCACAAAAAGGGTCATATTTCCTTAAGAGCTTTCGCCGCTTAAGAGGACAAACTTTTAAGTACCACTTTCTTCAACTTTAATACGAATAAGTGAAATTGAAAAGTCGGATTTCCATAAAACAAAACCAACGTAAAGACGAAAGGAACAATACACTCTATATTGATGTATAAATGGTTTGAGTTTCATTTTTAATCTAAATATTGATAAAAAAATATGTTCATGTATTTCGAAATGACCAATTGTTAATGCATGAACAACCAATGTGAGTTTTTAACAAACCATAAATATTTTTTATGGGAATGAAAACTACAGTTCCAAAAATAGCATTTATGTTAGAGGAACAGTAAGATTATTTCACTACAGAGAGTAGGCTGTAAAGTACTACTCCCGGTTTATCAATTTAAAAAAAATCTAATAGGCAAATTTGAAAACTTTTGAATTGTATTAATATATTTTTCACTAAAATATGTTCAGAACTTCAAATAAAGTATCACTTCCGGTTTATCAATTTTAGCTAAAATATAATATGTTGCTCCCCTTCATATAAAAATCTTAAATACTAGATTTGACATGTTTTAGAATATATCAATATATTTCTCACAAAAAACTGTTTAGAGATTCAAGTAAAGTATCACTTCCGGTTGTCCAATTTTACCGAAAACATAATCAACTCTATATATGAATATAGAAAGCTTAAATACGGAAAATAGAAATTTTCGGAAGTTTGTTGTAAGAGTTATCGTGGACGAAAAAATCGTCACACACACACACGCACACACACACACACACACACACACACACACACACGCACACACAAACGCGCGCGCGCACACACACACACACATCTAGATACACACAGACATCATCGTAAAAATAGTAAAAACGTGTTGTATGGACCCTAATTCGTTCTTATTTACTGAAAACTCACCATTGAATTTTTGGCACGATTACATTACCTCCCTTACCTACGGTATGACGGGAGGTAAAAATTAAAGTTATTATAAGGTTGAAGACTTAAACTGCTCCAAGAAATATCGATTCTAAAATAAGCACTTCGATGTTTATGACAAAATATTCATGAAGAAAATAAAATGCTTGGGTAAATAAAATAGTTGACTAGAGGTGATGGACAGAGTCACAAACAATGGTAGTAAATTTTAATTATACAAGTGTAGCTGGAGCATAAAGCATTATTTGCATTTACATGGCGTCTCTAGGGAAGAGCGTAGCACTTCATAAACCAACTTAATTTTCTCCCCTTACTACAGGGTGTAAAATTTATCAACGATGATCAAATAAAATTTTCATGGACCCTTATAAAATGTTACAATATTTTACGGTGGGTAATAATACATTTGCCTGGATTACTATAATAATAAATGAACAAGTAATTAAATTAAACGTAATATCTTTAAAACGCATTTTACGGTAATTCGAAAGGGGATCCCCTTTTGCTGAATCATCTTTGATTAGAGTTTCCGCCTTGCCGAGACCATTTCCAAATTTCTTTCCATTCACGAGACGTACATTAAGAAAGTGCTACATCCAGAAATGCCAGCGTGAGAGCTGTTCGCATTAAAGCGCCAGAATTCGGCAAGTTCTAATCAAACTGATGTAGCTTAATTCGAATCTAGTGCAAATGTTCATGCAAAATATTATGAACGCGGTTACTTGGGATGTTAATAGTCTCGGATATTTCATACAATTTGAATATTTTATCGTTCATTCCCAAATCATATTGTTTTTTCAATATTTTCTTTGGTAGTGACTTTAATTGGTCGTCCACAAAATTAAACATAAATTACTGTCATTAGGCTACATAGAAAATAACAAAACTGTTTATGAACCATGAATCGTCATTGGATCGTTTACGCCGTATATGTGCAGACTCGAAATAAAATTTAGTGTTCTGAATTACAATTTGTGATTTACTTACCAAGCCCAGTAGCTTGAATTAAAATAAAAAACCAAACAAGCTAGGCTTGGCTTGGAAATAAAGCTTGGCATGGTTTCAGCTTGGTGCAAGCAAAGCTTGCCTTAGGCTTGAATTATCAAGATTTTAAAGTTATAAGCTTTGCTTGATTTCCAAGTACGCTACTTACAGATTGTTCGACTCCTTGTTTTCGGCCAAGCTAATTGGTAGTCTAAGGCTTGACTAGACTTAGTTTTTTTTTCAAAATGTTAGACTTAGCCTGGTTTGGACTTAAAAAATTGTAACACGAGGGGGGGTCTTCTAAGCTGACTGATAATGATGATACTAAGGATGATACTTCCCAACGATGATACACTTACTGACTGGTGGACGCCTCTGATGGTTGGCGTCCAACACTTCGTGCCGAAGGCTTCTTGAGAAGGAAGAACACACAGACACTTTACTTTTTAACTTTACACTGATGAACACTACGGACATGAACACGACTTGTTGTTTTACTAACTAATACTTTTATTTACATGATTAAATATAACTTAATTAAACATAACTAACAAAACTGTTACATTTTGTAACACAGCGGACGAGCGTCGCCCCAAACTAAAACTCTCCCATGTTTATCCCATGGCTAACTAATACCGACTCTCCCATGTTTATCCCATGGCTAACTAATGCCGACTACCTTAAAACAAAAATGCTATCTCCAGGATAGGATTATCTTAGGGGTATGATGGGGTGCATAGGCGAGGTCATTCTAAAGTCACGCTCGTATATATAATAATTTCCAGACTTAAGATCAACAAATAAACGTCGTGACTATCATAATATGATAAGAATTTCTAAACTGAATTTTGACATTTATAACTTAAACAGATAAACAGAGTTAAAATATGATTATCGAAACTATAATTTAGAAGAGTTTATAAAAAGTTATTTATCTGTTATTGTGCTTACTCTCGCCTTGTCACAAAATCTGATGTGGCCAACACAACACCTCCCGCTATTTAATTTTCATTAATCTAAATATACATACTTAATATTTAGTTATACTGTATTAAGATCCATTCCATATAACTATGGTTCTATTTACTATTTTCTTTTTAAAACGTTGCTATTATAAATTTGAAATGATTAGTTCTTTCATAGTGATATTTATCAGTCAGTAACATACATTTGAGATATGAACTGCTGGTTTGAAGCGAGGGCTCTGTGATTTAAATTATATATAATTTTATAAATTTATCCATAAAATATATAGAAAAAGTATTAATGCAAGCCAATAGAAACTTTAATAATATCTAATTTTTATAATAACATAAATCTTGAAAAAATAACATTCGAAGGTATTTTTCTAAGAAAAGCTATTTCGAGCTTCAAGTGCCATTTCCGGTTATCTGATTTACACCAAAATCTAATGGGTTCTTTCCATATTAGAATAAGGTATAAATACAAGATTTCAAAATTTTCTAAATGATAGTATTTGAGTTAGAGCGTAAACAGGATCCACACACACATACGAACACGCATACACACACAACACACACACAGACTCACACACACACACACACATACACACACACACACACACACACACACACACACACACACACACACACACACACACACAGACATCATCGTGAAAATGTTAAAATTGGATTCTAGGGACCTTAAAACGTGCTCATTTACCAAAATCTCGATATGCGATTTTTAGCACGATCCCTATACCTCCCTTAACAAGGCTAGCGGGAGGTAAAAAAGCAAAAGCTTGTTTTGGCCTTAAATTACAAACTTTAAAAAATGTCAGGCTTGGCTTTAAATTTCAAGCTTTTTTATATTTAGCTTGGCTTGAATTTGACGACATGAAATCTTGGTATGGCTTGAAATTGTAAGTTTTTTATAATGATTAAGCTTTGCTTGATTGTTTAAATCTTTCCAAGCTTTGAAGCAAGGCCATGAATCTGTAAATTACACTTACATTTTAAACAGAAATTGAACTATCTACGAAAAAGGTGATAAATTTCTATAAATTTCTTTCTAGTTTAAAATATAGATTTTAAACTTACAAAAACTGGACATTCATTTGTTAGAGCATTGTTCCATGTGTCTTCATATTAAAAGTATATGGTCTCGGTAGAAGTGTAGAAGATGGCCCAACTGCCGGTCGAACTATTATCACCTGTCGGCATACATTTATTTTCAGTTTTAAGTTTTATATTTCAAGAAGTCTAAATAATTTGCAGAAATATCTCATCATTTGTGTAATTTGTTGAAAATCGTACATTGTAAAGAGCATTTGTCAGGCATCATGTTACAAGTACCTACTAATAATAAATCTTTAGAAAAGAAGAACATTATTTATGATTTAAAATTAATTGACGCTGGGTGCGGTATTAAATTACCTACATCAACCCGTAAACTTTTAATAAACCAGAAATAGAATCTATATCAGTAGCGAAGCCTTCCGATTTTATGTTGGCAACCGTTTTATTAACGCAATAATATTCAGTAAATAATCTCCCAGAGTATCGGGCACGGGTTTTTATGAGTGTTTTATTCCTCGTAATGTACCTCGGACAATATTTATAATATAACTTTAATCAACATTAAATTTATTACCGGAAACATGATAAGACACCGCCAGATATCTCATATCTACGTTTCTGCTTTTCTTTTTAATTCCTCAAAATTTTATTTCGCATTCCTTAGATTTAAATTGCCAGGAATTCTTTCTACGGTGGAGAGAGAATCAAAAGAAGAATCTACAATGTAGGAAATGTATGTTTAACCGGTATACACGTATGTTTTATAACAACAATTATAAGATCACTATTTTACAAATTCTAATTTGTTTAAACGTTTCCGTATAGAATACTTTACAATTTTGTATGCTGGGTGTGCCGATCAATGTTTATTTCTATTTCTTAACATGCAGTAAGGCCCGATCCTTTTAGCTTTAGTTAAAGTGACAGTCTATTAACCATTAATTAAAAATTAAATTGAAGGTTAGAAGCGACGCTCTAACCAAAGGTGGTAAGAACAATTTTGCAACATAACCGTTGGTTATCTATCACTAACTGTCACTTTAACTGGAGGTGGTGGGAGCGGGCTTAAATAATTTTCTAATATTTAACCATGATCCTGAGTTGAATTAAGTTGCAGAAATTTATAAAATTAAATAAGCTGGTAGTTTTCAATGATGAAAAGATTTGACACATACCTACAAAAAAAGAAAATGTAGGGAGAAAGAAGATAATTGGAGATGGAGAGGAGAAAAAATAGAACGAGTGAAAGAATTCAAGTACCTGGGATTCACATTTAAACAAAGCAGTGGGACAGAAAAGCATATAGAACAGATAGTAAAAAAGGCCAATACAGCAATAAAAGAAGTTTGGAGTATAGCAGAAAGAAAATTTAAAAACAACTACAAAATAAGAGTAACGATGTTTGACTACATCATTAAAAATATAATCATGTACAGTGCTGAGATCTGGGGTTGGAAAGAAGAAGAAAAAATTGAACAGACACAGTTAAAATATCTCAGATGGACACTAGGACTGGATAGACATACCCCACAATACATTGTTTTAGAGGAAACAAAAAGAAATAAATTACGAATAGAAGCTGACCGCAGAGCAGTAAAATATGAAGAAAAAATTAGAAATTGTGACCGACCAACAGAGACCAAGACATACAGAAACAAAATCAAAATGAGAAGATCAATGACTCAAGATACAACAAATATTATAAAAATATCAAGGCAATAGGCTTGCCACAATACTTAACTAATAAAAATGGAAAGGAGATTAAACTTATAGCCAGATTAAGATGTGGTAACGAAGAAAACAACAATAAATACTGGATGAAGGAAGAAGACCGTTTATGCAGATTATGTAAAGAAAATGAAGAAACCCTAATACACTTACTATATAATTGCAGATATATGCCACGTCAAACCTACAGTCCATATCACTTCCTAAACGAGTGGGAGGAAAAGGAATCATGACTAAAGAGAAAAAGAGAAGAAATGAAAAAAAAAAAATGTATTTGTACAAGCATGAAATGTATATTAAAATCAACCAAATGTATTTTTGAACAGTTTGTAAGAATTCAATGCTGAAAAGCAAGAATTAAATAAATAAATAAATAATAAGCTGGTAGATGTTTCTTTAATTACCTCAATTTCAGAAAAATGGACTAAGCTTGTTTTTACTAAAAGTTTCTCAATTGCAATATGTACCTCTATTTTTTAAAAAAGGTTATTATTCTGCATATTAATAAATAGCTTTAAAATTTTCCCTAATACATTTTATATGCAGCGTTTAAAACTGTGAACAATGTGATCAACAAAAATATTGTAATTTTTGTACTAAAGAAAATAACATTTTATTTTAGGTTGAGAAAAAGCAGACACTTTTTTATGTAACAAGAAAAACTGTTGTTATTTTACAGCACAAAACTGTAATGAAATTGTTTTACTAAAATTCATATATTTTTGTTATGTCTGGATTGTTATCACAAAAATAATATTATATGAAAACAAACAAATAGAAATTTTTGATATAGGTCCATTCTGTTTACATCTACACTACATGTAAGTCTTGATAATATAAAATTATACCTAAATAAGAGTGGAAGCTTTAGTTATATTGTATGAGTGTGGGATGTGTAATATTAATCACGAAAGAAAAAGTTTAGCCACGTAGCCAGCAGGGCGAGTGGCTAATTTTCTTTAGTGGCTAATATATATTCCACACGAGTGTAATAATAAATAACGTTTTATGCAACACTTTTTTAAAAACTTTTTAAATCATTTTTATGTTTTCATTCGTCGTTTGACACTGACAAGTCAATTGAGTCAATTGATGAGGTATTTTAAATTACAAAGTAGCCATTGAATGGTTTTGTTATATTGTTATTGACAAAAATTTGCTGTAATAATAATTATTGTCTGTCGTTGGGAATTTTTGAAAAGAAAATACTTTAAAATGGGTGAAAATGAGGATATTCCTTTAAAACGTATTCACTTCGAAGCACAAATAGCATCTTTAAATTTAATTCCGAAGGAAGTAACCACTAACTCGTTTCTCGTTTTCGTTTCATTAGCCTTACATGACAGCTGCCATTGTGTAAAGATAAGTAACCTATTTTAGCATAAATGTTAATATTAGTTTAAATAAATAAGTTTCATAATGTTAATTATTTCAAAAATGAAATAATTTTGTAAAATTGCATTTTATTTATAAAAAAAAAAACACAAAAATTAGTAATAATTTCTCCGTGACTTCTAAAATATTCTCTCACACAATGGGGTACTCCACCATAACAAAAACACATTTTTTTGTAGATACCTCTCAATGTCCACGTTCTCGCAAATAATGAGGCAAGATTATTCTTACATTAAATCTTACATTAAATCACTACAAAAGTCAAAGTGGTACAGTTAGTATTGTGTAAAAGCTATGACGATATTAATTATTATTTATATCTGTAGGGCTGCGGGCAGTAAAAAACCGTATTCCCACCACACTTTTTAATTCTTATTTGACTTTCTCATCAATAAAAATCATTACGAGTGCAATAAATCAGTGTATTTACTTACATGTCCCTATGAGTATGAGTTCGCAACCCACCAGCATATAAATCAAAGCTAGACACCCTTATCAGTGGGTTGGCAACCCCCGTTAATACCGCTAATGTACGGGCACACACGCTACGGCCAAGCAAGGGTGCAAAGCTTAAGCAAACCAATCTATTTTATATTATAAATGTTTAATAATGCTAATGTGAATGATTTAAAAACCGAGATTAAAAAGACTAAATTATTGTGGGAATTGCGGTCAGAGAATGGGGAAGTGGGAATAGTGATGAATAAATAAATATATTATTATCAGTTCAATTTTCTTCATTATATTTTTACTTTCATTTCTATTTTATAATTTCCGATACAAAATGTAAATGCATATAGTATTAACCAAAATAAGTAAAAAAAGTCTGGTGTGGCAAACACAATACCTCCCGCCATTTACAATCCGAGTCACAAAAAAGATTAAGTTAATCCTTATTTTTGGATTAGCGAATTTTACTTTAAATTTGATACTTTATTTCTTAAAATGTAGTCTAATCTAATCCAAGTAACTACCTTTTTTTAAACCCCTCAACAGGATTAAATTCCAATTACAGACTGGGTTCACATTCACACATATCCATGCCTTAGTGGGATTCGAACCAAGAGCCCCGAGAGCACTCATGACTTATAAGGTGTTGCTCTAACCATTGACTCACCGGAGCTATAATAAAATGAAGATTAAACTGTATTGAATTCCTTTTCTATTGTTCTATTTACTTTTTTCTTTTTAAAACGTTACTAATATTACTTTGAAATGATTAGTTCCTTGATAGTGACATTTATCTGTGAGTTACATACATTTGAATAACTGCGTTTTGATTGTTTAAAGCGTAGGCTCTAGGATTTAAATTATAAATGTATCCATAAAATATATAGAAAAAGTATTTATGCAAATCTATAGTAAATTTAATAATCTTTAATTTTTATAACATTAATGTCGAAAAAATTACATTTAAAGAAAAAAACTATTTTGAGCTTCTTGTAAAATGCCATTTCCTGTTATCTGATTTTCACCAAAATCTAACTCTTTCCATTATAGAAAAAGTTCTAAATACAAGGTTTCAAAATTTTCTGAATGATAGTATTTGAGTTAGATTGGAGGATGTTAAAATTGGATTGTAGGGACCTTAAAACGTGGTTATTTACCAAAATCTCGATATGCGATTTTTAGCACAATCCCTATACCTCCCTTACCAAGGGTAGCGGGAGGTGAAAAACTTGATCAACATGCGTTCGATCTTCAATTGTTTCCTTATATGAGGCAGTAAAAATAAATTTTTACGGGGTTTAACAATGTGTTAAAAAAAGTATTTAATTAAATGTCAATAGATATTGTCAAAAATCTTATCTTAAGAAATGAATTCTTTTCTTCTTGATTCTTGTTTTAGAAATGAAAATAAATTAGAAAACACTGAATGACAGTATAATGTATCCTTCTTCATTATCTTTTCTCCTTCATATTACATTTCAAGATCAATTTTGATTTTGGAATTGAATAATGATCAGACATACGTTTCTCTGTTCATAGCCTACTCCAAATTAGTACACTATAGTACTGACCAAAATAAGTAAAAAAGTTTGATCAACATGGGTCCGATTTTGAATAGTATCCGAGATATAAGGCAGTGAAAAAATGAGTTTTTACGGTGTTTACCTTTGCTATCTCAAAAACTAAATGAGATTTTTATGTACCTTTCAGAGGACATCTTAGATGTGCTTTTGTTTTTTTAAAAAAACAAATAATTATGTACTAAGTTAAATATTGGGGTAACCTTGATTAATATTTATTTAATTTTCAAATAACTTCTAAAAAACTGAGAAAAATGTCCATGTTCGGTTACTATCTTTGTCGGTTTGTCTTGTGGTTTTTCTTTGATTCTAATGCAAAATGGCCTCTTCCTCGGAAACAATTCTTATGCAGAATTTTAATCTCTACAAGTTTTATTTGGGTATTGGGGAAGCAGGAAATTTCGAAAGTATGATTTTACATGTTAAAGTCCTATTGTTTCGATGTTGCGGTCCCGTCAACACCCTGTAAAAGTCCAAAAACCATTAACTTTTATATCGATTCCACAGTCAATTCATTTAGAAATCCTTTCATCAGGTACTCTACTAGTCTCTTGTTCGAACTCTAATTACAATTTTCTAATATCTACCGCGTCACCATCATCTATGACTCAACGTATGTCACCCTAAGTTCATCCCCTAAATTCCTGCATCCCCCTAGCAGGTGACGACGGAAATGGCTTTTAAAATCATTACACGCTTTGTACGTCCGTATAGTGTACTGTGGTACGTATGCAGCATAAGTGCATTCATGTCTGTATGTCTGCAAAGCCAGACCATTCCAGTAATGGGTCTATTTGGCGGCTTTCACCTCCAATAAAACAACACTAACCCGTGGTGGGTAACGACAATGAACACCAGATAATTTGGGGTCATCAATGAAATTAGGGGAAATATTTTACAAAAGTTATAATCGACCTACGATTATTGTATTTGCAGAAATTTGAGAAGCAATACTTAAAAAATCTAATGTGGCCAACACCAAACCTCCCGCTATTTAATTTTTATTAATTTAAATATACATACATACTTACATATTTAGTTATTGCGGAAACTGTAATAAGATCCATTCCATATATCTATGATTCTATTTACTATTTTCTTTTTAAAACGTTACTATTATTAATTTGAAATGATGATTTGACAGTGACATTTCTCTGTGAGTTACATAAATTTCAGATAATAACTGTGTTACCAAAGAGTTTTGCTTGTTTAAAGCGTAGAACCGCGTTTAAATTACAGATAATTTTATAAATTTATCCGTAAAATATATAGAAAAAAGTATTTATGCAAATCTGTAGGAAATTTAAAAATCTTTAATTTTTATAACAATAGATATCTTGAAAAAATAATATTTGAAGGTATTTTTCGAAGAAAATCTATTTGGAGTTTCAAGTAAAGTGCCATTTACAGTTATCTGACCCACACGCACACACACACACACACACACACACACACACACACACACACACACACACACACACACATACACACACAGACATCATCGTGAAAATGTTAAAATTGGATTCTAGGGACCCTAAAACGTGGTCATTTACCATAATCTTCATATACGATTTTTAGCCCTATCCCTATACCTCCCTTACCTAGGGTAGCGGGAGGTATAAACATGAAATGAAAATTTAAATGGTTTTAAATAGAAAATATCCAATTTACCAAGAAATGGTACGTGTTAAAATATTCTAGGCGTTGTAGAAATATAAGAACATAGATAAAACTATTTTTCACATATTTGGTTTTACATTTGCTAATAAACTAGTTAACTTAGTTTTGAATTTTGAATGATTATACTGTACATATATATTTTTTGCACGATCGGGTTATTTTTTATATTTACCGATAGTGTTTCCAAGACAGTAGGTCTTATTTACAAATTACTGAATGGTAAGTGATGTGACTCACGTCGATAAGTGATGTGCTTCACTTACCGTTCAGAAGGCGAGACGGTAAATAAATAAAAACAAAAATCAAAGCTTACTTAAAAAATGACAAATAATTTTTTTTAATATGTCAATATAATTTTCAAAACTTATTTTTCTTTTAAATTTTGTACGTCAATCGTGCAAAAAAAGTATAAGCATCACGAACGTTAAGGAATTACCGATCTCAGACAAAATTGGGACCTTCGCTTTGCTCAATCCCCAAAGATTGTCTTCGATCGGTAAACTGTCCTTACCGTTCTTAATACTTAATATACTACATATTACTAAAATAACAATAAGTAGTTTCTTAATCTTATGTACCCTCATAAAAAGTAAGTAAACGACACTATTGAATTTGAAAGAATCAATAGAGCTACAATCTCCATTCATACAATTCCCAGATGAACTTGATCGGACTTAAAAAAGTTACTGTATACATGATTTTATATTGGAGAATCTGTAAGATCTTACTTACGCTGAAGAAGTTATATTTATTTATTTATTTATTTATTTGTTGACTATATTACAAAAAAAAGTTTATAGTACGTCAAAATATAATATAAAAAATTCATATAAATCAAACAGAAAAATATAAAAATATTGCATATATATCATGTCAATATTCTAGTCAAAATTTACTCGTCAAAAATTCATTTAAACTGTAAAAGCAATGTTTTAAAAGAAATATTTTAATTGTATTTTTGAATTTTTTATGTTCCATTCGCTTTACATAGTCTGGTAATTTATTATAAAGGTCAAAATTTAAGCTATGTTTTACTGATTTCTGTAATTTATAACGGGGCTTTCGTAATAATGTAGCAGATCTTGTATTGTAAGAGTGAATATCTCCATTCGTCAACAGATTATGTTTTGAATTATGAATTTCAAGTAAAGAATAAAAAACAAATAAACAAGGTAAAGGCATTATTTTTAATTCGATAAATGCTTGGCGACAACTATCTCTGTATCCTAGACCAGATAAAATTCTGATTGCCGTCTTTTGCAATCTAAAAATTTTAATTGAATGTGAAGAATTTCCCCACAGTAAAATTCCGTAGGAAATCACCGAGTGAAACAATGAAAAGTACACGGTTTTCAAAGTGACATTATCGACTATAAATTTTAATCGTCTCAATAAAAATAAAACACTAGATAATTTTTTACTTATATATGTTACATGAGATAACCCATTTAGTGAGGGTTCAATAAGCAATATAAGAAAGTACTTAAACGTTGGTTTTGTAATAATAAATGCAGTATGACAGATTTTGATTATTTATTATAATCCAAGTAGCCTCTTGAATATTAACAGTTTAGTTCTTATGATAAATTTTTCTTTTTATTATTATTATTATTATTATTATTATTATTATTATTATTGTTATTATCTTACCTTAGCGGTCTCTAATTGTCTTCCGATTATAAAAGAAAGTGGGGAACAAAAATTTGCATATCAGAAATCAATGTAATCTTTATTTTCGTCAATCTATCTCTGTAGGTTCTTTAGAGAGAGCTGTTGGAATTATTTAAAATCTGCAACGGTTACGTGACTACACACAACTCAGATGGATAGATATCGCATCTCCCTCGAAATGCCAGACAGGACTCTATGAATAAATTCCTCTTTGGGATTAGGTACAAGCTCTTCGCACCCAACAGAAAAGAGTTGAAAAGATGCGATGCTTTAGAACAACGAGTTGAATACACTTCCATAAATAGACAGAAAGATAGGGAGATATACCTCGCTTACTATAAAGATAACTAAATTTGGATTTTATACATCTTTAGCAACTTCTGTTATTGATACAAGAAGATATTGATAAAATTTTAACCTAACATAGATACAAGTATATTTCAGTCAAATTCAGCTATATTTTTAACATCATTAACTGATTCAAAAAGTAGTTGGTGTCTTGCTTTGCAAAGTAAGCTTCATCGCAGTAGGTTCACCTTTCGTAACCCAATATCGTTAATATATAAATCCATTTTGTTTCACTTAAATCGCTTCAACCGTTCCTTGAAAATATTAATTCGACTGAATTTTTTTTGTCCAAAGTGTACATTTACAGCGCCTAACGACTTGTCACCTATGATAATCTATGATCAACGCGTTCCTTCGATATGCCATATCCTCTGTTATCTCTGCAACTTTGATTCAACGATCAGCCAGTATCTACGCTGATTCGTGATCAATTCCATTCACCATTAAAAATCAAGCTAATCAATGATCAACTGATTCGTCATAATCCATGAATCAAGCATTGATAAATACTTTTGATCCCGATTTTGACATTTATGGTTATGAGAAGCAGGTTCCTATTTTTAGTACATAATAAAGGTGCATTCACAAATGAAAATTAGGTTTATGGTTTTTGTTTAGGTTTAAGTAAATCATTCATAAATGTAAGTTTAAATTACCTGAAAATTAATTTTGATATGTACAGACATCTGTGTATATGTTTCAAAAACAAGATTAAAATATCGGTAGAGCAGTACTCAACAAGACACCTGTGCGCCGTGAAACTGTCATTCGCTTGGCATTATTGGTTATATTTCAGCAATTAAGTTATGACAGTCTCCATGTTCTTCTCGAATTTGTTTAAAAAGTCGAATCTACCAAGTGGATACTAAATAAAGATGGGTGTATATATCTATATCATTTCAGACTCGTTCTCATTGGTGAAGTTTGTGATGTCAAACTAAATCATAAACCTAAAGTTTGGACCTTGCAATGTTTAGCTTTATGATTTGGATTTAGAGACCCTAAATTCTGAAATGTGAATGGAGTCATTACATATTATGCGGCCAAAGTTCTTAACCTTAACTTTTAATATTTAAAATTTGCCAAATTGTATAAGGTTGTTACAATAACAATTATAATTGAAAATAAAACTGTTTTTTTAAATTTAGAATGTCTTCTGATTCTTCATCTGGTGATGACTTTTTCTTAAATATTCTTTAAAATATACCTGAGCCACGTTCACACAAGATTGAATCCTTTTTCTCTCTTGTCCCATCTTGTCTCGTCTCTTTCCATTATGCGAGACGAGAACGAGATTCTCGCGAGAGTCGAGCAATAAAAATTATTTGTAACTTTATAACTTTGATTCATATATTCAATGAAAAATCCACCATACAAGGAATGGAGTCAACGCTAATTCGTGCATAAAACAGGTGTATGTGAAAATTATATGAATTCATTATATTTTCTGAGTCTATCTAGAGTCGGTTGGTATCGGTCCCAGGGCAAGGAAATGCAAAATGAAGACAGAATCGGTATTGCATCCAATAGAACTAGTTTTCTCCAATATTTCAGCTTCTAATTCATCCCAGTTAAAACCACGGTTAATAAAATTCTTGCCGCCTCTGAAAAATATAGGATAAGCGTCGATGGGAGTGATTGGTTGTCGGCAGGTTTCCAGTCTAGCGAAAAAAATCTTCCCCTCGACTGACACAAATGACTCTAAAAAAATAATTAAGCGTCCAAAATGGTTGAAATTTTCATAGTTGTATTTCAAAGCATAAAAAATTGCAGTAGCAGAATAATTTTGATGATTAGCGAGGTCTACATGTAGAGATTAAAAGCTTATCAATACCCCCTCTTATTATTATACATTACTTGATCTATCTGACACTATTTCTAAAACATTGAATTCAATTGTTTCATAGAATGTTTTTATATAAATACTGAATCAATATTTTTGTAGCACTGGAAATGAATTCGCTAAACTTGTTTCTTTTCTTTTTTGTAAAAAACATTGACTGTGCCGTAGCGCAAGAATTTAATATTGAAAATCTCACATACTTGTAGCTGTTCGTATCGTATGTAATTTTTCAGTTTTCTAAGTGGAGAAAATTTCAAGCAATTCTAATAAACAGTGAATAATTTCTCTCCGTCGTGAAATCGCTTAAATTCTAGCGAACGTACTGCACAAAAAATTTAATCAAAAAACTAATAAAGGCAGAAATATCCACATCATTCAAGCGTTAAAAATTCTAGGTCCAAATCATTTTATCATTGCAGCCGTTCAATAATTTTCGCGAGCTGTTTTATTAAACTGCTTCCTGTAGCTTCACGAGCTAATGGAACATGTATTTAGAAATTAAAACTGGGACCGGCTCTGGGAGATTTTTTCACAAAATGCAGAGTTAACAATTCTGAAACATACCATCAGTTTTGTACAAATGAACAATTTAATGAAACATTTTGGAGATAATGGTTGGAAGTTCCAATTAAAACAATACTTGATTAAAAAAGGAAATGGTCCCAAAAAATTTGGTAAGTTTTGAAAACTGTCTAAACTGATATTTACTTGCATAGACGTATATATTTAATGAAATATTCTTTAGCATAAATAGAACAAAGATGGAAATGAACAAGAAATTATTTCGGAGTAGGCTATGAGCAGAGAAACGTATGTCTGATGATTATTCAAGTTGTCATTAAAAGTATGATCTGCTGCTTCATTAGGAAAATTTTCCTGAAATTCATTGTAACAGGCAGCAAAATATTATTGCCATTTGCCGTATTCTAATTTATTCCATTTCTAAAATAAGATTCAAGAATAAAAACTTTAATGTCTTTAGATAATACAGGCTGTCTCACAACTCACGCCCGAGAGCGAATGAGGAAACACGAGACTGCATTCGGATGTGTAATTTCAAAGAAAAAAAAATCTAGCTTAAAAGATATTCGAGAAAAGACGTCTTAAAATTGACCAGAGACCTACACCTTTCACGTGTATTTACCGTAATTTTACGTTCCTAGGGTTTTATACAAATCAAATCTTCTTTAAAATGTGTGGGCGACTGTAGTTTTCGAAAAATGTCAGTGTTAAATTAAAATTGGCAAGGTGAATAAAAAACGGCAAATTCTTACCATGTATTCAGCCGCTGATTACTTAGAAATGATTATAATTTTCGGAGAATGTGGACGTAACGCCAGAGAGGCAGCACAAGTCTATTCGGAACGTTTTCCGGATAGAAATCTTGTGGGTCATAAAGTGATATAAGAGCCATCGCAAGGACGCATGAGACCGGTCAAGTTCGCTAACCTAATTTTGTTGACAGTGAAAAGTCAACTCTAAAGTGTCAAAATTACAGTCAAACAAATTTTGTAACTCATTAGTAGTATTTTTAAAACCTAGCAACCAGTTTTATTTTGTAATATCATCACACCTCAAGATATCCTTCCGGGATTGGTGGATTAAAAAGTCTTGTAACTCCGTTATGCAAGCAGCTGCAAATTATTTTCTTCTATTTGTTGGCAACCTATTGTCGTCGGCAAGTGTTAGTTTCGTCTGGGGCGCGAGTTGTGAGACACCCGTATTTTTGACAATATCTCGTGTCAAACTACCATTTAATTACTTTTAAATTTAAACATACGTTTCTTTGTTCGTATCCTATTCCGAGTTAGTTTTTTTTTTTTTAAATACTGTAGGATATACAATACAAAAACGGAAACTGGATCATCTGATTATAAATAAAAACCTAAAATTAGACAAGCGGAACTCATTTGACACATGGTTTTGTGGTTGTTTTTGTAAAAATTATGAATTTAATTATATGTAAATATGTATTTAATGTTATTTTAATTTCTTGACATACTTAAAAAATTAAAAATACAATAAATTTTTATGTATTACTACTGAAATGCAGGCTGCTAACAAGAAGGATATCTTTTTCAAAACTATTTTAAAATATTTTATTTTATCTATGATTGCCTTGATAGGCAGATATGAGGGTCTATATCAAAATGACAGCTACTAATGTCAAATGCCATAATATATAACTAGGTGAACTAAGAAAATCTCGAAATTATGACATTTGGAATTGATGGTCATTCCGACACGGGCCATAAGAATAATTAAATTTGGAATGATAAATTACGGCATTTAACATAATTAGTAGCTGTCATTCTGACACGGGCCTTCATATCTACTTATCAAGGCCAACAAAGTCACATGACTGCTCGCGCTCTTCTGTCTTACTATTTCTATGTTTGTCATAAATATTAAAATATTCAACAAACTTGCATTATTACTTCCTTGTACATAGCAAAGGATGTATTGAAACTTCGAAAAATTCGGTTTTCAGATTTCAACGGAAATATCCATTTTGACTATCCCTGAATCCATTTGGACTAATTTCGTCGCGACGTCTGTACGTACGTATAATTTTGTATTTAGGACTGCTATAACATCTAGTTGTGCACCTCTATTTTTGGTCATTACTTAATATCCAGAAGTGGTACTTTACTTGAAGCCTATAATAGATTTTAATGAAAAACTATTTTAAAAAATAATCAAAAATTTTTCAAATCAGACTTTTATGTCAACGGAAATAACAGTAGATTTTGGTTAATATAGGCTAACCGGAGGTGATATATTACCTGAAGATGTTAACAGTATTTCTTGAATAAAATGGTTTTATTTTGATTTTAGAAATAAATGCTTCAAATAAGAGTTCTAGAGAATTAAATTCTGCGTCTAGTACATTCAGTATTATTAAATTAGTCTGGTGTATAAGCGAGATATGTAAATTTAAAAATTATATATTTTTTGATTTTTGTAATAAAGCTTGCTATGTATTAGAACAAAAAATACTAAAAAAAATAATGTTAAAGTCAAATTCCGTCATAAACGTGCAATTTTATAATTGGGTCTATACTTCATGTTGGTCTTGCGTACAAGGAAGTCGTGTGGTGTCCACATCAGATTTTTTTCATTATGAAGTATCGTCAATCAAATTTTAGGAAATACTTAGTGATTTGGACATCTATAAACAGATACCTAGTAAACAGTTATTCCTAAATCAAAATAGGCAATGCTTAGTCGTTAGTGGAAACAACATTTTGCTGGTTAATGCCTATATGCTACACATTAGATACTCGTACATAGACAATACTTTAAATCGTATGGAACTTAAAACTTAATAATTTCGCATTTTTTCTCTCTGTCAGGTACTTTGTTACAAAATAAATTCATCCCTTTTTGTACCTGGTTATTCTTTTTATGCCGCATTTTTTCAACGTGCCCTACATATTTTAATAACGTAATTTGTTTGCTTGAGTATGTAGATGTGGAGTTACTGAGATTCTTTGAGATCAGGTTCAGGAATATAATTATGAACTAAATCTAATTTAGAAGATGTATTTACAAGGATTTTTTATATCGCTTCTTCTTCTTCGTACTTCTTATCCCATTAAATTTATTATAAGAAAAGATAATATATAATGGATCCTGCAAATTCTGCACGGAAAAAAAGCAGCAATCACTTTGAAAACTGTGTTTTCATTTTGAGGTCAACTTATACAAGCCCAGGCTTATACTAGTTACTAAAAACAAATTATTTATAAAACCTACGCAAATGTTGAGAAATTTTTACTAAGTTTAAAATATAGATTTGTTGAAAACTATCATTTCCCTCGCAGATATTACAGAACTGTATTCTGTAATCGTATTACGGTCCCTCATCTTATTCTGTTGGGTGAGATTGTTCGTCTGAGAAACTCTATACGTTTCCTTGTCGGATAAAGATTCTATAACTCGCTTATCGACTTTATTCTCATGTATTGTCATGAAGCGATGACTTCATGTATGTTACATAAGTTTTCACTTCACTTCACATACACCTACATATTATGTTACAATGTTTTGTTTGAAATGTAACAAGCGGTTTCATTGGTGGATTTGTTTGTTACAGGACCTGCTATTGGAGGAGGAAGACAAGATCTGGACAAAGAAGATGCAGACGGTATGTTATTGTTATTATTTTAGGTATTATTGTCAGTATTTATTGACGATACAGCCAAAGAATATCGTATAATTATGGCTTCGTAAAAAAGGTCCAACTGGAAGTTCATTTTGAACACTAACAAAAATAATTGCTGGTGACAAATACAGAAACTGTCCAATGTTATTATAGCGACGCAATTTTGTTTTTCTACAGTCTATATACAAAGTAGCCATTTACACTCTCTTTTGTGAACGCAAAATTGTCACTTTGCCGCTCATGCGCGACAAAGTAGAAAAACGCTCGCTGTCCAAATTTCTAACTATACAATGTTGAGAAATGTTACTTGTTACATTCTTCTAACTATATAATGTTGAGAAATGTTACTTGTTACTTTCTTAATAGAAACGTTTAGTCAGGAACTAATGGCACTGTAGTTACACATTTACCACCTTCACAAGTCAATCTGTTATATAACTGCTCTGTCGGTATATTACATAACCAAACAAAATGCCGCACTGGTGTGAAAATAATTTACAAAAACGAAAGTATAAAATGCTTAGATTAGATTGAAGCAATAACTCAAGAAGAATGGAAAAAAAATGATAAATTAAAATTAAATATAAAATAAATTATGTGAACAGTTGTGCTGCCACCTGCAAAAGTTTGGCGTGAACGCTCCCAATGGACATTCACTTTTTCACTGCACTAGTTTAATATACTTGAAACAAATAAATTATACAAAAACTTATATAATCATTACAAAATTGGTATTAATTTTTTTGTAAATACGAAATATATATATATATATATATATATATATATATATATATATATATATATATGTGTGTGTGTGTGTGTGTGTGTGTGTGTATGTGTCTGTGTGCGACAAAATTTTCTAATGCAATAAGTCTAATACTACAATTCCAAAAATTATAATTCTTTCGTATTCCTCTTCGTTACATCCATATAAAGAGCTGATTAGATTTCGGTTATAATTGGTCAACCGGAAGTACCCTCTATTGAAGATTTTCTTGAAAAAATTATGTTAAATATCATTTTCACATTTAATATTATTATAAATATTAAAGAATATTTTATTCCTTATACGATTTGAATGCATTTTATACTTCATATTAAATGGATATAGAATTATAAAATTATAAAGAAATTAAATATCATATATTAGCCAACTATGCTATAACTCTGGAAACAGCTGCTATATTAAGAAAATTCTGATTGACAGGTGTCAGTGTCAAGTGCAGTTGACAGATGTTTGTGTTATAATTTTCCTGGAAGTATAGGAATTTATATAAAATACATACAACTGCCTAAAGGTATGTACAAGAAATAGAATCTTTTGTAAAGAACTGTCTGTATGACATTTGTACAAAATACATAGAACTGATGGAAGGCAATATGCTGGCCACATCATATTTTTTTGTTATGGTGGAGGACTGTAGAAAAAATCTTGTGTGTGTTTCGTGCGCAAATGAACATTGTTAATTTCGAGAGAATGCCGCCGCGCTCCTCTCAATCGACAATGTCCCATTTTGTGCTCTTAATACACAAATAGCTATTTACTCACAGCCGAATTCACCATTAATCCGTTGATTAATAATTAGCATTAAGGAATCAAGCTGATCCTTAGACCTACGTATTTACGTTCTAATTCACCAACGTGATTTCTGAAATAAAGGATCATGATCAATAGATTCACTGTTTTACGAAAAATTAAATTTGTCTCTTTACTTCTGGTACACATTCCAAAAGGTAGAAAGCACTAAATATATTTACGAAAGTGGGTGAATTTTTCGCGACATTATTTTTAATCTGTTCATTAGAAGAAAAAGGTAGTTGCCCCTTGAGAAAACCCCTGCCCTGCGGCTGTGGGACAGTCCATGTCTCTTCGAAGCATCCCGAGAGGACCTGACAAATGTTGTCATTTAAAGGAAAAAATTCAGGGCAAGGTGATGGCGGTAATGAAAAGAAAAGAGGATTAGGTTAATGGCGCGCAGTAAAAATGAATAATAAACATAAATTTCCTTTTTGTTCCGACTTGAAATTTTACTGAGATAATTCACTCCATTCGAAACACGTCACTTTGTAGCCCAACAACACTGAAGGCATTTAATATCAGATCAAGCGATAAGACGGCAAAAGCAAGTCTACAACTATAAGGATGAGCTACACAATTTTTGTTATAAATTGCTACATTTTTTACTAGAGTTTTTGAAATACTTTCGTCGTTGACAACAAATATTTGATGTGAAATGTTCATATCAAATTCCACAGAAATTTCAGTTTTAGAACGTTCAGTTTCAGATTTCAAAAATTTGTTAATATAAGGAAATTATTTTTAAAACAAATAATGGTTTATTCTGCTCTAAATATATACAAGTATAAATATATCATCACGAATTATTGCCCATTTCTGGGTAACGCAAGTGGTAAACAGGGGTAGATCCATAATCTATAAAAAAATTGAAACAGGTTAGAAATTTAATATAGTTAACAAACTGAGCAGAGTCCTACTTTGAATACATTTCCAATTTTAACGCGCGCGCTTCGCTTTGCATTGCTACCTTTTTTGAGATTAGACTTCATGAATCTGATAGATGAATCTGGCAGATACCGTAAAATTTTTGAACACAGTAACTTTTTATCACTCGTGTTTTCGAACACAGTCGGTAGATGCGATATCTACCGGTAAATTTTTCGTAAATGCTTATGTATTTTCCATAAAATCCATATAGAAAGTTCCTTGCAAAAGATTCTAAATTTCTTGTATGTACATTCAACAGTTGTATGAATTTTATATAAATTCCATGCAGAAAGTTTCGAGCAAAAAGATCCTATATTTCGAGTAACACACAAATATACTACGAATATGTCAATTGACACTGACATTTTTCAATCAGAATTTTCTTAATATAGTAGCTGTTTCTAGCATAGCTAGCTAATTTATGAAATTTAATTTCTTTATAATTTTATAACTCTATATCCATTTAATATGAAGTACAAAATGCAGTCAAATCGTATAGAGCATACAATGTTCTTTAATATTTAAGAGAACATTAAATGTGAAAAAATGATATTTAACATCGTTTTTTCAAGAAAAACTGTTAAAATCTTCAAATGAGGGTACTTCCGGTTGACCAATTATAACCAAAATCTAATCAGCTCTTTATATGGATACAACGAAAAGGAACACAAAAGAATTATAATTTTTGGAGTTGTAGTATTAGAGTTATCGTACACACACACAAACAAACAAACACACACACACACACACACACACACACACACACACACATTGTAGTATTAGAGTTATCATAGACACACAGACACACATACATACATACACATACACGCGAACACACACACACACACATACACGCGAACACACACACGCACACGCACACATACACACACACACACACATACATACATACATACATATATACATATACACACACACACACACACACACTCTCACATTGTAGTATTACAGTTATCGTAGACACACAGACATACATACACACACACACGCACGTACACACACACGCACACACAAACACACACACACACACACACACACACACACACAGTTAACGTAGACGAAAATTTTGTTACACATACACACATACATACAGACATCATCGTAAAAATAGTAAAATCGTATTCTAGGGACCTTAAAACGTGCTTATTCATTAAAAACACTGAATTTTTTGACCAAAGACAATACGTTTCTTACCTGAAGGTGACGGAAGGTAAAAAACACGATGATTCAAGATGTTAGGAAGATTTCAAGGAATACGAAGCAATGGGCGAATTTCGAATTCGATTCAAAATGTTTGCATACCCTACACCTTACGGTAAAAGGATATCTGCAATATATAAGTTTTATCAAATCTAATTGATACCAGTTTTGATATAATCTAAAGAACGGTGATTCATAATTTTTGTGGAAAGTACCCCTCTATGTTAATTTTTGTTTATTCAAATCTTTGCTTTATGAATATTTGAGCATATATAGGTCTCACATAATATATTGCGGTCCTCTTTGAGTTTGTTCTGGTCATGTGTAAACAAATTGTTCATCTTGAAAGGGGTATTGTTTTTATCTGGAACGCCCATGTTTCAGTACTTAACTGAGGCCTTTTTATCATTAGTCATCGTTAAGAATGCCCCCATAAAAATTAAAATTTGTTTGTACGGTGGTACTTACAGTTCATAATCATCATATATTTCCCAGCAAAGTAAAGAGATAAAAATGCTCGGACGAAAATGATTAACGTGTTGAATGCGCGTCCTGAAAGAAAAATATACTGTTTTAGATTTTTCATTCCGGTTTTTAAATCCGAGTAAATGTTATTTATGGAGTCGCGGGCTTTTATTTGCCGTTGAGGCCCTATCCGTTGCTGGAAATCAAATAAACCGAAGAGTCTTATTGTTTATTTGCGAAACTTGCATGCCGGCCGAAGCGAGCGATGTTTTGCCAAAGACTTAAATCAAATTTGCTGCAGGTAGAAGAGCTTTTAATTTGCATCCAATTCGATCGCTTACTGGCGTTGCTATATTTCAATTACTTTTATTTTAAACATCACAGTTTATTTTAATTGAAAATCGTAACAGATTTTCATTAAAATTTAAAATCTAAAAAACTTATACTATTACTGAGTTTACATGTAGTTTTGAAACCGTTTTTAAAACGTGTTTAGTTTTGAAAACGCCATGTATACAGTGTTAAAACAGTTTTGAATTATCTCAAACCAAAACTAAAATTCCTGGGTTGGACTTAAAAACTAGTTTCAAAACTACTCATGTAAACCCTTAAAATTCAGTTTCAATACTGCGTATGCGTACAGAGCATAACGTTTCTGTCGCTTTGTGTTACTAACCTTCATATATACTGACAGTTGTGTAGTTTTAGTGCGTAGTGGTACGAAGTATAAAAAATAATTGGAATAATAGCAAAACGAAGTATTTGGAGTGAAGAGGATGTCACTTACATCAGCTAAATGCGCATGCGCCGAAACTGATTTCAAATCAATTTTTAAACTTGTTTTGAAAACTGCATGTAAACAGTTTTGTATAATTTTGACTGAAAACTGAAACCATTTTCAAAATTGCATGTTGTTTATGCAATGTGAAAGTTTATGCAATATTTTTCTTATTAATAATTATTTTTTTAATAATACAAAATACAAGTATTGGCGCCAAAATTAGTCATAGAAAACAACCCTCGATTCTTGTGTTGAAAAAGCACATACATTACGTCATTCACAGCCAATAGAAAAGCAGTTTTTTCCATCACCTACGTTTATTTTTGTTATTTAGATAAATAAACGTAGGCGATAGTTTGTCACATGTTAATAACAAACTTCTAATTTGACGCTTTCATTTCTATTATAAATGAGTATTAAAGTAATAATGGCTAATACAGACTACACTCAAGCTAAGTCGGACAGTTTACCGAAAGTCAATAGCTGGATAGTGGCTGAATTTATATCAGAAAACGATTATTTTACTGCTGCCGAAATCAGGTTTGTTAAAGAGTTAAGGTAAAATAAAACATAAAATCCAACCATCAGCTCTTCGACCTACTGCTTTTCTTCGCATCTTTTGTCATATTTATAAATTCAATTCAAATACTATACTGTAAATTACTCATTTTATATTGAATTTTTAATTATCTAACTCGAACCAAACTCAAATTTTCACATTTGTTTGACAACTTTGACAATATATTTACCATAACACTTGTAACAAAACACAAAGAATTGACACTATAAAGAGTCCAATTGGTGTGAATTTGTGAAGATGTATGTGCTGTCACATTCTGTTTCAGATTACGTGACTTTTTCAAAATATCCAAATTTCAAAAATGAATTGTAAACTATCTAATGGATATTTGGTGATATTTTTAAATTTGAGGTTATTTAAATAATGATATCTTTTTAAATTTAATACTTAGAAGGCTATAAAAATTCTTGCAACAGCCCTATTAGACATATGTCAATTTTTCGTTGTACCATTTTTCGTTTTAACTGACAGTTAAGAGATAATGTAACCAGAGATAAAATGCCAGACCTTAAATTGATAATGCATTTGCAAAATATGGACTGATTTTATTGAGGATTAAAGAAAAACACACCACAGTAAATTGTATTAAAAGAAAACAATAGAGACAAAACAAACCATAACAATACAATAAATAAGTAAAGCAGAAATGAAGATATCAGTGAATATCTGGAAAATCAGAAGGCAGTAATACAAAAGAAATGACTTTTCTTAGGTGAAAGACGAAAGAAAGACAGAAGAAAATTTATTATTAACACCTTCGGTACAGCCGGCCTCTGTATTGGACTTTGCGGTTCTTCTTGGTCAACAGCAGCCAACTATAGTGGTTACGAATTCGTATATATTTGTTTGTGACTGGATTTTAGTTCGGGAGAGACATCGGCAAAAATACTAAAATACTCTTAGACAATTTTATGAAAGATGACTATCAAATTTTTCCATTATTATTCTTGGGAAATAGAATGCCAAAGTTCTCTTAGTAAGTTTGAAAACAGACAAAAGTATTTCATTAACACTTGACTAATATGTAGCATTTATAAATTATTGCAATATACAGGTTGCGTATATTGTCAGAATGATCGAAATAATACAAATTTTAATTCATCTGTTTAATTTTTTTACTTCTTATAATGAGTTTGTTTATATTGTTTACATTTCAAATAACAAAACTGTAAATTCATTTATTTAGGCATTGAAATGATTTTGTTTATTATAATGCTATTCACACCTTTCTGATTTCGAAACATTTGAAACAATTCGAATTAACATAATACGGATATGTTTATTAATACCAACTTTTCATTCAAATCTATTCATTCCGTTATTGGAAAATAATGTGGTCAGTATTTCAAATGTGACAAAATACCTCCACAAAACCAACCCACCAACACATATTAATACACCTACTTGTAATAAATTGGTCGAAATTACTAAGCGATTTGAAGTGATTTTCGAATTCGAAAAATATAATTCTTTTGTATTCCTCTTCGTTATGATGAACAGCTGATTAGATTTTGGTTATAATTGGTCAACCGGAAGTACCCTCATTTGAAGATTTTAACAGTTTTTCTTGAAAAAACGATAAATATCATTTTTCACATTTAATGTTATTATAAATATTAAAGAACATTGTATTCTCTATACGATTTGACTGCATTTTTACTTCATATTAAATGAGTATAGTGTTATAAAATTATAAAAAAAATTAATTTCATAAATTAGCCAGCTATGCTAGAAACAGCTACTATATAAAGAAAATTACGATTGTAAGATATCAGTGTCAAGTGCAATTATATTTGTAGTATATTTGTGTAATAATTTTACTCGAAATATAGGATCTTTTTGCTCAAAACTTTCTGTATGGAATTTGTGTAAAATACATACAACTGTCGAATGGTAATGTACATACAAGAAATTTAGAATCTTTTGCAAGTAACTTTCTGTATGGATTTTATAGAAAATAGATAGGCATTTACGAAAATTCTATCGGTAGATACCGCATCGTGTTCGAAAACACGAGTGGTAAAAAGTTACCGTGTTCGAAAATTGTATAATATCTACCAGATCTATCTACCGAAATCATGAAGAATCTAATCTCAAAAACGGTAGTGATGCAAAGCGAAGCGCGCGCGTTAAAAGTTTGCTAACTATATCAAATTTCTAACCAGTTTCAAATTTTTCTTTATAGCTTAAGGATCTACCCTGTTTACCACTTCTTAAAATATCGATTCCGTTAGCTATAACCTGATAAACAGCTGTTTACCGGTAACAGTTCACTGGTAGATTTTTCGTAAATGCCTCATATAACTGACGGAAGGTAATGTGCTGACCACATCAGATTTTTTACAAAAAAATAAGTTGCGCGCGTTATAAGTGGAAATGTGTTCAAAGTAGGACTCTGTTCAGTTTGTTAACTACGTCAAATTTCCAACCTGTTTCAAATTTTTTCATAGGTTATGGATCCACCCTGTTTACCACTTGCGTTCTTAAAATATCGATTCCGGTAGCTATGACCTGATAAACAGCTGTTTACCGGTAACAGATCACCGGTAGAATTTTCGTAAAGGCCGCAGAATCTAGCAATAAATATTGTTTATATACAAGATTGTCAATGGACTCTTAGACGATGCCAATATACTCTTTGAATTAAATTTCCATATCAGCTGATTTAATATAAGGAATCCAATCACTTTTCATGTAAGTTTTTCAAGAACTAATTTTCATTCGAATGCACCTATAAATGCTATGTGTAATAATTATAATATATTTTCGAACGATTTAGATTTATCTCTTAAGTTACCAGCATTTAAAAGCAAATTAAGTGAATTACTGTATCACTAATTTTCGTTTTATGCTATTTTTTTTCTCTTTGTTTAATTCTTATTCATAGGTATATCTGATTTTATTGTATGTTATGCATGAATTAATCTTTACTTATTCTATACATTAATGTTTAAGTTTTCATTATTATTCTGTAAATGAGATTTGTATCCTGTAGAATAATGTAAGAAATAAATAAATAACTGACGGAAGGTAATGTGCTGGCCAGAGCAGATTTTTACCTTCCGTCACCTTTAGGTAAGGAAGGTATTGTCTTTGGTCAAAAAATTCGGTGGTGAGTTTTTGATGAATAAGCACATTTTAGGGTCCCTAGAATACGATTTTACTATTTTTACGATGATGTCTGTATGTGTGTGTGTGTGTGTGTGTATGTATGTGTGTGTGTGTGTGTGTGTGTGTGTGTCTGTGTGTGACAAAATTTTCTAATGCGATAACTCTAATACTACAATTCCAAAAATTATAATTCTTTCGTATTCCTCTTCGTTACATCCATGTGAAGAGCTGATTAGATTTTGGTTATAATTGGTCAACCGGAAGTACCCTCATTCGAAGATTTTAACAGTTTTTCTTGAAAAAATGATGTTAAATATCATTTTTTCACATTTAATGTTATTATAAATATTAAAGAATTATTTATTCTCTATACGATTTGAATGCATTTTATACTTCATATTAAAGAGACATAGAGTAAAAAAATTATAAAGAAATTAAATATCATATATATTAGTCAGCTTTGCTACAACTCTGGGAACAGCTGCTACATTAAGAAAATTCTGATTGAAAGGTGTCAATGTCAAGTGCAGTTGACAGTATGTTTATGTTATAATTTTACTGGAAATATAGGATCTTTTGTTAGAAACTTACTGTATGGAATTTGTATAAAATACATACAACTGCCTTAAGGTAATGTACAAGAAATATAATCTTTTGCAAGGAACTTTCTGTATGACATTTATACAAAATACATAGAACTGACGGAAGGTAATGTGCTGGCCACATCAGATTTTTTAAAATTTGAGCTAGGTAATTAAAGAATCAATTTTCAAGCTTCCTTACTTTTATAGATTTCTGTATCTTAATTTAATTCAGTAATATGATTAATATAAAATATTGTTCACTGGAAAAATAAACATTGATGCACACATAATAATTAGACAATTTCATAAGACGTTTTTTGTAGAAACTTTCAAATGTAATAACTTCTGGCTAAGATACTTTTTGCTATGAACAACTGGAGTAGACAAAATATTTTAAAATGTCCCCTCCAAAAATATTAGTGTTCCATTTTTGTTCTCCTCGGCAAAATAAAGTATCCCTTATCTTGCGTATTGATTCTCCCATCCCTAATTTATTTCAAACTAAATTTCTATTCTTGAGGGTATTCTCCGTGCTCAGAATACCATGTCTGTTTTAACTGAATAAATATTGTAAATTGATTTCGCTCGATTATTTGAGTAGGGGATGTTTTCATGTGTAGTCGGGACACCCCAGGGAATATTTTACATACGTTTCGTGGGCGAGAAGGACTTTTATTCGAAAAGAGGAGAGACAGGACGTTTCAATGTTGCAAAGGGTTGGACACTATCAAAATAGTTGAAGAAACGAGTGAATGTAACTGACGGATTTGAATAATACATCTTTCCAACAAATTGTACACAAAATTCTTTTGATCGACTGCTTACTGTAAATATAGACTTAAAACTTAACAGTTCGACCGGAATTTAAAGAATCATCTTCTAGTTTATATATATATATATATATATATATATATATATATATATATATATATATATATGCAATTAAATTTTGACATTAGTAATAAACTTGTTTATAAGGTAAAATTCTGTCAAAATGCGAGTACACAGACATTGTAATTACTTACCTATGGTTTATTTATTTTTTTACTCGTATCTGTACTACATTTTACTTGACATCACGGTTGACATAAAGACAGTGTCATGGAGTTGCCAACGCATTTACACGGAGCGTTTCCAAATCATCACCAAATCATTCTGTTCTTAATATTCGCACATTTGTTAATCTTGTACATCTTTATCACATCACAATACGGAGTGTCACATATGACAATTTTAAAAAAAGCAACAGTTATATCCATAACATGTGCAAAAAGTTCTGTTTTCAGCACATAACAGACTTCGATTTTGGGAATGGCTCATAATGTTCATGAATGAGACTGAATTTACTTAGGAAGGTGTATTTATTATGCACAATACACATCTCGACAGACGAAAATGCTGTAAAAATTTTCATTAAAAAATGTTTGGTCAGGAACAATAAATGGACGACTATTATTGGTACCTCTTTTAAATGGACTAAAGTTTGTACTTACATTTTTTTAATAACGTATTTAAACTATTATGATTTGTCGACGATAAATAATCATCTCATAACCTAACAACTATGCTTTTGCTCTTCCTCGTCCCTCCTTGTCTTCCTCTATTCACACTATCCACAGGTGATTAAAAACCCTGGTTTAATACACAACTTTATAATTTTGTTATCGAAAATTTAAATTTCTTTATTTTAAAAACTGTACTATTACGTATTAATTAATAATAATGTTATTTCCCTTGATTCGTTTATTAATTACTGTGACTGTAAGTGTAACCGATAACCGACAATTTTTGAGCTGTTTGTATCCGACTTGAATACGGCAGCATTTGTTCTCCATGAGCGGGTAACGAAATATGCAGCAAATCTTTAAAGAATTTTAACTCAAAATCTAAAAGACTTAGAAAAAAAAGTTATTAAGAAATATTGTTCCTCTCATCGAGTTACATTACTGGTTAAATTTAATGCACTTATTTCATTTACAGCTTGTATATATATATATATATATATATATATATATATATATATATATATATATATATATATAATATCTTGAAACCGGTAAACATTAAAAAACAAGAAATATTGTTACCAAAGTTGTTATTATTATTCTTCGCAGACAAAATACCTAAAATCAAAAACAGTTATAACGAAGTGAATGCAAATGATTATTTGAAATCTAGATCACGATCTTCCATACAATGATCTCACATCAATCAAGATCTAACGGTGTAACGAAATAATCTAGAAATGATTTTCGATTGTACAATTAATTAAGTATTCGCGCTCTGGTACAAAGACGTGTCGAAATTAATTCGATAAATTATTAACCACCACAATCAGTATATCAGACCCCCGCTGATTTAATTTAAATTTCACAAGATTCAATCAAGTTGGCTTGGGAGATGTTGTTTATCTCCTATGACTTGTCAATTGTCTGGTGTAACCGAAATTGTTTTGTAAATTTTTAATGTGACTCGCGCTTATTAAAAGCTAATGAAGAAGAACATTTGTTTCGTGCTTCATTTAGGAAATGACTCGGTGAATTCAATCAAATTCCTAATTTAAATTTTAAATGTAATTTGCTTGAGAGGCTTCCAAATATATATTTATCTCTGCCTAAAAACGATATGACAGGACAGGAACATTTTCAGAATGAATATGCTAAAATTTTCTTTCAGTAGTCGGTAGCTTTAGGAAATTATTTCTTGTTTAATACATCGAGAAGAATATTTTAAAAAATAAGACACTAAGCTCAAATTATTGTCTAAAGCTATAGCTACTAGATAAATTTTGGAAGGTACTTATATGCAATACATATACTTTTCCAAAACTAAAAACAAAAAGAAGAGACGGTTTTTTTAAAAATTAGCCATTACAATACATGTGACCTTCGAAAATCTGTAGAAAATTTAATAATCTTTAATTTTTATCATCACGCCTTATTACCCATTGCTGGGTGTGCCAATCTGCTTTGCACACAGATACCGGTAAAGATAATATTAATCTTAAAAATACCTTTAAAGGTATTTTTCGAATTTTGAGCTTCTAGTAAAGTGCCATTTCCGGTTATCCGATTTGCAACAAAATCTTATGGGATCTTTCCATTACCGAAAAAGTTCGAATTTAAGGTTTAAAATTTTTCTGAATGATAGTATTTGAGTTAGAGTGGAGGATCCAACACATACACACATACACACATACACACATACACACATACACACATACACACATACACACATACACACATACACACATACACACATACACACATACACACATACACACATACACACATACACACATACACACATACACACATACACACATACACACATACACACATACACACATACACACATACACACATACACACATACACACATACACACATACACACATACACACATACACACATACACACATACACACATACACACATACACACATACACACATACACACATACACACATACACACATACACACATACACACATACACACATACACACATACACACATACACACATACACACATACACACATACACACATACACACATACACACATACACATAGACATCATCGTGAAAATGTTAAAATTGGATTCTAGGGACCTTAAAACGTGATCATTTACCAAAATCTCGATATGCGATTTTAAGCACTATCCCTATACCTCCCTTACCAAGGGTAGTGGGAGGTAAAAAGAAAAATAAAAAGAAATTAAAATGTAAGGCTCTTCATTAATACATACAGGTAACCTTAGTGTATCGTTCTTAACACGGTTCCCTAGATTCGCGACCTGACTCTCAGGCACGCGGCCACGAGACCCCATATCATCTAGTAAAAAGCTTTTCTAAGCATTTTTAAAAGCTCACCCGTGCTCCAATTTCACAAATTAATTTATTAATAAATAACGAATTCGAAAGCTTTAAGTACTCTTTAAAACTAATTAACATAATTGTTCTTACAAAACAAAAACAAAACAAAGCAAAAAACTTTTTGTGAATATTCATGGAATATAGATCTTTCCTACTAACCTAATTTTATCTTCTCTTAAAAGTTGTAAGCCATAAAATATTTATCAATGAATATAAATTCTGAAAAAAGCTGTTAGTATGCCATGTTTATCTTGAATTTGTACAAAACTTGAAATATATTTTTGTAGAACAAACAAAATTTAAAACATGGCACATAAATAACATTACTAACATATATAATGCATGAACAGGCAGCCAGCGACCATTTTATAAAACAAGAAAATATTCCTTTTCAAAGAAATGCTCTCCTCCATAAAACATGATAAAGTCTCCACGATAGACCGAAAACGCTATCAAGAAGGGAGGATATCTTTTTAGAAATATTACAGAAAATTAACAATTTGTCAACACATAAGTTTTTTTGCGTGCTAATTTCACCTGATAACGTATCTCCCATAAGTTTTGGCACAAATTCCAACAAATTATTATTTTGTAAAAAAAATCTAATGTGGCCAGCACATAACCTCTCGCCAAATATTTTACCTGGTTGTACGCATAAAACGAAAAATATTTTTAAATACAAATACATACAGGGTGGTGGCGGTTAGGGGTGAACATAGGGATTTAACATGGGATTTTAGTTTTTTGCAATTTCCTGCTCTCCTGTTCATTTTACGGCAAAAACTATAGAGTACAAAATTGTTCAGAATTAAAAATTGCATACAAAAATGTATTTACATTTATTATTATGTTTTTGGTTTCTTCACAATTTTAAAAAGAAATTTCAAAATTTCCTGTTATTTTGTAGCAATAGCCATGGAATTTATTTTTTTCTGGTTGTCAAAAATTATTTAGAAACGTCAACCATGCGTTAATCTAACTTAAAAATTAAATAAAAACAAACAACTTTTAATTTTAATACGCATTTTTTATTAGGTATACCATTTAATAATAAACCAATTCCAAATGTATCAACTACGTAGAATTTTGATTTATCATAGCCAATACCATTTCTTCATTCACTTCGTTATGACGTCTTCTATTATTATTGTCATTATTATTATTATATCCTTCATTACCTTCGTTCACAGCCACAGGTGCACTAGCTGTGTTCTCAAATTTTTTAACAAGTTTAGAAATTGTTGCTATAATAGGAATTGGTGTATTTTCGTACTTTATGGAAAACATATCACGTATTCTTCTAAAACTATTTCCACCATAATAATTTTTTATAACGAAAACTCGTTCCTTATTCGAATAAACATTCATTATTAAATTAACTTCTTATTAGAGAAAATTTCGAAAATTTGACAGAAATTGAATGACATTAGTATGTTTAAACATTTGAGTTATAAGTCATGGCTATTGCTACAAATTAACAGATATTTGGAAATTTCTTTTTAAAATTGTGAAGAAACCAAAAACATAATAATAAATGTAAATACATTTTTGTATTAACAATTATGTACTCTACAGTTTTTGCCGTAAAATGAACAGGAGAGCAGGAAATTGCAAAAAACTAAAATCCCATGTTAAATCCCTATGTTCACCCCTAACCGCCACCACCCTGTATATTCATGTCTCACTGCAAAATAATTCTCACATATATTTTCAAAATCTATGGGATATTTTAATATAAATTATGTACAATACATACAATTTCTTTATATTCAATATCCTGAAATTTTGTTTTTCTACTTTCCTTTTCTTTTTCTTTATATTCGTCATTTTTTCGCAAATTCCTTTTATATTCTTTTTTACGTATATTCTTCGGCGTTGTTGACTTTTTTTATTTTCATAATCTTCATAATGATGTACAAATATTTTTGACAGTGACATTTATGTGTCAATTACAAACATTTGAATTTCTTGCCTTGAAGTTGTTTGATCTGAGAATTTTTACATCAAATTATTTTATATGCATTTCTTTATCTAATCTATAGAAGATATATTAATGAATTTATATTTATCGAATAAGAATTGAACTTTCTTTAATATTTACATAAATTTTCGATAAATAATATTTAGATGTTTTTTTTTGTAACTACTACTTCCGGTTGTCCAATTGTTACCAAAACTTAATAGACTCTTCCCATTCCCATTATTGTTAGATTGAGTAATCCGTAGTTAAAAATGTCTTAACTCTTATAGTATTTGAGAAATCGTGAATCCACACATCCACACACACATACGGACATCATCGTAAAAATGTTATAATCTCTCTTAGCGAGAGGTAAAAAAACAGTTAAATATTAAATTACAAAGTTTTAAGTAAATGCATTTGTTATTACAAAAAAATGTTGAATTTTTGCCAAAACTTGTTTCAAATCGGCATTAACACAATATACAATATATTTCCCACATTGGCATTGTTCAGTCCATTATATATTTTTTTCAATTTTATTCTTTTTTGTGACATATTTCCATGGGGTGAATATATTTTAGGGTAATTATAGAATTCACCCTCAGGTTTATTTCTGTTAGTCATGCTAGTGGATTTACGTCGGATATTTTTGGAAATTTCTGTAGGCTTAACGGCTTAATTAATTAGATAAATCTAGTAAACGCCCTAATAAATAATTTTTATTGTAATTTAATTCCTTACTCGGTCAAAATGTCACGAGTTAAGGAAGAGTTATGGCACTAAACTATTACTTAAATTACTTTTAACTACAACTACTTATCATAAATTTTCTTTCATTGCAGTAAGTGAATAATTTCGTTAGCATATGCAGAGAAACAAAATTATTAGAATTTATTATTTATTAATAATTATTGTACTCAAAATATAGCTGCTCTAAGTTGGACATGATATTCAATATAACGTCGGACATACACAGAATATTATTGTGTATCACTGAATGGCCCAAATGTAATGGCGTATCGTTAAATAGTCAAAATATTTTAGAGTACGATTGGGAATCAGACGCGTGATTATTTTTTTTTAGAATTTTATTTTAAAATATGCTCAAAGTAGTTCCAATTCTTAAAAGCTCCTAACCAATCTTCATTTGGAATCTTTCAAAATTGTTGAACCTATCAAATAACATAAGGGAAATTAAATATGAAATGTGAATTTGACAGCGTTTTAGTTAAAACAAGGCTTGTGGTATAGTTTAGTTCAAGATCATAACATTGACTTCTATAATCCCTGCAATTTCGACTACAATAGCGAAAACCGTATATGGTGAACTTATAGCAATAGAAAATAGGTTTTACTTACAAGCTCTTTCACGACGATTATATAGAGAATAGATCTTTTCAATTTAACGGCTATCTCTTTCTAACGCTGCAAATAATAAGAAAATGGCGCCAACAACTGCTAGTTGGGCTGTCAAACGAAACGTCAAAAATATTGCAGTCATTAAAATACCTGTATTCTCGCTGAAAATTTTCATCGTTAGACATTTTAGCTGCAAAAAGCTTTTGCAGCTTCTTTCGAGTCCTATTTATTAATATTTCAGTATCACTGACTACGTTTATCCCGATAATTCAAGCGGTTTCAAGTATATTATGACTTGAAAAATCCTATTGGTTTATCCCAGCGGATTGAAAATACGGTTGTTATTATTAATCTTCTTTAAATTCGTATCGACTAAAAAAGATAGTTAAATACTCGATTATGCAGACAGACAGGGAGAGGTATATGATCTAATTTCATCCTGGATATATAACCCCAAAATCTAAAATTGTCATGTTGTTATTGTCTTCTCTTTCAAAAACATTAAAAAAACATTTATTTTTTCATCATTCCAAATATTTCGCTTTTCGACAATTTTACTAAGTTTTATGTCGCGACTTTTATAAAATGAGGTAAAATGCAAATAGCCAACAACTGATAGGAATTTAGTAACACTGCATCATATTGCGGATGTGCGTATGCGTAGTTACATTATTTGAAGCGTCACTGTTTATTTCGACAGAAGTCAAGCCGCTTCGTAAGTCCAAGCCTATTACTTTATAGGATTGACTTGACATTTTCAAGCGGCTTCAAATACTATTCTCGATCGTTTATTTTGAAGATTGAAAAGGGATTTACTAAATTCAACCGGCTTCAAACGTCGAGATGAACGTAGTCAATATCACAATACATAATTCTGTTTTCAATTTCACTCATTATCGTTGTCAAAAAACAATAAATAAAATAAATAAATAAATTTATCATCACGGCTTATTACCCATTGCTCGGTGTGCCAATCTGCTTTGTACACAGATATCGGTAATGATGAAATATTTGCACCGTCCGGACGCTTACCAGGCGTCACCTCACGAGCACTCTGCTGGCGTGGAGAGTGCACCACAGGGGTCAATTTTGTGCCAATTATAATTGGAAAAACAATTGTGTAGTCTATTCTCTGAAAAATAATTTTATCACATGGAAAATTATAAGCATCCAGTGAAACAATTTGTTGATGGACGTTCTTGCAAGGCATTTTTACTAAGAAAATTTCCACAATGAGTACTTCTCAGGTCAATTTTCTATATAGTCGCCGAAAGAGCTTGTAAGTAAAACCTATTTTCTATTGCTATTGTAGTCGAAATTGCAGGGATTATAGAAGTCAAAGAAATGATCTTGACTTAACTATACCAGCAAATATGCCGAGAATTCTATTGCTACATTTTTATTATTAATCGAACTGATATTCTCAAAATAAAGTAAAAGGAGGGATAATATATTTATTTATTTTTTTATCTTTCCCATATTACTCAGCAATAAATCAGCACCTTGTGTGTTCGGTTCCCACTGCATTTCCCTAATCCTGCATGTAAACACCCCCTAACAACCCCGCTACAATCACAGTGTGCGTTGCCGTCACCAGCGCGTGGCAACTGTTCACCCTGCACTGCGACAGGCAACTGTTTTTTAATTCGATTTATGAATTGATGTCCGGATAAAAGAGTGGGGGATATTTTATGCATTGGGGTAAACAGTGACAGATAGATGTGGTTTTTTGATTAATTATAAAGTTTTTGGAATATTTAATCTGTAAGTTTTAATTTAAAATGTGGTTTGGAATTTGTGTTTGTTTTATTTGTTGGATTTTTGTTTTGGAAATTGTGTGAATTGAAAATTAATTGCAAAAGTGAAATGTAATTTTCAACAAATTGAAATTGTTTATTATATGACACTCTTTCATTAAAGTTTAATTAATTGCGTTTTGCTATTTTTCTTTGATGCTTCAACATTAAAATAAATAAACACCCATATTTTAATAACTATATAAACTCTGTTGGTGTAAGTATCAAAGTTTGATTGCTACGAGGAATTTACTGGTGAGGTCGTTGAAGGTGTACCTCACACCCATTTTTGGGTATGAGGATGGTGTGGTTTAAAAAAGGATGGAAATTTTTAAAAAATTAAAAATTCTAAAAATTTGTATTTAAGTAGTTTGAAGGGTGTAGATTTAAGATTTTAAAACCACAGGTCGATATCTCTTTTCGTGTCCGAGATATTCGTCCTCAAAACTTTGCTCAAAAATGCCCATTTTTGGGTCATGTCTCAAAAATGGTCAATTATACACCGCTGGCGATATCACCATTAGATTCTACGAGCAAAATTACATAAGTATACCAATTATCATAATTTTTGAACAACTATTACAATCTCCAGAAGGAAAAGTCTGAAAATGGCCAAAAATCGCAAAAAATCTAAGGTGTACCCCTTGCGACTTTTTCAGTTTTTGACGATTTTAAGGAATGTTTAATAATTAATGTATGCATTGGAATATTTTGATGAAAATTGGTATAATTATGTTTTTTGGTACAAGGAATTTACTGGTGAGGTCGTTGAAGGTGTCCCTCACACCCATTTTTGGGTATGAAGATGGTGTGGTTTAAAAAAGGGTGGAATTTTTTAAAAAATTAAAAATTCTGAAAATTCGTATTTAAGTAGTTTGAAGGGTGTAGATTTAAGATTTTAAAACCACAGGTCGATATCTCTTCTCGTGTCCGAGATATTCGTCCTTAAAACTTTGCTCAAAAAAGCCCATTTTTAGGTCATATCCCCAAAATGGTCAATAATACACCGCTGGCGATATCACCATTAGATTCTATGGTTTTTGGTACGAGGAATCTACTGGTGAGGTTGATGAAGGTGTACAGCACACCTATTTTTGGGTATGAAGGTGGTGTGGTTTAAAATAGGTCGAAATTTTTTAAAAAATAAAAATTCTGAAATTGCATTTTATACTTCATGTTAAATGGATATAGAGTTATAAAATTATAAAGAAATTAAATTTCATAAATTAGCCAGCTATGCTTGAAACAGTTACTATATTAAGAAAATTCTGATTGAAAGATGTCAGTGACAAATGCAATTGACATATTCGTAGCATACAAGTAGTATATTTGTAATATAATTTTACTCGAAATATAGGATCTTTTTGCACGAAACTTTCTGTATAGTATTTGTATAAAATTCATATAACTATCGAAAGGTAATGTACATATAAGAAATTTAGAATCTTTTGCAAGGAACTTTGTGTATGGATTTTAGAGAAAATACATAGGCATTTACGAAAATTCTACCGATAGATACCGCATCTACCGACTGTGTTCGAAAACACGAGTGATAAAAAGTTACCGTGTTCGAAAATTGTTCAATATCTACCAGATCCATCTATCGGATTCATAAAGAATCTAATCTCAAAAAAAGGTAGTGATGCAAAGCGAAGCGCGCGCATTCAGTGAAAATGTGTTCAAAGTAGGACCCTGCTCAATTTGTTAACTACGTCAAATTTCTAACCTGTTTTAAAATTTCAATTTTTTTTCATAGGTTATGGATTTACCCTATTTACCACTTGCGTTCTTAAAATATCGATTCCGGTAACTATACCCTGATAAAAAGCTGTTTACCGGTAACAGTCCACCGGTAGAATTTTCGTAAATACCTCATACATATAACTGACGGAAGGTAATGTGCTGGCCACATCAGATTTTTTAACTCTATATTTAATATGAAGTATAAAATGCATTCAAATCGTATAGAGAATAAAATATTCTTTAATATTTATAATAACATTAAAAGTAAAAAAATGTATTTAAATCGTTTTTTCAAAAAAAATTGTTAAAATCTTTAAATGAGGATACTTCCGGTTGACCAATTATAATCAAAATCTAACCAGCTCTTCACATGGATGTAACGAAGAGGAATACGAAAGAATTATAATTTTTCGAATTGTAGTTATAGAGTCGCATTAGAAAATTTTATCACACACACACACACACACACACACACGCACACACACACACACGCACGCACGCACGCACGCACGCACGCACGCACGCACGCACGCACGCACGCACGCACGCACGCACGCACGCACGCACGCACGCACGCACACACACACACACACACACAAACACACACACACACGCGCGCACACGCACCCGCACACGCACACGCACACGCACACGCACACGCACACGCACACGCACACGCACACGCACACGCACACGCACATGCACACGCACACGCACACGCACACGCACACGCACACGCACACGCACACGCACACGCACACGCACACGCACACGCACACGCACACGCACACGCACACGCACACGCACACGCACACGCACACGCACACGCACACGCACACGCACACGCACACGCACACGCACACGCACACGCACACGCACACGCACACGCACACGCACACGAACACGCACACGCACACGCACACGCACACGCACACACACACACACACACACACACCACACATACACACACATATACAAAGGTCATCGTAAAAATTGTAAAATTGTATTCTGGGGACCCTAGAACGTGCCTATTCATCAAAAACTCACCACCGAAGTTTTTGACCAAAGACATTACCTTCCTTACCTAAAGGTGACGGAAGGTAAAAAGTTAGGTCTCGTATTTTGAGAACCACTGGTCGAAAAAAATAGTTTTCTTTTATTTAAATTTGTCTCTTATAGTTCTCAAGATAGCAATGGTGGCCCATTTAAAATGAACATCCTGTATATGCCCTTGTTGGGAACTAAGGTAATGATTTTTCTTCAATAAAAACTTTATAGCATAAACATCCTGTCAACAAACTAGTTTCCTAAATCACTGGTGCATATATAAAAGTCCTACAATTGAATAAACTTATTCGAAATTGAAAGGCTCACGCAATCTGAGTTAATAAAGAGTAAGCCTGCCCTGAACCCACCCTTCCTAGGGCTTAAACAAAATATATAGGCCGGTTGCCGAAATTCGTTGCAGTGTGCATCACGAATTTTATTTATGTGCGTCAATTTGAACATGAATTATATCTGATTCGTGCCAAGTTGTACTCGCACGTGGCCCAAAACAGGAAGTGGTGGAACAACCCTTAGAGAGGAAGTGACGTATGTGATATTATTGTCAAATTCGCGCGGGATGCTAGATTTGTTTTATGTGAAAATGTTTCCAAAATACCAACGCGAATAAACTTCAAAATTTTGTCTGCTGTTTCTTTATAATCATCTTAATTAAGTAAGAAAAAATGTTAGTCTTAGCATCATTCCTAAAAATTCTAACAAATAATCTGTCATTTATATGATTTTTACCTCTCGCTAAGAGAGGTATTGTATTCATGCTAAAAATCGCATATCCAGATTTTAGTGAATAAGCACGTGTTAAGGTCCCTAGAATTCGATTATAACATTTTTACGATGATGTTCGTATGTGTGTCTGTGTGGATGTGTGTGTGGATGTTGAATTCAGGATTTCTCAAATACTAAAAGACTTAAGACATTTTTAACTACGGATTCCTCAATCTAACAATAATGGGAAGTGTTGATTAAGTTTTGGTAACATGGGCCCGTCCAACTTTTTTTGAATTTTTTATATGTTACGAAGAATTTAAAAATAGAAATTCCGTACTTTTTGTTTTCTTGAAATTATGCTTAATAACGCCTAAAATAACTATTAAAGTTTTGGCGCGAAAATTATGACGTTAGCGTCACTCTGTCATAAGTAGAGAGAACCGACATACGTTAACATTAATAATGGTAATATACAATAAATGTTGCAAGAATAAAAATACATATCCATTACAAACTGTGATCAAAAATCTTTAGAGCTAATGGTAATAAATAAACGAGATATAGTTATTATATCATTTCAAAATATATATTTGTTTGATTTACTTACATGAGTAAGTAAAGGAGTAGTGTTAAATGATAATTTATGAAAAACTTCCATAGTACATATTATACATAAATAAAAATCAGGTAAGTAAAATTAATAATTTCTGGTTGTTTTCATGATCAAGTCAATCATTCGTTTTAATTAATGTGACTTTAAGACTTACTTTAATATAATATTGAAGGTTATTATACTCACCAAGTGCCATTATTATAATTAAAATAGTATTTAAACTAGTATCTATTTATAATTAAATACAACAATGACAGTATTGATTACAATAATCAAAGCATAGTTCATAATAAAAATTCATCCAACATTTACATTCCTATTTACTAAATGATTACAACAATGACAAGTATTGAGATTACAATAATCATAATATAAATTTATTAATAAGTAAATTTTCTTTTGATCTTAATAAAAAATTACTCGGATGTATTAAATATATGTATGTTAGAGTATGTGTAAAGCCAATCGCGAATTTATGAGCAAAATATGCATGGTCCAATGTATAGTGACATTTTCACAGATTAACTGGACGACTGTAATGACGCTGACGGCACAACATGGCGATCATTTTACGCTAAAAAATGTAATTACATTATTATAGGTATAAAAATACAAAATATGTAGCAATTTTTATTTTGTTTTCATTTATTTTTAATCAAATTCATACGCGACATGTAATTTCTAAAAAGTCGAAGACTTGAACGGGCCCATTGGACAACCGGAAGTAGTAGTTACAAGAAAAAATCATCTAAATATTATTTATCGATAATTTATGTAAATACTTATATTAAAGAACGTTTTTTAATCGATAAATATAAATTCATTATTATATCTTCTATAGATTTAGAGATAAAGAAATGCATATAAAATAATTTGATGTAAAAATTTTCAGATCAAACTACTTCAAGGTAAGAAATTCAAATTGTATATGCCAATGTCAAAAATATTTGTTCATCATTATGAAAATAAAAAAAGTTAACAACGCAAAAGAATATACGTAAAAAAGAATATAAAAGGAATTTGCGAAAAAATGACGAATATAAAGAAAAAGAAAAGGAAAGTAGAAAAAGAACATTTCAGGATATTGAATATAAGAAAATGTATGTATTGTATATAATTTATATTAAAATATCCCATAGATTTTGCAAATATATGTGAGAATTATTTTGCAGTAAGACATGAATATATATTTGTATTTAAAAATATTTTTCATTTTATGCGTACAACTAGGTAAAATATATGTGAGAATTACTTTGTAGTGAGACATGAATGTATGTATTTGTATTTAAAAATATTTATTGTTTTGTTTTATGCGTACAACCAGGTAAAATATCTGCCGAGAGATTATGTGCTGGCCACATCAGATTTTTTTAATGCATTTGATCGTGCTTGGTAGTATACATAGCCGAGGATCCAATTTCCAGTTTAAACTCCGTTTCATAAGTGGATCTGTTGTTTTTTTCAATTATTCTCTTAAAAGCAGAAATGTCATATCTGATATAGGGGTAAAGGCTCACGAATCTTCTTTTTGGTGATAAATTGTAGCGAAATATTTAATTTATTTTTGCATTTCAAATGAAAGGTAAAGAACTATTTAAAATGATAAATATATTTGAATGTTCCATTCCTAGTCGCTTGTTTTATTGTCAGGAATGATTAACTACTTCAGTAATTTAACAACAAATTGCAAATTACTTAAAAACTAGTTAACAATTCCGCCCTTTTAGTATTGATTACCCTGCAAAAGTTATCCCGTAATTCATGTTTTATTTATCAATGCATTCTTGTGCACCCAACTTTTCCCTATACTTCTATACATAAAATCGATAGTGCCGAAATTCTTTCTAAACAAATAAAGCAACGAAGTGCATCCCTTAACGACAATCCAAAGAGACAGCGAGTTCCATCCCCAAGACATACGTGATAACATGCCTGCTGAAGCACAGGGTAGAAGACATCAGGGTGTGCGGGCACTCTTCAAGGGTAGATTCGTAGGTTCATTTCCTTTGAAAAAGGGGAAGTAACGGGAAAATTAGAGGTGACACTAAGGAGTCAATAACAGGAGGAATGCCGATGGAATAGAAATGTTGAGAACAGAGAGGGATAATATTAGAGAATTTTTTTCTTCATCATAATGCAGAGTTTCTAAAAATGGAGTACGTTTGTCAAACTGTTAATAGTGCGCACATATTTAAAAAATCTGATGTGGCCAACACATGACCTCCCGTCAATTCCATGTTTGAAACAGCAATGAACTTTAAGTAAAGTATCACTTCCGGTTGATCGTTCGTAAACAAAATCTAATTTGTTGTTCCAATAAATAGAAAAGTTTGGCATACCAAATTTTGGATTATATTTTATTATATTTTTCCTCGACTACTTTTTGCCATGTTGTATAACCTTGTACACTGGCGTAAAAACAAGAGCTAAATGTAAGAAGCAACTTTGGTAATTCAATTTAAATTTGCTTACAGGAGTTGAAGAAAACGGTATATTAATATTAATATAGATTCTGAAATACTAGAAGAAAATAAAGACCTTATTGTTTATTATTGTTTTCGAAACTAATACAAATTTTTGACAAAATTAGATTGATTGGATCAATAGTAAGTAAATAAGTTTTAAGTAATATTTTTTTACATTTTGGCTGTTTAATATGTACTTTACAAAATAGACGGAATGACGGTCATTCTTTTTCTATAAATTTTTATGCAAAAAAATATGAATCTAATATTTTTATCTCTACATTAACACAAAACTCTGATGTGGCCAACACATGACCTTCCGTCAATTTCATGTTTGAAATAGCAATGAACTGTAAGTAAAGTATCACTTCCGGTTGTTGTTCTAATAGAAAAGTCTGTAATATCAAATTTTGGATTATATTTTATTATGTTTTTCCTCGAAAATCTGTTAAAAGCTCCAAATTAAGTACCACTTCCAGTTTATCATATAGGTATAGTCAAAATCTAATGTTTCAAATTATACACGTGTTTTAAATACCAAATTTGAGAAGTTTTGGATCATGTTTTAATATATTTTTTCAAGAAAATCTGTTTATAGTTTCCTGTAAAGAAGTACTTCCGGTTTATCAATTTTAGTAAACATCTAATATGTCGTTCTCATTAATATAAAAGTCTTAAATATCCAATTTGAAAATTTTTGGATTGTATCAATTTATTTTTCACGGAAATCTGTTCAGAGAGTCAAATAAAGTTTCACTTCTGGTTTATCAATTTTAGCCAAAATCTAATATGTTGCTTCCTGTTATATAAAAGTATAAAATACTAAATTTTGATAAGTTTTTAAATATATCATAATATATTTTTCACAAAAATCTGTTCAGAGCTTCAAGTAAAGTATCATATCCAATTTATCAATTTTAGAATAAATCTGACATGTCATTCTTATTAATATAAAAGTCTTAAATACCAAATTTGAAAAGTCTTCGATTGTATCAATATATTTTTCACGAACATCTGTGCAGAGCTATAAATAAAGTATCACTTCCGATTTATCAGTTGTATCCAAAATCTAATATGTTGTTCCCCTTCATATAAAAGTCGTAAATACTAAATTTGACAAGCTTTGGAGTATATCATAATATATTTTTCACGAGAATCTGTTCACAGCTTTAAGTAAAGTATCACTTTTGGTTGATTAATTTTAGCCAAAATCTAATATGTTGTTTCCCAAGATATACAAGTCTTAAATACTAAAATTGAAAAGTTTTGGATTATATTTTAATATAGTTTTTAATTAAAAACTGTTATGAGCTTCAAGTAAAGTATAACTTCTATTTATCCAATTTTACCCAGAATCTAATCAACTCGTTGTATGAATGCAGGAAGCTTAAATACGGAAAATAGATATATTTGGAAGTTTGTAATAAGAGTTATCGTGGACGAGAAAAATCGTCACACACACACACACACACACACACACACTCACACACACACACACACACACACACACACACACACACACACACACACACACACAGACATCATCGTAAAAATAGTAAAAACGTGTTGTGGGGACACTAAAAGTAAACTGATCCTAACATAACTAAGCCATTAGTAATAAGTTACATTCCGTAACCCATCGGGCAAGCGTCGCCCCAAAACTAAAACACTACATGTTCGAAACGACACACGTCTTCCCGACGCGAGGAACTGATTTCGACTCATTACATGTTAACTCCACAAGAGTACTAACTCGACTATCTTTAAAAACAAAACGCTATCTCCAGGACAGGATTATCTTAGGGGTACGGGGTGCATAGGCCAGGGCGTTTAAAGTCACGCACGTATACATAATAATTTCCAGACTTAATTATCAACAAATAAATGTCGTAACTATCATAATACGATAAGAATTTAAACTGAATTTTGACTTAAATAGATAAACAGAGTTAAAATATGGTTATTGAAACTAAAATTTAGAAAAGTTTACAAAAAGTTCTTTATCTGTTATTGCGCTTACCCTCGTCTTATTACATTAGTGAAAACTCACCATCAAATTTTTTGGCACGATTACATTACCTCCCTTACCTACGGTATGACGGACGGTAAAAATAAGAATATAAATGACAACGATTTAAATTATTCTTGTTTAAATATTATATCAGCGTGCTGTGCTTTTGTACAAATGTCCGCATTTTAGTTTAAAAATAAGAAACGTAAAAGTAATTAAAAACTATCTTAGAAGAATATCATGTTCGTTAATCAACGAAAAATAATTGCATTGCTTTAATTAACAAAGACAAAGGAAGGAAGATATAATTAAAAATTAAGTTTAATATTCCTTTTTGTCTGCATTTGGTCTGCCCGAAGCGGTGGGTGTAATTCATTCTTTCCCTGAGCAAATTGTGGAACTTAGGCGAGTTATTGCTATTATGTACACTTGCTAGAATTTAACATATTTATTCGTAAATTACAGTGTTTGCGTTCCGCAAAGAAAATGGCGAGAAAATCTTATTAAAAACTCATTTTCATGTAGCCACGAGATTTAATAACATTTGCCCGCGCTATTATTGCAAGGCGGGCAGCTTTACACTATCCCAAGTAATAAAGGTGCGTTTACACGAAAACTCTGCAATCACCGGTAAATTCATTTGCGGATCTAGGTCACATAACAACACCGCAAAAATTTGGTCTCTGTCATCAAAAGTTAATCTTGGGTAATATAAGATTCTCTTCTTAGTTTAATTTGGCTTGGCCTCAAAATGTATGAAAACCAAACCACAGAATATATACATGACTAACGTCAACAGAAGCGACACTGTTGTATGTATTGCTGTTCGTGTGCTCATGGCTATGTGTGCGTGAACTTGGACCAGGAAGGGGTAACGTAAGGAGATTGGGCGTACTCCGGTACGCCAGGTTTTGCCAGTCACGGAATGATAGCGTTCGTGTGAAGGTATTTTCAGCGCAAGAATATTACGACTACCAGACTAGACTACTAAACATAATGCTGGGTAGTATAATATATTGTTGTGTAAAAGGCTGTCCAAATAATAATCAAGATAAAACAATTCTAAAAAGCTTTTTTAGATTACCTATTGACCCAGAAAAATATTATATTTATTTTATTTTACATTTCTATCGATCACCTCAGTATATTATGGTTACACTAAAATTTATATGTAATTTTTAAGGGGTTTTATTAATTTAGGAACAATTATTATATTTTTATCAAATGGACAGGGTAGTGTTGTACCAGTGCCACTGCTGATGTTTCAAAAAGTTTTAAATTTCAAGGCAAACCAAATCTTCGACTATCAAATAGCTTAGTTAAAAAACAAGCTTTTCATACAAATTAAAAATCTCTTAACAAAAATAACCTTAGGCCTAAATTTGAGATCATCAAAAAATAGTATATTCTACAACAAGTAATGAAATGGTCCATATTCCACAAGAGCAAAAAGTTTGTGGTACGAACTGAAGGCGAATACTACGGTTTGCGAGTGTGGATTATGCCATTCCAAACGTGTTGTAGACTATACTTTCTCCAACAATCCAACTTTAATTTAGCTCAGGAATATGTTTAAATATACATACATACATAAAATCTCGCATTTCCCACTTAGTGGGTTAGAACAAACCCGAATGAATAAAAATAACATCAACCAAAAAATAATCACTCTCTCTTCCAACAACATTCTTACTAACCTGACATCATACAACATATTCCTCACTCTTAACATATTAAAGTGACCGATTTTCGGTAGCGAAATACCGCAACCGGATCACAATAATAGTTACGAAACAATTATTCTTCGCCACACATTCCTGTCTAAGCACACTTCTTTCGCCTCGGCCACATTCATAATCGCATTCATACACGCTCTTCTTCTCTTCCCACTTGGAAACTTTCTCTCTTTTAGTACCTTATCAATCACATCCATCCACTTACACACTGGACGGCCACGCAAACGAACACCCTCAATTTCACCAAGATATATACGTTTTACAAGCCGTTCACTCTTCATTCTCTCCACATGACCAAACCATCTCAACTGGCTCATTCCTACTCTCTTAACAACATGGATTTATGCAGTCTACTTTTTATTTTACTTTTTCTTTTCGCTTTTACTTTAAGTTTGGTACTTTATGCAGCTATTTTAAAGCATTCAATACACATGCGTAGATGTGATTTTTCTGGCATATAGTCGCAAATGTAAATAGATAAATATATCCTGTTAAAATCGATAAGAATGTAATAATGTGTGCATACAAAAATATTACATAGTAAGTAAATATACTAACCAGTTTCGTTTAATACAGACGCTATACTTTTCCAAACATTCATTTTGGCCACTTTATCCTTGAATGAATATCTGTTTTATAAGTGAGGATATTTATGCATTAAATCTTAATAATATACAATCTTATTCTTTAATATGTGGTCTCGTGGCCGCGTGTCTGAGTGTCAGGTCGCGAATCTGGGGAACCGGGTTCGATCCCGACCGACGCCAAATATTTCGAATTTTAAATGACACAAAATTGACCCCTGTGGTCCACTCTCCACGCCAGCAATGAGTGCCCGTGAGGTGACGCCTGGTAAACGCCCGCACAGTACAAATATGTCATCATCATTACCGAAATTTGCGTACAAAGCAGATTGGTACACCCAGCAATGGGTAATATGCCGTGATGATATATTTTTTATTTGTTCTTTACTGATTTTTCGTTTGCATAATCTAAAACCTACACACAATAACAAATACACAACACGCTGACGTTTGTGAAGTGGAGCTCATGCGCAGTTGTGATATTCTTTTACTTTAACGGTCTTAAGTTGAAAGTTGGTCAACTTAAGGTCTTAAAGTAAAATTAAAAGTGTGCACATAAAGCAGTACATATACATTATTATTATTATTATTATTATTATTATTATTATTATTATTAACACACATTTAACTTTTATAAAGCAATAGTGCATTCACAAATGAAAATTACGTTTATGGTTTTTGTTTAGGTTTAAATAAGTCATTCATAAATGTAAGTTTAAATTACCTGAAAATTAGTTTTGATATGTACAGACATCTGTGTAAATGCCTCAAAAACACTATAAAAATATCGGTAGAGCAGTACTCAACAAGGCACCTGTGCGCCGTGAAACTGCCATTTGCTTGGCATTATTGGTTATATTTCAGCAATTATGTTATGACAGTCTCCATGTTCTTCTCGCATATGTTTAAAAAGCCGAATCCACCAAGAGGATACTAAATAAAGATGGGTGTATATATCTATATATCATTTTAGACTCGTTCTCATCGGTGAAGTTTGTGACGTCAAACTAAATCATAAACCTAAAGTTTGGACATTGTAATGTTTAGCTTTATGATTTGGATCCTAAATTCTAAAGTGTGAATGGAGTCATTACATAATATGCGGCCAAAGTCTTTAAATCTAAAGTATAAACCATAAATCTAAACCTAATTTTCATTTGTGAATGCACCTTAAAAGAAAAAGAAAAAGTAAAATAAAAAGTAAGCTGCATAAATCCACCTTAAAAGCTTGAAAATTCAAGCCCGAACTAAGCTAAGTATTCCTCCGTTTCTGTTCTGTTGTACTCGTACATGTCCGCATTTGGTTGTGTAGAATAAACTGGGTGACGATAGGCCTTGCTGGCAGGAAATTGCATCTCATTATCGCGCAGCGGTGACGCATTTCCTAATTGAATGATGACGTCACACCCCACCTAGCGTGAATGCGTAGCTGACAGCCGTGTGCGTGTGCATGAGCCTGCGCATTCGCTTGAATTATCGCACTTAGCATACCAGGCGATATCGGGTTGATAAAATAAAATGGTAAGATTGGAAGAAGGAATAAAGATAAGTACAATATCACGGTTTCATTGTTAAGTGTGACAATATATTTTTTCTCTACATCATTGATCAATAAAATATGTGCAATTTTTTAAATTTATCCATCTAGTTACAGAGAGTTACAGACTATAAAATAAATTTCTAATACCTACTAGTACCTATGTACTTTTATCTGTTTTTGAGTTGGCCAATTCTAGTGATGCACGCGAGGCGAGACGAGACGAGAAATATAAAATATCGATCTCGTCTCGTTTGCGGATGTGTAATCTTGATCTCGCTCTCGTTCTCGCACATTTTTTTGGGTCTCGTCTCGTTCTCACGCAAGAGTCTCGCGAGAGTCTCGCTGTAAAAATAAGCGCTTGCGCACTACGTATTTACCTCGGTATTTACGTATCAGTTGAACTACAAAAGACAAGTGCGCACCAATCATTCCGTCTTCCGTGTATTTACAGTCGTATAACTATAATAAAGAGACGAAACACTAAATTCTAGTCACCAAATTATTTCAATACGAACATCTGTTAATACATTCTGTCATCAGTAAAACTAATTAAACATTAAAAAAATTATTTTTTGTAACTAAAAGTTTCTACACTTTATCATTAACTATATGCCACTATTTAAGTAAGTTTTACTCATAAAAAAGCGCTACACTGGGAACCCACTGGTAACCAATCACTCCGCTTCACTCCGTGTTGGCTCCTATCGACTCTTAATATAAGATCCTTTACTTTTCACAGACGACAAGAATTTTATTAACCGTAGTTTTAACTGGGATGAATTAGGGGAATTTCCTCACTCTGCGACCGATATCATTCGACTTCAGATAGACTCAAAAAAATATAGTCAATTCATATAATTTTCACATTCACCTGTTCTATGCTTGAATTATCGTTGACTCCACTCCCTGTACGGTGCATTTTTCATTGAATTTATGAATAAAAACTATAAAGTTACAAATACTTTTTATTGCGAGACTCTCGCGAGAATCTTGCGAGATTTCTCGCTTCTCGCAGTTGTTATATCGATCTCGCCTCGAATTTTAAATTACAATCTCGCTCTCGTTCTCGTCTCGCATAATGCAACGAGACGAGACGAGATGCGAGAGTACTCTCGCCTCGTCGTGCATCACTAGCCAATTCTGTACAAATCTGTAAATCTTGCAGATCTGTAAATTTGTAAAACCCTGACATAAACGCATCTATTTTTGTTGATTAATATAAAATTATATATAAGAGTGACAGCTTTCGTTGTAATTTTGTTCATTATTTACAGACCTGTTAAGGTGCATTTACAAATGAAAATTAGGTTTAGATTTATGGTTTATACTTTAGATTTAAAGACCTTGGCCGCATATTATGTAATGACTCCATTCACACTTAGAATTTAGAATCTCTAAATCTAAATCATAAAGCTAAACATTGCAAGGTCCAAACTTTGGGTTTATGATTTAGTTTGACGTCACAAACTTCAGCAATGAGAACGAGTCTGAAATGATATAGATATACACACCCATCTTTATTTAATATATAGGTTTAAGATTAAAAGAAATATATAATTATTGAAATATATAATTATTGAATCAAAATACGTTATGTTTTGATTTTTGCAGGTAATCAATTTTTGTCATTGTTGTAATCAATACTTGTCATCGTTAATAATTTTTTTATCACCTGTGTTTTAATTTTGTAATCTATTCTCGCCAGTTTGATCTATTAATATTAATTATGCAGTCATCCTTTAATCACAGTTTTAAATTTTCTATGAAACTATGTACAGTTCTCTACCTTTTGTACTGGTACAAGTAGGTAGATTTTCTTTAAATTATATTTACTGGCGAGAACTGCCCTTGTCTTTAGCTTTGAATCAATAATTATGACAAATTCTTAGGTATAGCTATTTCATATTATTAAACTTATATTATAGAAAAAAAGTCACTTTAATTAGAGTTTTACAATATGTTTGATTAAAAACATTTCTTAATTAGTAATGTAATTCATTATCTGGTACACTGATCTGCATGGATTTTGATAAGTCGGGAAAAATCCCTATTTTCATGCTAAAATATTTTTTAAACATTAATTCTATAAGAATTGCTTTTAATATCCATATTTGATTAAATTTTTTATATAAAATATATATTTGACGTTTAAAATATATTTTTGACGCTTCAATATGCTCTGTAAATACTTTAGTCAATATTTTAGAAATTTCTATAACTCTGTAGCGCTTACAGTACTGTAACTTGGTTACAGAATAGCAATTTTCTTACATACTGTAACGTTGGTTAACTACAGAGCCTATAGAGCTTATAGAACGGTACAGAATAGCACCATAAATTGTGTAGTTACAGATTTATCGTAACTTACAGATTTACGAATTTACAGTTTTCCAGATGAATGCTCAGAATTGGCCTATAAGTTTGCGTAATCGCGAACAATATGTTTATTTATATTACGTCTGCAATTCAATGTTAAAAGTTAAAATAAACAAAATAATAACTAAGGTAATAGGTCAAAACCAAGTGAAATTAAGGTAGAATATTACTTATTTAAAAGCCTGTAACTCGAAAACGGATTTTTTTGCATCGCATATTTGCCCTATAAATTTGTAACACGTATTCATTAACAGCCTGTATAATATAAGTTTCTAGTGAATGATAAAAACCATTATTTGAATTTTGACAAAGGTATGAGATTCAATTCGTTACTTCTAAGGTACATAATTACTAATAGTAACAGTGCACTACATCCATTGTCTATTATTAAATAATGCAGTGAGTTTGAATCATGGTTGTTCCTTTCCTTTCAGCTTTCAGTACTTCATTCTGGAGCTTCTGCTTTGAGCTTTCTGTTTGGCCTCGTCATGTGAGCATTATCAGAATAGGAACTCGTAACTCTGTAATTAACAATTGCTAATTAGTGAGCATCGTTGCAGCTATAACAACTTCCTTTAGGAAAGATTAGCCCTGTGTATTACAATCACAGGGATGTGTCTGCCATACTTATTCTCTCGTATCGCATACAATTACTCCTCCACCGACAATGCACATCAATGCAGAAATCTAAAGCGCAGCAGATCTAATTATTTTCGCAGATAGAAAGGAGTTGGAATAGTAGGTACTCACAATGGATAGCTTTATTTTATGGAAGTTACTGGGAATACAAGTCAATTTTCATATGTTGTGGACTAGGTATAATTGAAGGGTTTTAATGATGCATTATATTGAATGTAAGCATTTTTCCTTCAACAGCTGGCCAAACAAAACCACGTCATTTTGTGGTGGGCACCAGAGCACAAGGGAGTTCTAGGCATAAAAAGCAGCTATGAGCTCGATAATAAAAAATCTGATGTGGCCAACACATAACCTCTCGCCAGATATTTTACCTGGTTGTACGCATAAAAAGAAAAATATTTTTAAATACAAATACATATATTCATGTCTCACTACAAAATAATTCTCACATATATTTGCAAAATCTATGGGATATTTTAAAATAAATTAAGTACAATACATACATTTTCTTTATATTCAATATCCTGAAATTTTCTTTTTCTACTTTCTTTTTCTTTATATTCGTCATTTTTTCGCAAATTCCTTTTATATTCTTTTTTACATATATTCTTTTGCGTTGTTGACTTTTTTTTATTTTCATAATCTTCATAATAATGCACAAATATTTTTGACAGAGGCATACAAATATTTTTGACAGTGACATTTATGTGACAATTACAAACATTTGAATTTCTTGCCTTGTAGTAGTTTGCTCTGAGATTTTTTACATCAAACTATTTTATATGCCTTTCTTTATCTCTAAATCTATAGAAGATATAATAATGAATTTATATTTATCGAATAAAGAATTTAACGTTCTTTAATATAAGTATTTACATAAATTATCGATAAATAATATTTAGATCATCTTTTTCTTTTAACTACTACTTTCGGTTGTCCAATTGTTACCAAAACTGACTGGACTCTTCCCATTATTGCTAGATTGAGGAATCCGTAGTTAAAAATGTCTTAAGTCTTATAGTATTTGAGATATAGTGAATCCAACATCCACACACACATCCACACACACATCCACCCACACATCCACACACACATACGGACATCATCGTAAAAATGTTATAATCGGATTCTAGGGACCTTAAAACGTGCTTATTCATTAAAATCTGGATATGCGATTTTTAGCATGAATACAATACCTCTCTTAGCGAGAGGTAAAAATTACTGTTTTACGGGCCTAAACCTTCTTGTGGACGCTTGAAAGACTATATAAAATATCTGATATTGGCACCACATGACTTCCTTGTACACAAGACCAACATGAAGTATAGACACAATCATAAAATTGCACGTGTTTGACGTAATTTGTCATTTAATTACCTTCCGTCACCTTTAGGTAAGGAAGATATTGTCTGGTCAAAAAAATTGGTGATGAGTTTTTAATCAATAAACACGTTCTCTTCTTGAAAAAACAATGATAAATAACATTTTTTTCACATTTAATGTTATTATAAATATTAAATAATATTTTATTCTCTATACGATTTGACTACATTTCATACTTCATATTAAATGGATATAGATTTAAAAATTATAAAGCAATTAAATTTCATAAATTAGCCAGCTATGCTTTAACCATGGAAACAGTTACTATATTGAGAAAATTCTGATTGAAAAATGTCAGTGTCAAGTGCAATTGACAGAGTATGTTTGTATTATAATTTTACTGGAAATATAGGATCTTTTGCTAGAAACTTTCTGTATAGAATTTGTATAAAACACATACTGCCGGTAGGTAATATACAAGAAATAGAATCTTTTGCAAGAAACTTTCTGTACGAAATTTGTACAAAATACATGGAACTGATGGAAGGTAATGTGCTGGCCACATCAGATTTTTTTTATTTATTTTTTATCCTAATCCATAGCAAGCTTTATTATAAAAATCTAAAAGTATATAATTTTCAAATTTATGTACATATCTCGCTTACACAAAGAGCTAATTTAATAATACTTGATGTGCTAGACGCAGAATTTAATTCTCTGAACTCTTATTTGACGCATTTATTTCTAAAATGAAATAAAACTATTTTATTCAAGAAATCTGTTAACAACTTCAGGTAATATGCCACTTCCGGCAAACCTGTTTTAACCAAAATCTACTGTTATTACCATTGACACAAAATCTTATATACCAATTTTGAAAAGTTTTGGATTATGTTTTAAATAGTTCCACTTCTGGAAATTATGTAATGACCAAAAAGGGAGATGCACAACTGATGTTATAGCAGTCCTAAATACAAAATTCCAACTTTCTACGGCTTACCGTATTTAGTTATGCGAGATACGTACTTACAGACGACACGTCGAAATTAGTCAAAATGGATTCAGGGATGGTCAAAATAGATATTTCCGCTGAAATCTGAAAAACCAAATTTTTCGCGAGTACAATACTTTCTTTACTATGTATAAGGAAGTAAAAAGGAGATCAACAACATACTGGAGAGACATTCCGGTTATTATCCAATCGAAGAAATATATTTCATGATAAACGCCAAAGAGCTATTAGCTCAGTAAAAAGAACCTTAGAATTATGTCAGTTATCTTTACTGGTCATTATTCTATGAAATACCATCTACATAAAATTGATATTTCACAGCAAATGAAATCAGGAAACTGACTCTTGGAGAAATAAATGATTTCATGAAAACTCTAGGACTGATTGCAGAAAACTGTAAAATATGGCTATCCTACCAATACGTCTTACAGGTCGCACTGTTGAAAATGACTAGTAGGGTTTCACGGGCTTGGCTTGAAGCTTGAAAGCTTGGCTTGGCTTGAAAAAGCTTGAAAAATCAAGCCAAGCTTGCCGTTCAAAAAAGCTTGATTTTTCAAGCCAAGCCAAGCTTCTGTTCCACCAAGCCCAAGCCAAACCAAGCCTAACATTTAAAAAAGCTTGAATTTTCAAGCCAAGCCAAGCCTTTGACTGTCAAGTAGCTTGGTTGAAAACAAGCTTTTTCAAGCTTTTCTTAAGAAATGTTGTCGAGGCCGACAAAACCGTAATTTTATGGTGATAACGTACTTTCTCACTGCTTCGGCACATTTTTGCGAACTTCTAAGAATTGGAGTTTCCAAAAGGACCAGCCTTCATTACCTGCCACTCCAGTATGCTTAAAAACTTTGTAAATAGGACACTATACCCTTCATCATTCTTATTATGCAAAGACCACTTATTTTCTCAATCTGAACCAACTATCTGTTTTAACTATAGAGTGATGGGAAGATAGGTGCAGTTTGATCTTTATGTTTGATTGGATAATATCGGAATATTATCCAATCAAAATAGATATATATATAGAATATAATCAATATTCATTTAAATTTTAACTAACTTGGTTTTAAATAACAAGCATCAAGCTTCAACACATAATATTTATGACTCTCTACAAATAGATAATTTTGCTGCAGAATAAAAATTATAAGAAATAATAATATACTCTACACCATAGGGTAAATTGAGTGACAGACTACATAAATCATGATAATTATTGCATTTTAAAGTTTCATTTTGTACAATGTTTTGTTATTCTGGTATTTCCGAATCATAGAGACGAGACAATTTCTGTTTGTGTATATGTATATATTTATATTCAAAGATTTTCAATGATATTTTTAGCTCAACCCCTAATGTAAACCGTGACAGGTATAATAGACAATAACAATGTACCGACAAAGAGAGCATTCTCTTTTAAATATTACCTTGATACAAGTTTTCATTGATCCAAAAATATGTGTTAATAAATAAGCAAATAAATATATAATCTCGGCTTATTACCTAGTTCTGGAGGTTTTTAATTTGCTTTTATTCACAAATTTCAGTAATAACGACATATTCGTATCGTTAAGCATATTAACTTTTGTATTATTTGAATTTGCACATGATTACATACTTTAATTATATTTATGTATTTAACTTACATGATTCTGTACTCAAAAATCAGTAGAAATTTCATAAGAAGAGGCGAGTAGGTATTTGTCACGAACAAACAAAATTTCGGGGAAATTTCCATCTGTACGGTTTTATGATTTCCAGATGTATTTCAAGTAGGTATAAAAGGTCATTCTCAGGTCATTTCCATCCCATTGTACATTCCAAAATATTTATGTATTTATTTGAACACTGTTATTGTGTATTTGGTGTCTTGAGTTTTTTTTTTTGTTTATATAGGGTGCATATGAACTAAATAGTATGACAAACTTTAACAGTTGGGAGGACATTTCGAGTTTTTAGTTAAAATACAATACAATAAAGTCCAACTAATGCATATGCCTACTTGAATAAATGCAGTCAACGAAAATAATAAAAGAAACATGAAAATTGAAGGGTAAATATTTAATAAAAGATAATAAATTTATGCTGATTGTTTACTCTTAAAAATAAAATAAATGAATAAAATATACATTTCAATATTTTTATATTTTAACAATTACAAAGAAAAACACTTAGTGTAAGTTTCATAAATTTTATTTTATCGTTTTTTTTATCTTTATGCATAAGAAGAAATTTTTCAATTGTACCACAATAAATTTATGTAAAACAAAACGTGATTTGTACATTATTACGATACAATGAAACATCGACATAACATCGATATATTGATACATCAATATTCCAATACATCGATATATCTGTATATCTATATATTTAATTAAATTCACATTGAATATTTATATTAAAATCTTGATACCGAACAACTACTACTGGTTTTCAAGACCTATATACCTACTGTGTGCATGATCATTTATAAACCTTGAAAGCTTGAAAAAGCTTGAATTAGCTTGAAAAGGCTTGAAAAAGCTTGATAAAGCTTGAAAATCAAGCCAAGCCTAAAATAATTAAAACTTGAAGTTTTCAAGCCAAGCCAAGCTCTGTTTCCATCAAGCCCAAGCCAAGCCAAGCCTAACATTAAAAAAGCTTAAAGTTTCAAGCCAAGCCAAGCTTTTTTATTTCAAGCCAAGTAGCTTGGCTTGGTGAGTCCCTAATGACTAGTCCCTCAACTAACTAATAATAATAATGACTGAGATTTTAAGTATTTGTTTACACCTAATCTACAAAACACTCGAGTAATTTACCTATGTTTATTATGTTTTGCTTAATTTTTCATATTTTGATAGCAGGAAATATTAAAATAAACCAATTTTAATTTCATACTTGAAATTCGTGTGTAAAATAAGCAATCTTGTCATTCTTGTGACCTGATATTAAAATAACATCCCTTAATGTATAATTCCCACATAATATCACGTTCTACGTTCGTTCGTCGTGAAGATTTCATCTCTATGTTTTAATTTCGCATTGATTTTCCGACTCGTGCATACCTGCCACTTCCCACTTATCGGATATTATAATAAGCTCTGCCAGCCTCTTATTTCGCGCGATCAACGATATTCGATTTACGGAAATGAATTCCTGCAAGGGGAGGAAATTACCCTCACAAGACGACAGCTAATTTAGCGAATTCTCACTAGGTATAACATAAAACCTGAATAAATCGAGAAGATAGTGGTGATTTAATTATGAGCCATGAAATTAAATCTGCGTTGTTATTAAAACATTTGTAATTATGACATTACTATCGTTATTGCTAACAGAAATAATTGGAGTACGTGACATAGCATCTAAATGTCATGACGCCCAAATTTCATAATGTCTAAATTTCAATGCGCCCAAACTTTACAGCGTCTAAATGATACCCCACCACCAATGAGTCTGTTTCACATTTTTATGCAATATTTTTCTTAATAATTATTTTTTTAATAATTAGTTGTTATTATTGTTCATAATTAAATACGAATATTGGCGCCAAAAATTCACAGCCAATAGAAAAACAGTTTTTCCATCACCTACATTTATTTTTGTTAAGGCGATTTCGGGCAACATACCTACCCGTTCACTTCTTCGGATTGCTTACGGTTAGTTACGGTATGATATGGTTAATGGTGGCGCCAAAAATCGTTGGTTCACTTGTTGACACCGTGCTTGGTGGTTATGTATATTCTGCGACATTTAAAACTGTCAAAAATAGTGTCTGACAATTAAAATGCATTAACGGAGAAAGATAGTTTTTTCCATATTTGTCCAAAAAAGAGTCAATGAAAATAATGTCACCCTGTTTGACAAAACACCACGACTCCGACTGTTTTGACTTTTGACATTTCAAAAAAAGACATGATAAAAAGAGATAGAAATAGAGAACAGAGAGCTGACCCGACTCGCAAACCCGTTCATCTGTGAGCACTGATCCAAGCATACCGGGTATGTTGTTCCTAGCGCCCGAATGTGTGAACGTACCTGAACGCAACATACCGCAAGTGAACGGTTGTCGCCCGAAATCGCTTTTATTTAGATAAATAAACGTAGGCGATAGTTTGTCACATGTTAATAACAAACTTCTAATTTGACATTTGACGCTGACATTTTCCATTATAAATGAGTAATAATGGCTAATACAGATACACTCAAGCTAAGTCGGACAGTTTACCGAAAATCGGAAGCTGGATGATAGCTGAATTTATATCAGAAAACGATTGTTTTACTGTTGTCGAAATAAGGTGTGTTCAAACCCAACCATCAGCTCTTCGACCTACTGCTTACAGCCACAATTTTCTTTTCTTCGCATCTTTTGGCATATTTATAAATTCAATAGTAGGTTTATTCCTAGCGCATTTTTGCAAGAAGGCACAATACGATACTGTAAATTACTCATTTTATATTGAATTTTGTATTATCTAACACGAATCAAACTCAAAAATTTGACACTTGTTTGACAAGTTTGACAATATATTTATCATAAAGGCCTGTGTCCACGATCCTAGAAATCGATCCGAGTTCTCGAATATAGTTCGCAATTCGATATCTCGGATCGTTGATATTACCAACTCGGACGCAAAAATCGAATAGAAAACTAAAATGGAAAAATGCGTTCTATCCCATTTTTTCGTACAAGGTGTAAATTTCATTTAACTGTTACCAATTTAAAATCTTGACGTTTGATGTTTATAATTACTTATAAATAAATTAATATATTCGTTGTAAAATTTAATTTACTTCCAGCCGGGATAATTTTATTTTTTTAATTTTTATTAGTTTTTAGTATTGGTAGAAATGGTTGAAACTAACTTCATAAATTCGACCAACCTGACATCTGTAGTCATACAAGTTCAATGTTTATGATCAAAAAATGTGATCGAGAACTCGGAACGATTTCTAGCATCGCGGACACAGGCCTTAACGCTTGTAACAAAACACAAAGAATTGACACTATAAAGGCCTGTGTCCACGATCCTAGAAATCTATCCGAGTTCTCGGATATAGTTCGCAATTCGATATCTCGGATCGTGGAAAACTAGAATGGAAAAATGCGTTCTGTCCCATTTTTTCGTACAAGTTGCTAATTTCATTTAACTGTTACCAATTTAAAATCTTGACGTTTGATGATCAAAAAATGTGATCGAGAACTCGGAACGATTTCTAGCATCGTGGACACAGGCCTTAAGGGACCAACTGAATATGTATGTTGTGACGTCACATTCCGTTTCAGATCACGTGACTTTTTCAAAATATCCAAATTTTAAAAATCAATTGTAAAATATCTAATGGATATTTGGTGATATTTTCAAATTCGATGCTATTTAAATAATGATATCTTTTTAAATTTAATACTTAGAAGGCATATAAAAATTCTTGCAACATCTCTATTGTCACGTCTAATTTGTCACTACAAATGGTGTTAGTAATACAGCAAACTGTCAATATGTCAACATTTGTTGTGAATTGATGAACAGAAAGCGTATGTAACAAACCCAACCAAACCTAAAGTGACTTCCGGTTGGCCAGGCCCAACAAATTCGGTTTTTGAATGATTCGGGCGAAGCGCTTTCTGGCAAATATATACATTGTTCAAAAAATTTGAAACAGTTATTTGTTTGAAGGCGCAAATATCATGAGAATCAAGTAGTCCAATAATCTCACCACGTTCAATTTTTATCTTTCCCTCAATGAAGTTCTAAGTTTCGCCGCAGCTAGTAGAATATTAGAATAAAATTCTATGTGTGTGGTAAGAGAATCCCGAGAATTGCATCTCGTCATTGTCGCTTATCGCATCCCGGCGTCTTTGGCGTCGTCGGCGTCGGCATATGCGTCGCAGGCACAGCCCTCCAGATTAACAGTGACGTGCGGAAATTAAAAGCCGTCTTAGCACTGGGTTTTGTAAGTAGATTTGAGCGTAGGGAAACTTTAGATCTGTGATGGAAATGCACTTAACAGAAGCGATAGTAAATTCGTTAATTGTCAAAGCGACGCAAATTTGATACCAAGTTGCATAGATGCACCAAAGTTAATTATAAAATCAATTTGGATGAAGCGACGAAGCACGAGAATCTAAAACTTCTAAGATGCTAGACTTACGGCTTCTAATTTCAATGCTATTGATGAGTGATTTCATTTAATTCTAATTAATTTCTCTATTTGACTTGCTTTGCTGCGCGCCAACTCACGAATTTAAATATTGCATTTACAGGAGCGAGTTCAAAATTTAACTGATTGCAAATGGAATTTCTCAACCGTTCGGACTTTAGGTGTTAATCTATTTTAGGTGTCATCTTACGAGTTCTCTTTGAAAGAAGAAAGAAACAAGACTAATATGTCAAAAAATAAAAACTGTATCGCAATGGACTACTTCCGTGCCATTATTACCTCCCGCTTACCTTGGTAAAGGAGGTATAGGGATCGTGCTAAAAATCGCATATCGAGATTTTGGTAAATGATCACGCATTTAAGGCCCTTAAAATCAAATTTTAACATTTTCACGATGATGTCTGTGTGTGTGGATCCTCCACTCTAACTCACATACTATTATTCAGAAAAATTTTAAACCTTATATTTCTACCTTACACTAATATGGAAAGACGCCATTAGATTTTGGTGTAAATCAGAAAACCGGAAATGGCACTTCACTTGAAGCTCAAAATAGATTCTCTTCTAAAAATACATTTAAATATTATGTTTTAGAGATTTATATTATGTATTATAAAAATTCAAAGATTAATAAATTTCCAACAGGTTGGCATTAATACTTTTTCTATATTTTTATGGATAAATTTATAATTTAAATCCCGGAGCTTACGCTTTAGACAAACACAACTCCTTGGTTACGCAGTTCAAATCTCATATGTAAGTAACTGACAGTTAAATGTCACTGTCAAAGAGCTAATCATTTTAAATTAATAATAGTAACGTTTTAAAAAGAAAATAGTAAATAGAACAATAGGAAATATGTGTGTGGGTGTGTCGGTGTGTCGGTGTGTCGGTGTGTGTGTGTGTGTGTGTGTGTGTGTGTGTGTGTGTGTGTGTGTGTGTGTGTGTGTTTCTGTGTGTGTGTATGTGTGTGTGTGTGTGTGTGTGTGTGTGTGTGTGTGTGTGTGTGTGTGTGTGTGTATGTATGTAACAAAATTTTTGTCTACGATATCTTCCATACTACAATTCTAAAAATTATAATTCTTGTGACACATCTCTTCACATCCATGTGAAGAGCTGATTAGATTTTGAATTGGACAACCGGAAGTACCCTCATTTGAAGATTTTAACAGTTTTTCTTGAAAAAACTATGTTAAATATCATTTTTTCACAATTAATGTTATTATAAATATTAAAGAATATTTTATTCTCTATACGATTTGACTGCATATTATACTTAATATTAAATGGATATAGCGTTAAAAAATTATAAAGAAATTAAATTTCATAAACTAGCCATAGCTATAGAAACAGCTACTATATTAAGAAAATTTTGATTGAAAGATGTCAGTGTCAAGTAAAATTGACATAGTGTGTTTGTCTAATAATTTTTCTGGAAATATAGGATCTTTTGCTATAAATTTTCTGTATGTAATTTGCATAAAATACATGCAACTGCCGGAAGGTAAAGTACAAGAAATATAATCTTTAGCAAGGAACTTTCTGTATTGAATTTGTACAAAATACATAGAAATGACGGAAGGTAATGTGCTGGCCACATCAGATTTTTTAATATGTAATGATTTAAAACATTTACCGGTGTTCCATGTTCTTGATGTTTACTCCCTCTACTACGAAATAATTCGAAACTTTCAAACCAGCCCAGCGGATCGGTTTGAAAACATACGAAACTGTTTCAACCAATTTCGTCTCTGACGTCACGGTTACGTCGCCATAATATAATGTTTTGAAACACTACGAAATAGTTTCAAATCACCAAAAAACGCCTCTTGTGTTAGAAATTCTGTAATAAATGTTGGTGTGATAACTTACTACGTTAGTTAAAACAAGTAAAAGAGTTCTAGATCCGTATGTAAGTCACATATGTAATAAAATCTCCATATTAAATTTCCTCTTTGATGTACGTGACAACGCGATCAGCATTTGTTTCACAAAGGAACATTTCATTGCATCACGGGTTCAATTAAATTTTCCCTTGCAGCTTCATAACTTTTCAATAATAAGTCGAATCTCGGCTGACATCTCGGGTAATTGCACTGCATAGACATTATAACGTTCCGTATGACTGGAGCAAAGGCACCGCATTGCTGCTGCAATCTGAATAGTCGCGAGAAGCTACATTTGAATGCTGTAGTATTTGCCTTCTGCTGTCACGTACCGCAACGACGTACAACTTACAACCTTTGAGGAGTTTGATTACAGAAAACTTGTAAATGCGCAATGAGTTATTGTCAATTCTTGGAGCGGAATATTGTTGGCAGCAGTAGATGATGGAGAGGGTTTGACATGTACAACGTTTTACGCACTACAATAATCAAATGACATGTTTTAAATTATTTTTTATACTAGCGTATTATATCAACAACTTTTCGATTGTTATTTCCGTTGTTAAATGAGGTACTTTTAAGCACTAGTGCTTAAAAATGACAGTTTAATGCGTAAAAGTAAAAGCACTAAATACGTATTATAACTGTTTATTTATGACTATTTCACTCATAAATATATAAACCAATCCAAATTAAGGATTCTACCTAGTTACCAAGTTTGTATTTGTACCCCTCACATATATTATAAATTTATGCTTTTTGCATGGCTATTTCCCACATAAACTAAAAACAAGTAAAGTTGTACCTGTACCTAAAAAACCAAATATAATAAATTTAAATAATTTTCGACGAATCTCACTGATTCCTGCATTATCTAAGATATTTGAAATTTTAATAAATAAACGAATTGTACATTATTTTGATCACAATCAATTTTTTCACCAAAATCAATATGGATTTAGGAATAATAAGTCTACGACTAATGCTTTATTACACCTTAATAACTTTGTACTAAATAATTTTGAAAATAATAATTCAGTTTCAGCAACATTATGTGACCTTAGTAAGGCATTCGATTGCGTATTTCATGAGATATTACTAAACAAACTACAATACTACGGAATTAGAGGCATACCTTTAAAACTTCTAGAGAATTACTTAGATAACAGGCAACAAATAGTAGTTTACAAGGGATCACACAGCGCCAGTAAAATAAATAAATATGGAGTTCCTCAAGGTTCTCATTTAGGACCAACACTATTCTATATATATATATATATATATATATATATATATATATATATATATATATATATGTAAATGACTTACCATATACTTTAAAAAATGCGGAAAGTATTCTTTACGCAGATGATACTACTAAGTAAATACTTGTAATAATACAGAGTCACTACTTATTAAAAATAACGATTCCATTAAGTTAGCCAAGAATGGTTTGCTGCTAACAAATTAACAGTCAATGAAGACAAAAATCAAAACATTTTGTTTACCTTGAAAAAGGAATCTTATACCTTTGGCTCACCCAAAGTTAAGCTGCTTGGATTAACTATACAATACAAATTAGATTGGCGTGAAAACATTGAACTCCTTGGTAAAGAATTAAGCAAAGTACTTTACTTACTTAAGAGTATGAAAACAAGTGTTAGCCTACATATTTTACGAACTTTATACTTCAGTACTTTTCATTCTAAAATGATATGTGGTATTTTGTTATGGGGAAATAGTCCTGCAAACCAAATGATCTTTATACTACAAAAAAGGCATTGAGGATAATGTTCAATTTAAATTTTAATGAACACGGTAGAGAAACTTTTATTCAACAACAAATATTAACTTTCCCTTGTTGCTGTATTTTTTAAAACTTAGTGTACGTAAAAAAATGTTACCACGATTATAAAGAAATTAACACTGTACATACTCACAATACTCGAAATAACAACAAACTTTTACTACCTAAAATTAGATTGAAGAAATCAGAATTATCTTCCAATTTTATCGGAATACAATTATTTAATAAATTACCCGAGAATATAAAAACATTAAATGTGAAACAATTTAAATTATCTGTTAAAAGATTGTTGTTAAATAATGCTTTTTACAGCATAAATGAATACATGTCTTTTCTTAAGTAGGTATCTGCCTTTTTTTACATATTTTTTTCTCTGTATTTTTTGACCTGGCTGAAACTGTAATGTGTAATGCTTGAATAAACTATTATTATTATTATTATTATTATTATTATTATTATTATTATTATTATTATTATTATTATTATTATTATTATTATTATTATTTCACTTCGACAAAACACTGTCACAAAATTTTTTTCGCACCCTTTAAGCCAATAAGATGTATTTTTACAAGTAAGTGAGTTTTGATAAGCGAATTTTTTTTGTTTACATACCTGTCAAAGTCTGTATAATTTCAGTGTTATCAGTTTTTATTAAAAACGAGTCGATTCGGTAAAGAAAAAAATGATATAAATGATTACCTGATTTTTATTTTGAAAATAGTCATCCGAATACCATTCGCGGTTAAATTTTATCCTAGAAAAATTTTCCGATTGCTTTACTCGAGCCCGTTGCCAATTTATCTCGTGACATTGATCAAAAATCACTCGTTTGACAACTCGTGATTTTTTTGTCAATGTCACTCAATAAATTGCTAGGCAACCGGCTCTCGTAACATTCTGAAAATTTTTCCGGCAAAAATTTACCACTTATGATATTATATATGATAAATATTTACAACGCAATTACTTAAATTACTAAATTGAACATTTGATGTCGTTCTTAATACTTCTTCTTGGTTAACTTCAATGTGGGTAGAAACTGAAGTAGATGTGCTGCTGGATTGTGATTCTTTGTTGACAATTTTTATTTTTTTAATTGCTGTTTGTTTTTCTCCCAAAATTCTTCGTGAAATTTCTTTCTTATTTTCCAAAGAATTTTCAACGTAGCCTTCAGCAACAGAACTTGAACGCCACCCTCCATGTCGCTTGAGCACTGTAATGTCTGCTCCCGAATCAGCCAAAAATGTTGCAGAACACCGCCGAAAGCAATGCCCGGTATATTCTTTAGCATTTGGGAGGCCGAGGAACTCTGCAATTTTTTTAGGTATACCACCTATGGTATTTATACCTACAGGAAACGTGCAACACTTAAAATTTCTGTAGGTTAGAAAAAACCGTTGATGTTTAGTATGAGTAGGTCGAAGTTGTGCGTACTTGCGAAACATTGCTAAACAGTTGATTCCATCGATAAACCCTTCAGTTATCATAAAAAATCGTGAAATATTCGTTTTAGTATTTTGGAATATTAATTTTTATGAAAGAAGTAGAATCTTCAATAACTCCTACACGTAAAAACGTAAGTTCCTCCCGGCGACATGCCCCATAAATTCCAACAATTAACACAACCTTTGCCAATAAATAATCCTTGTCATCAGCTTCCTTCATGAAACGAACTATCTCTTGCTTAGTGAATATTTTTGATTTTTTAGGCTTATATCCACTAGCTTTTCTTTTTAAGAATGCAATAAGATTGGTAAATTTACTTATATCCACATTCTTATTAAGGTATATCATAGTTCGGAGCATAGAGTAATTACTCCATAAAGTGGATGGCTTATAAATGGATGATAATTTCGAAAAATAGGCTAAAACTACCTTTTCTGTTATGTGCCCAACGTTTTTCTCCGCACACCAACTGTCAAATTTTTTGTAAGTTTCTTCATACAATTTTTTTGATTTTCCTGGAACCAGTGTAGCCAATGCAGCCTCTGCACCATTTTCAATATCAGAGTCAATCTCTGAGTCACTCATTTTAAGTAAATTTATTACCAAAAATTCTCAAGAAAAATTATACGAGCACGTTGACATCAATGTTTATTAAACAACATATTGAATCCCATAGTAACAAAAAGATGAAACTGATGCCTGCCTACTTTTAAATTTTGAAAAATTCAAAATGTTGACATTTGAGAATGAATATAAATAATCTGTTTCAAAACGCTAGTATAAAAAATCTTGTATGGAATACGTTGCGAAATCGTGTTTTAAGCAGTAGACGTGTTATCCAACTCGGCTACGCCTCGTAGGATAATTTTCACGTCGCATGCTTAAAACACATTTCTTTCGCAACTTATTACATATATAGCTATTTACAAACTAAGTGCGAGAAGACATACTTTCCATATGAGCACTGTATAAAGCACTAACAAAGCGAGTGATTTGTTGTGATTTTAGCATTTTACTGTTGCCATCGAATTTTAAATGGCATAAAATTGACCTCTGTGGTGTACTCTCCACCCCAGCAATGAATGCCCGTGAGGTGACGCCACAAAGACGACAAACTCGAAAAGAGAGACAGTAAAGCAGTACGATGCTCTCTTACATATAATTTCAAATAGTATTTAAATGTGTTGGATGATTCTGTGTTTCGGTATTTTTATTTTTTTAGAATTTATCAGGTAACAAATCATTGTTATAATAAAAGCCGTATTCTTTCGCTGCGTTGAATCAGATCCATGTTACTAAGTAATCCAGATCATTGCCATCTACTCCAACAAAAACTTGGATTAGAACATTGAACAACTATTACAATCTCCAGAAGGAAAAGTCTGAAAATGGCCAAAAATCGTAAAAAATCTAAGGTGTACCACTTGCGATTTTTTCAGTTTTTGACAATTTTAAGGAATGTTTAATAATTAATGTATCCATTGGAATATTGTGATGAAAATTGGTATACTTATGTTTTTTAGTACGAGGAATTTACTGGTGAGGTCGTTGAAGGTGTATCGCACACCCATTTTTGGGTATGAGGGTGGTGTGGTTTAAAAAAGGGTGGAAATTTTTAAAAAATTAAAAATTCTGAAAAATTTTTACTTAAGTAGTTTGATAGGTCTAGATTTAAGATTTTAAAACCACAGGTCGATATCTCTTTTCGTGTCCGAGATATTCGTCCTCAAAACTTTGCCCAATAATGCCCATTTTTGGGTCATATCTACAAGCAAAATTACATAGGCTTACCAATTTTCATAATTTTTGAACAACTATTACAATCTCCAGAAGGAAAAGTATGAAAATGGCCAAAAATCGCAAAAAATCTAAGGTGTACCCCTTGCGATTTTTTCAGTTTTTGACAATTTTAAGGAATGTTTAATAATTAATGTATCCGTTGGAATATTTGGATGAAAATTGGTATACTTATGTTTTTTGGTACGAGGAATTTACTGGTGAGGTCGTTGAAGGTGTACCGCACACCCATTTTTGGGTATGAGGATGGTGTGGTTTAAAAAAGGGTGAAAATTTTTAAAAAATTAATAATTCTGAATTTTTTTATTTAAGTAGTTTGAAGGGAGTATATTTAAGATTTTAAAACCACAAGTCGATATCTCTCTTCGTGTCCGAGATATTCGTCCTCAAAAATTTGCTCAATAATGCCCATTTTTGGGTCATATCCCAAAAATGGTCAATTATACACCGCTGGCGATATCACCATTAGATTCTACGAGCAAAATTACATAAGCATACCAATTTTCATAATTTTTGAACAACTATTACAATCTCCAGAAGGAAAAGTCTGAAAATGGCCAAAAATCGCAAAAAATCTAAGGTGTACCCCTTGCCATTTTTTCAGTTTTTGACAATTTTAAGGAATGTTTAATAATTAATGTATCCATTGGAATATTGTGATGAAAATTGGTATACTTATGTTTTTTAGTACGACGAATTTACTGGTGAGGTCGTTGAAGGTGTACCGCACACCCATTTTTGGATAGGAGGATGGTGTGGTTTAAAAAAGGGTGGAAATTTTTAAAAAATTAAAAATTCTGAAACTTTGTTTTTAAGTAGTTTGAAGGGTGTAGATTTAAGATTTTGAAACCGCAGGTCGATATCTCTTTTCGTGTCCGAGATATTCGTCCTCAAAACTTTGCTCAATAATGCCCATTTTTGGGTCATATCCCAAAAATGGTCAATTATACACCGCTGGCGATATCACCATTAGATTCTACGAGCAAAATTACATAAGCATACTAATTTTCCTAATTTTTGAACAACCATTACAATCTCCAGAAGGAAAAGTATGAAAATGGCCAAAAATCGCAAAAAATCTAAGGTGTACCCCTTGCGATTTTTTCAGTTTTTGACTATTTTAAAGAATGTTTATTAATAAATGTATACGTTGGAATATTTTGATGAAAATTGGCATACTTATGTTTTTTGGTACGAGGAATTTACTGGTGAGGTCGTTGAAGGTGTATCGCACACCCATTTTTGGGTATAAGGATGGTGCGGTTTAAAAAAGGGACGAAATTTTAAAAAAATTAAAAATTCTGAAAATTTGTATTTAATTAGTTTGAAGGGTGTAGATTTAAGATTTTAAAACCGCAGGTCAATATCTCTTTTCTTTTTCCAGATATTCGATATTTTTTTACAAAAAAGTGAATACACCCTTTCTCTCGGTTATTATTGCAGATACACATATTGATTATTGAACTGTGTGAAAATTGTAATTATGGTATTTAAATACAACCAATACTATTTATATATACATGTCGGGTTGTACTTGGTCAATAAATTATTCATCCTTTTCAAAGAATTGATGTTTAATTATATCTCATATGAATTTGTAGCGTTTTGCAATTGATGCAAACCTTCATAACCGTATGATGATACCGACTGAAAACTGTTTCCATTTGGTCGGGAATGGTGTTATTATGCATTGTGTATGTGTGCGCTGAAGTATCAATTGTAATCCATAAACAACAATTCCCAGAACTGTGTCAAATAATCGATGAGGCGCACATGTTCCCGAATTCAAATCCGCAGCCACTCATATCAGTGCAGAGTGCACGTGTAGATACACTGCATATAACTAGTCTTCACTACGACCTGTTTATTACATTACCCACGAAGGAACACAGAAATTCAACCCGTACGAAACTGCGCTGTGTTTAAGTAGGGCTCTGTCTTATACACAAGTGTTAAACTGATGTGAAGATAAAGACCACATTATACATAACATAACAAAATGCCATATTCTAAAAATCTGATGTGGCCAACACCAAACCTCCCGCTATTTAATTTTTATTAATTTAAATATATATATATATATATATATATATATATATATATATATATATATATATATATATATATATATATATATATATATATATATACTTACATAATTAGTTATTGCGGAAACTGTATTAAGATCCATTCCATATAACTAGGGTTCTATTTACTATTTTCTTTTTAAAACGTTACTGTTATTAATTTGAAATGATTAGTTCTTTGACAGTGACATTTATCTGTCAATTTTCTGAATCATAGTATTTGAGTTAGAATAAAGGACCTACACACACATACATAAACACAGACATCATCGTGAAAATGTTAAAATTGGATTCTAGGGACCTTAAAACGTGGTCATTTAGCAAAATCTACCAAGGGTAGCGGGAGGTAAAAAACAATAAAATATTTTAAAAAATCACTATAACACAAAAAAATCTGATGTGGCCAGCACATTACCTTCCGTCAGTTCTATATATTTTGTACAAATTTCATACGGAAAGTTCCTTGCTAAATTAAATATTCTATTTCTTGTACATTAGCTTCCGGCAGTTGCATGTATTTTATGCAAATTTCATACAGAAAATTATTATTTTGTGACGTTTTCTATATACAGTGTAATGTATCTGCAGAAAAAAAAGATTTATTATTATTATTTCTTGTACATTACCTTAAAGCAGTTGTATGTATTTTATACAAATTCCATAGAGAAAGCAAAAGATCCTATATTTCCAGTAAAATTATAAAACAGACACACTATGTCAATTTCACTTGACACTGACATCTTTCAATCAGAATTTTCTTAATATAGTAGTTGTTTCCACAGGTATGGCTACTTTATGAAATTTAATTTCTTTATAATTTTTTAACTCAATATCCATTTAATATTAAGTATAAAATGCAGTCAAATCGTATAGAAAATAAAATATTCTTTAATATTTATAATAACATCAAATGTGAAAAAATTATATTTAACATAGTTTTTTCAAGAAAAACTGTTAAAATCTTCAAATGATCGTACTTCCGGTTGACCAATTGTAACCAAAATGTAATCAGCTCTTCCTATGGATGTAACAAAGATGTATACGAAAAAATTATAATTTTTGTAACTGTAGTATTAGAGTTATATAAATAAATAAATAAATATATCATCACGGCTTATTACCCATTGCTGGGTGTGCCAATCTGCTTGTACACAGATTCGGTAATGATGAAATATTTGCACCGTGAGGGCGCTTACCAGGCGTCACCTTACGGGCACTCATTGCAGACGAAAATTTTGTTACACACACACATCCACACATCCACACACACACACATCCACACACACACACACACACACACACACACACACACACACACACACACACACACACACACACACACACACACACACACACACACACATACAGACATCATCGTAAAAATAGTAAATTCGTATTCTAGGGACTCTAAAACGTGCTTATTGAGTAAAAACTCATCATCGAATTTTTTGACCAAAGACAATACCTTCCTTACCTAAAGGTGACGGAAGGTAAAAAGTATATAATAACTTGAAGGTGGTTGTCGTCTCTAGCGATAGGCATACGAGATGTTAACAGAAATTACCGAGAATTATTTTCTGGAAGATGGTAGAACGCTAGCTCTAATTTCGCTAGCTAGATGCCTTCACTAAACACCCTTTGGGATTTGTTGCTCAAGCCTCATCCTTTGGGAAACATCAGCCGTCAGAGTGGTATTTTTCATATGTGTGACGTATTATTCGGTGATTTTGCAATAGCCGACATAAAAAATCTGATTTTGCCAGCACATTACTTTCCATCAGTTATATATGAGGCATTTACGAAAATTCTACTCGTGACCTGTTCCTGGTAAACAGCTGTTTATCAGGTTATAGCTACCGGAATTGATATTTTAAGAACGCAAGTAATAAACAGGGTAGACCCATAACCTAAAAAAAATTGAAAATTTGAAACAGGTTAGAAATTTGAATGAGCAGAGTCCTACTTTGAAAACATTTACATTTGTAACGCGCGCGCTTCACTTTGCGTCACTATCTTTTTTTGAGATAAGATTCTTCATGAATCCTGTAGATGGATCTGGTAGAAATTTTACAATTTTCGAACACGGTAACATTTTACCACTCGTGTTTTCGAACACAATCGGTAGATGCGGTACCTATCGCTAGAATTTTCGTAACTGCCTATGTATTTGCTATAAAATCCATACAGAAAGTTCCTTACAAAAGATTCTAAATTTCTTGTATGTACATTACCTTTTGACAGTTGTCGGTATGTATTTTATACAAATTCCATACAGAAAGTTTCGAGCAAAAAAATCCTACATTTCGAGTAAAATTATTACACAAATATACTACGAATATGTCAATTGCACTTGACATTGACATCGTTAAATCAGAATTTTCTTAATATAGTAGCTGTTTCTAGTATAGCTGGCTAATTTATGAAATTTAATTTCTTTATAATTTTATAACTCTATGTCCATTTAATATCAAGTATAAAATGAAGTCAAATCTTATAGAGAATACAATATGTTCTTTAATATTTATAACATTAAATGTGAAAAAATTATATTTAACATCGTTTTTTCAAGAAAAACTGTTAAAATCTTCAAATGAGGGTACTTCCGGATGACCAATTATAACCAAAATCTAATCAGTTCTTCATATGGATGACGAAGAGGAATACGAAAGAATTATAATTTTTGGAATTGTAGTATTAGTTATCGTAGACGAAAATTTTGTTACACACACACACACACACACACACACACACACACACACACACACACGTACACACACACACACACACACACACACACACAACACACACACACACACACAAACACACACACACACACAAACACACACACACACACACACACACACACACACACACACAACACACACACACACATACAGACATCATCGTAAAAATAATAAAATCGTATTCTAGGGACCTTAAATATGCTTATTTATTAAAAACTCACGACCGAATTTTTTGACCAAAGACAATACCTTCCTTTCCTAAAGGTGACGGAAGATAAAAACTATAAAAATCAAACTACGAAAAGCAACACAACACAAAGAGCAATTCGCAAATTCTATTTTGAATGTAGTAACCAGAAACGTCAAGTTTGAAGTTGACGTAGGATGGTTAACCAGTGGCGCCGCGTAGCGGATTTTCCCGTAAGGTGTACAAATCGCGGACACATTTTTAAGCGAGTCGTTAAGGCTGGGCAATAGATTCAAAAGGGTATCACCTCTTCGCGTCGAATTCGCACGGCGCGAATTCCCTCCCCATAATTTACCCACGCCTCTTAATACGTTGTTTATAAACTCATGGCTGCGACTTCCTTGATTTATAATTATTGTCTTGCTAACTGTATTAATAACGTCACGCGAGACATGGAATACAGCATAGCACAAGCGGGATTATACTCTCTATGGCCTATATACACTGCTGTCGGCTCTCGACTGTCTACTGTTTGTTTATTCGCTACCAGATTGTTTTCCTTTCATTAACATCCACAGATGAGCAAAAATCTGCACAATTGTTGGTTTTGGATGGAGATTTGTTTACATAAACAAAGAGAAGAAATAAATCAATAAGAAACAAAGATTGGAACCACAACTTAAAGAAAATAAATAAACATTTATATTTTTACCTCCCGCTACCTTTGGTAAGGGAGGATAGGGATCGTGCTAAAAACCGCTTATCGAGTTTTTGGTAAATGACCACGTTTTAAGGTCCTAGAATCCAATTTTAACATTTTCACGATGATGCTGTGTACTCTGGCTTGCATAAAAATCGCGTACACCTTAAAAATCAAGTAACCAAGTTTTTGTAATTTTTTAGCTCTGAAAATAATATAAAAACTGACAATGTTGTCACTGTCATCACTATTTGATCTATTATGGAGCTAATTCTTAATTGTGTTTAATTTACCTACTGTTAAATTACAAATATATTCCAGAAAAATGAAAGAACAACCAAGTATGTATTTGAATTTCTGTTAATTTTGACATCTTAATTGCCACTAGTGACATTGTTCAAAATCAAGATCGACTCAATACAGCAAAAAATAGGTGTACGCGATTTTTTTGCAAGCCAGTGTATAGGTGTATACTATTATTCACGAAAGATGACTATTCAAGGTCATTTGTTCGAAGAAAGAATACACATCACTTTACAGTAGCAGCTTAGCAACATTTTGTATTAGAAAGAGAAATATTATTTGACCTATGTCTATTTAATTTATGTGCTATGACAGATGTACGTAAATAGTTGCATTACTTTCTAACACACTATAAACAATAATGAAGTATGTCGTAGAATTACAGATACCTAATTATCTACTACAGTTCCCTCTGTGCTAATATTTACCCAGTGGCGTTGAAGTTTAAATCAAATTATTATTTCTTGGTTTATAAGTTAAGTCTATGTTTTTGTATTTTGCAAAAACATAAGTGAAGAACATAAATATTTCAGAAAGGCATTATTTAGAAGAAACATAATTTTCAAATGAATTACTCTTACTTTTTCAGTTAAAATGTGTCCATAAATATTTCATGTTGCACGTCTATGCATATGAAATGCAATGAAGTTATCTGCAAGTAATATTATATCAGACCGCTCATAATAGTCATCTTTCGTGAATAATAGTTTATGTGTGTATATGTGGATCCTCCGCTCTAACTCAAATACTATCATTCAGAAAATTTTGAATCCTTGTATTTCGAACCTTTTCTGTAATGGATAGAGCCCATTAGATTTTGGTGGAAATCGGATAACCGGAAATGGTACTTTACCAGAAGCTCAAAATAGTTTGTCTTCGAAAAATACCTTCAAATATTATTTTTTCGAGAATATTATCATTATAAAAATTAAAGATTATTACATTTTCTATAGATTAATACTTTTTCTATATATTTTATTTAAACAAACAAAACTCAGTTATTCAAATGTATCAAAGAACTAATCATTTAAAAATAATATTAGTAACGTTTTAAAAAGAAAAAAAGTATATAGAACAATAGAAAAGGAATTCAATACAGTTTCCAGCATAAGTAAATATGTAGGTATGTATTCAGATTTATAATAGAGATGTGTGAATTCTATTCATTTAAAATTTAATCTTCAATTTATTATAGCTCCGGTGGCTCAATGGCTTGAGCAACGCCTGTCATTAATGCTCTCATAGCTCTGGGTTCGAATCCCACTAAGACATGGATGTGTGGGAATGTGAACCCACTCTGTAATTGGGATTTAATCCTGTTGATGGGTTTAAAAGAAAGGTAGTTACTTGGATTAGATTAGACTATATTTTAAAATTTAAGAAATAAACTATCAAAATTAAAGTAAAATTCGCTGATCTAAAAATAAGGATTAACATATTTTTTTTGTGACTCGGGCTGCAAATGGCGGTAGGTATTGAGTTGGCCACAGCAGATTTTTCTATTTTATTTATGTTTATATTGATCATTATAAATAATACTAAGAGAAAATAGGTAGATAACGTATGTAAGAAAAGTTTTGAGAAAAATTTTACTCTCGAAGTTCGCTCTGTATTTACTGAGCTCTAGTTCTCAAACCACTAAGCGTGTCGCACTGTCACATTAGTATTCAATACTCCGAAGGGAAGGTATTTGCGTCTCACACTAGCATTAAAACTGGTGGAAAACATCATTGACGTCAGATTTTATACCTTAGTTGGTAGAGCATGCTACTAGGAAGCTCCTGGGTTGAAATCCCGTCCATTAACTTTTCACAAAAATCATCTCATAAATAAGTCTCTCTTTTGTGGAATAAAAGGTGTCAATTTTCTGTCTCTTGTCAATAAACAATCGATTGTTCTTACAAATTGAAACCAGCCGGCATTGCAGATATCGTTGGCTTGCACGTATCCAGTGACATTTCCTCCGGAGTCAGTCCGGAATATCCGGCGCCTCCTCGACAGCCGGACTCTGGCGTCGACGTTTCGTTTAGCGATAAAAATGACATTCTTGCCTTGAGCGCCGACGTTTGTTACTGGATGAAATGTCTGCCGCAGAAACAAACTTGAAATGTCTCACTACGAAGAAGGCGTATGATCGTGGATTCTTCCTCTTTCGCTTTGTGATAGACTGGGAAGGTCTTTTTGTATTGACGCTTGTTAGTTGAAAAAATGTGATGGAGACAACATTCCTTTTTTATTGTTGCTGTTTTGTGACATGTGAGTAATTGAGGAATTTTCTTTTGTTTTCAAATATTTGCAGCGAAGGATGTCTTTATCACGTTTATTGCTTTTTTATTATTTTTGATTTTTGTACTTGTAAGAAACAAACGAGGAAATACATCGAAGGGACTTCACACAGTTTCACTTCTTTGAAGAAAATAAATGAGAAACTTGCACATCTATTAGCAGTTTTCTTTTAACAGAGAATACAAATAATTTTGTATGTGCATCACGGCTTATTACCCATTTCTGGTTGTGCCTATCTGCTTCTATACGCAGATTTTAGTATAACGATGTAGTCCAAACTCATAATATACCAGAAAAGTAAGGTTAATATTTGCCGTTGACGCGAGTTCATAGTTAGAATTCCCTAGTACAGGTTTCATGTAGGAGTTTGATTTTGCTGACAAAAAAAAGATATTTTGTAAGAAATTGTAACTTTTGTAAAAAATTTGATAGTTTGTTTATTCAGGAATAAATTGCAACAATTTAAAACTCTTGAAAAAGCAAAGTAAAAAATCTGATGTGGCCAACACCAAACCTCCCGCTATTTAATTTTTAATAATTTAAATATACATTCTTACATATTTAGTTATTGCGAAAACTATATTAAGATCCATTCCATATAACTATGGTTCTATTTACTCTTTTCTTTTTAAAACATTGCTATTCTAATTTGAAATGATTAGTTCTTTGACAGTGACATTGATCTGTCAATTACATACATTTGAGATATGAACTGCGTAACCAAGGAGTTTTGCTTGTTTAAAGCGTAGGCTGCGGGATTAAAATTATAGATAATTTTATTAATTTATCCATAAAATATATAGAAAAAGTATTTATGCAAATCCGTAGAAAATTTAATAATCTTTAATTTTTATAAGACAAATGTTGAAAAAATAACATTTGATGGTATTTTTGGAAAAAAATATATTTGGAGCTTCAAGTAAAGTGCCATTTTCGGTTACCGAATATACACCAAAATCTAATGTCTTCTTCCCATATCAGAATAAGGTAGAAATAGGTACAAGGTTTCTAAATTTTCTGACTTATATTTGAATTAGAGTGAGGGATACACATGCACACACACACACACACACACACATATATATATATATATATATATATATATATATATATATATATATATATATATATATTCATGTACATACATACATCATCGTGAAAATGTTAAAATTGGGTTCTAAGAACCTTAAAACGTGTTCATTTACCAAAATCTGAATAAGCGATTTTTAGCACGATCCCTATACCTCCTTTACCAAGGGTAGCGGGAGGTAAAAAATTATTAGGAATATGCTAGGTGCAAGCCAAAATATCGTATGTCGTTGATAGTCCCTCACCCGCCCGTAAATAGGTCAAGTGAAACAGAAGCTATGCAGCATTACCGAAGTTCTGAATCAATTCGAGACATACGTTCATTAAATTTTGTAGTGTTGTATTTTTGTTTAAATTTCTTGACCTTTAAAGTTGAGCAAACATTTCATGCACGGGGATCCAAATTATGTTCTCAGCGTTATGAACTGAGTTTGAATTTGGCGTCTATATTCGATCGTTCCTCTTTTCTGGTGTATAATTCGACTGGTTTACATTTTCAACAAATTATAAGGCCTACACAAATGGTGAGACATTTAGAAATAATTCTTTAGACTACGTTAAACATAGATTTAAACAAAATGCAATAAACAGTAAATTACTATTTCCTTTTCATATTGTTATTTTTGAGATTTATAAACCACAATTAAGGATGTTTTGCGTACAGTTTCCTACATTATCTAATGAAATATTACATGTGACTCTCAAATAACTGGAGGCTATAGAGTGTTAAAATTGTATAATAAATCCCTATCTCCTCTATTTTATATGCTTGTCATAATAAAATAATTACAATTTATATGGCATGCAAACTGCACTATGGTAAGCCTTAAAGAATTATGATGCTGTATAAAAGTCCGGTGAGTTATTCCGGGCCCATCCGCGGTCAGCTGATCCGGGCATTCCGGGTTTCTCTTACATCGCTGCATCTGCAGCCTTTCCGGTGTGTGGCTACGGCTTACATGCCCGCCTGCACCCGGATTCTAAAGCATGTTTTACACTAAACAACCAAGATTTACTACACAGATAGAAGTATTTAAATTGGGGAGAATGCAATAGAAAATTACAAACAAATTGAAAAATAGTGTAACGTGTGAGCTCCGCGGCTACGCTGAACAAGCGTCTGAGTATAGCGATGACGCAATCGCGCTAGCAGCCGGGCTATGTAAACAAACAAGCCACGACGTTTAATTACTTCCGGTCGCCTGAACCTTTTGTGTTCATTGTTATTATGCGGTCGAACATTCTAGAACTGTTTGGAAGTTAATGGCAGCTGTATAAAAGGGACGCAGCTATGCTCGGGAGTTAGTTAGTTAAATAGGGAGAGTCATATAGAGACATTCACATGGAGTAAAGTATTAGGAGAAGCACACAGTATCGTGGTGAGCGTATATGCAGTATAGTGTCGAGTAGGTAATCGGGAAGTTACTGGTAAACTGGGATAGTTGTGGATGTGAATACTCGGTAGTGTTGACGAGTATTGGGAAGCATAGGCGTAATTCGGAGGTGACAAGGAGTGGCAGTTGCCACCCCAGAATTGTCGAGCCCAGTATTTTGCCACCGCAGAATTTTTAAGTAAAAGTCTTAATAATTTATGAATACTTAATTCAAAAATACAAGTCTACAACATGATGACATTAAGTAAAGGTAAAAGTTTTTTTTTATATCATGTATACTTGATTTTTCCTTTTTATCATAAACAAATGGGTTGAGCATGCATAAATTAAAATTAGGCATATTTTTGAGTTGTGTATGAATGATAATTACTTTACATTTGGTTTAGTTTATTAACTAAACCGTCATTAAAAATTATTGTTTTAGGGTAAAATGTTTGCAATTAAATTGTTATAAAAATAGTCTGAAAATGCTTCAGAAACTAACAAATTTAAAGCCAGTTTTTAAAAATTATTCGGGGACCTCCGTTTCACATAGGGCCTAGGGGGTATCCCCCAGACCTACCGGAACGTCTTGCCACCCCAGTTAGAAAGCTGAAATGACACCCATGTTGGGAAGCTATAGTGTACGAGGACAGTAACGGCGAGTCTGGAAGTTACTGGTATATTGAGATAGCTGTGGAAGTGAATACTCGGTAAGGTAAGGATAGCAACAGCGAGTTGTAGTGGATATTCGGCATCGGTGTTGAAGAATTGTGGCATACGGATAGTTGGTGATACTGAGGCTGTGGAAGGAGAAAGTTAGTTACATAAATAGACAGACAGTGACGTGAAAAGTGCGACTTCTGTCCGAGCAGTTGAATATACAGATGCTGTTGAGTCAGTTTAGTATATAGACGCTGTGGAGGTCGGTAGGCGGACAGTTTGCAGTCTACAAGAGTCTGCAACAGACCGGCAGTCTAAGATTGGAACGCGTATTGGAAATAAATAATTAGTAATATCGTGGAAATAAATAGTAGTGTTAATTGGATAAATAAATAAATAGTGTTAGTGTTATCTAGTTAATTATAGTTTTAGTTTTAATTAGTTTTTAATAATTGTTTAATATTAGTGATAGTAATTGTTATTAAAGTTTAATAAACACTTATTTTAATTATTAATAATTGTCTGATATTTACACTTCACTCAAATAAATAAATAAATAAAAAAGTTACAATAATTTCAATGGTTTTTAGTTACCGAAACAAGTATGTTGATTATATTACAAAATAAAAATCTAATGTGGCTAGCACATTACCTTCCGCCAGTTCTATGTATTTTATACAAATTCCATACAGAAAGTTTCTAAAAGATGATCTTATATTTCCAATAAAATTATAACACAAACATACTGTCAACTACACTTGACACTGAAACCTTTCAATCAGAATTTTCTTAATTTAGCAGCTGTTTCCAGAGTTAGGTATAGCATAGCTGACTAATATATATGTTATTTAATTTCTTTATACTTTTTTAATTCTATATCCATTTAATATGAAGTATAAAATGCATTCAAATCGTATAGAGAATAAAATATTATTTAATTTTTATAATAACATTAAATGTGAAAAAATTATATTTACCATCCTTTTTTCAAGAAAATCTGTTAAAATCTTTAAATAAGGGTACTTCCGGTTGACTAATTATAACCAAAATCTAATGAGCTTTTCACATGGATGTAACGAAGAGGAGTACGAAAGAATTATAATTTTTGGAATTGTAGTATTAGAGTTATCGCATTAGAAAATTTTGTCACACACAAACACACACACACACACACACACACACACACACACACACACACACACACACACACACACACACACACACATACACACACACACACACACACGCACACACACACACACACACACACACACACACACACACACACACACACACACACACACACACCCACACACACACAGACAGACATCATCGTAAAAATAGTAAAATCGTAATCTAGGGACCCTTTAACATGCTTATTCATCAAAAACTCACCACCGATTTTTTTGACCAAAGACAAAACCTTCCTTACCTAAAGGTGACGGAAGGTAAAATAGATTTTGACAAGAACTTTGAATTATTTAAGCATTATCATTGTCATAATTAAAAAAAAAAAAAAATACGAAACTACATTTTCTACAATAAACTGTGTTAATTTCTTGCCGTATGATTTGTGTTGTGTAAAATCCGACTAACGTATTGCTTTTTGCATGTGCTATTTCTCTCTCCGATTAAATACAGGATTATTTAGTTGTGTGTTTGTTGGTTTAAAGCGCAGTTAATTGAAGCTTTCGCGTTGTCTTTGTTCGTATTTCCCGCACTGATTATGGCTAATATTTTGCTACCATGCTAGTTATATTTAATTTTGGACTGACCGACTGGAATTAATTTCAAGCATGTTTATAATCGAATGATCCTCTCAACTACGATTTTCGCTATAGGATTATGTACTAGTTAATTATAAACAAAGCCAGCTTTAATCTAATATAAACCATTTATTTATACGACGAAATCCATTCAATGTACCTTATTCCATGTACAAAATATCTGTCAGTTTTCATCATTTTATATACACAGATCAAAGATATCCCGTTTCGACCTAGGGCGGCTAAATTCTAAATTCATATTTACAATATACCAACGTTAATCTTTAAAACTGCACAAATTTCCTGCTTTTAGTTTAAATACATACTGCAGTAACTTGTGATATTTCGTAAGGATTTCGCCTATTTATTCAGAGTATCTTTATATATTCTCTTTTAGACCGATTTTAACATTTTAACTTATATACTTAAGACGTAAACGTTTCAATTTGGACAACTTTAAGTTTACGTAGGTAATTAATTTTGAAAGTTATGCCAAGCTTGAAATCTTTGCTAACAAAACTAAATATTCCAAAATCCACTTCGCTAAGTAAGCATCGCCTAAAGTTGTCTAAATCTCGTTTAAACATCATGCAAAATTCTCTTTTAAACTTTGCTATTTTGGTGTGTTAACATGCATTTTTAAATAGGGACATACATAGTTAACTAAGTACATATCTTTACTTTCAAAAAAATTTCTGATGTGGCCAGCACATTACTTTCCACCAGTTCTGTGTATTTTGTATAAATGTCATATAGAAAGTTCCTCGCAAAAGATTCTATTTCTTGTACATGGTATAAATCGAAAAGTGAAACATAGGAGTTTAACATGGGAAATCAATTTTTCTTTGCGCGTTACCTAATTATTTTATGCAAAAAATACTTTAAATAAAAGTTATAGAGTTTTAAAGGCAGCATCTAAATCATGTGAAACAATTATTTTATCTCTTCATATAAACGTAAAAATTAAATACGAAGTTATAGTTTTTATAAGCATTTTGTCTAAGCAGCCATGGATATATCACCAAAAAAACAAATACGTTGTTTTTTGTCATAAATACATACAAAAAACTCATAAAAACTGTAACTTTGTAATTAATTTTTACGTTTGTATGAAGAAATAAAATAATCATTTCACATGATTTAGATGCAGCCTTTAAAACTCTATAACTTTTATTTAAAGTATTTTTGCATAAAATAATTAGGTAACGTTTGCGCAAAGAAAAATTGATTTTCTATGTTAAACGCCTATGTTTAACTTTTCGATTTACACCCTGCACATTACCTTAAGGCAGTTGTGTGTATTTTATACAAATTCCATACAGAAAATTTCTAGCATAAGATCCTATATTTCCTGTAAAATTATAACAGAAACATACTGTCAATTGCACTTGACACTGACACCTTTCAATCAGAATTTTCTTAATATAGCAGCTGTATCCAGAGTTATAGAATAGCTGGTTAATATAAGATATTTAATTTATTTATAATTTTTTAACTCGATATCCATTCAATATGAAGTATAAAATACATTCAAATCGCAAAGTGAATAAAACATTCTTTAATATTTATAATAACATTAAATGTGAAAAAATGATATTTAACATCGTTTTTTCAAGAAAAACTGTTAAAATCTTCAAATGAGGGTACTTCCAGTTGACCAAAATCAAATCACTAATCAGCTCTTCATATGGATGTAACAAAGAAGAATAAGAAAGAATTATAATTTTTAGAATTGTAGTATTGAAGTTATCGCAGGTAAACAAGGGCAGTAACGATATGTGGAAGTGGATACTCGGCATTGGTGTTGAAGAATTGTGACATACAGATAGTTGGTGATACTGAGTCTGTGGTAGGCGAAAGTTAGTTACATAAATAGACAGACAGTGAGCTGAAAGATGTGACTTCTGTCCGAGCAGTTGAATATACAGACGCTGTTGAGTCAGTTGAGTATATAGACGCTGTGGAGGTCGGAAGGCGGACAGTTGAACGTGATATAAGTATATAGTGATATAAATATTGAGTAAACAGTCTACAAGAGTCTGTAACAGACCGTAGTGAAATAATAATTAATAATATCGTGGAAATAAATAGTAGTATTAATTGGTTAAATAAATAAATAGTGTTGGTGTTATCTAGTTAATTATAGTTTTAGTCTTAATTAGTTTTTTTTAATAGTTATTCTACTAGGAATCATCATAATCTAATACCTTTTTACTATTTAGTTATAGTAATAAACCTTTTTTTACCTCTCGCTAAGAGAGGTATTGAATTCATGCTAAAAATCGCATATCCTGATTTTAGTGAATAAGCACGTTTTAAGGTCCCTAGAATCCGATTATAACATTTTTACAATGATGTCCGTATGTGTGTGTGAATGTAAGGATGTTGGATCCACGATTTCTCAAATACTATAAGACTTAAGACATTTTTAACTACGGATTCCTCAATCTAACAATAATAGGAAAAGTGGATTAAATTTTAGTAACAATTGGACAAACAGAAGTAGTAGTTACAAGAAAAAAATAATCTAAATATTATTTATCGAAATCTCAGATCAAACTACTACAAGGCAAGAAATTCAGATGTTTGTAAATGACACATAAATGTCACTGTCAAGAATATTTGTACATCATTATGAAGATTATAAAAATAAAAAAAGTCAACAACGCAAAAGAATATACGTAAAAAAGAATATAAAAGGAATTTGCGAAAATATGACGAAAAAAAAAAGAAAGTAGGAAAAGACAATTTCAGGATATTGAATATAAAGAAAATGTATGTATTGTACATAATTTATATTAAAATATCCCATAGATTTTGCAAATATATGTGAAAATGATTTTGTATTGAGATATGAATGTATGTACCTATTTGTATTTGAAAATATTTTTTGTTTTATGCGTACAAGGTAAAATATCTGGCGAGAGGTTATGTGCTGGCCACATCAAATTTTTTCATTAATAATAATTGTCTAATATTTATACTTCACCCAAATAAATTTTTTTTAAAAGTTACAATAATATTGGTGTCTTAATGTCTGATTGAATAAGTTTTTGCATATTGTGTGTAACATGCTAAATGGACGTTTTGAAAAATCCAATCTATTTTATCTACATTTCGTTAAATATCCTGAGAGCAGAATTTTCTTCATGAATGCAGCAGTGTGTAAGCGCGCAAATTAGTTTGTTGTGGATTTTTCGGTGTTGGCGAAACTTGCGCCCCAGTTCTTAATAAGATATAAAGGTAAGAAGCGTGCAATGCGGAATTTTGTTCCCGGGGCGGTAACGACAAAACACCGCGGGAAGTTCACCGCCCCGGTTAGCGCAGCTCAAAAGGGAGAATTAAAAGAAATTTCAAGGGTGCTCCAACGGCTTCATTTGCATATGTTACAGCTGCACGCTCTTGACTTTAAATGGACCAGTTTTATATTAATATGAGATCTTAATCTTTATAAATTAATTCAATTGCGCCATGAATTAGTACTGATTACATCTTGATATAGAGTGTTTCAAAAGCACTTTTCGATTTTGTTTGTCTGGCATTACTTTTGAATTTTTCTAGGAGCTCTTTGTTAGTGAAATTCGAGCTGCTTTCAAAGTTAATAACACTAGGGTGTTCTCTTAATAGGCGGTTGCTAGAATTTTTATATAGCTTCTAACAAGTACATTTAAAAAAAAAATTTGTTCTTTAGCCTGAAATTTGAAAATATCACGAAATAAACATTGGATTTGTTTAATTTTAAAGTAATTCGTAGTATTAAAAAATCTTAATAAGCCCGTTTCACATTTTTCAAAAAGTATTCTTAAATTAATGTTTTTATATTTTGCGTTCATAATGAAGTCATTACGATACGCAATTGCGTATCGTAATGACCTTCATTTCGATACGCAATTTTTTGTTTTAGACGGTTGGTACTAGATGACGTTTCTTTAACCTATTTTTACCTAATTTATTTTTAGTTAATTGACAATTCATTTTAATAATATAATGTCGATATTATTATTATTTTTTTATTTAGGGAAGATTATTTACATGAAAATGTACAAATATAATCACAAATTGAGTCAGTAAATGTTAATATAATGTTCGAGTTAGTCCAGATAGATGGACCTAGTAGTACTAAAAATTTGTAGATTGAACCTTTGAACGATAGAAAATTATTTTTAATTAATTTTAAAGCAAGTTTTAATTCAAATATAAGAAAAAATAAAAATTTCCTGTACGCTGAGGCTGAAAGAGTTAAATTGTCAAACGTCAAAGCTGGAAGATAAGAAATTTCAATATAACCTCAAAATTTCTTTTACTTAATTAATCACTTTATTTAATGAAAATAATAATAATAATAAATATTTTCGTCTTACTTTGCATTTCAAAATAAGCAATCAAAACATTTTCTGTTACGCCTGTGACATTATTTTCTTTACATCATGTCAAAATTTGCAAATTCTTTCTCATAAATCTCGCGCGATTTTTTAGGAAGTAGATTATTTACTGTAGTCTGAGCTATATTACGTAGCTCAGGCGGAGTGCAACTGATTTCATCTTCCATGATTCCACTAAATTCACTTAAATTTGTTCGTAAATATTGAAATGACATGAACTTTCAAATAATAATTGAATGTGGTCAATTCAATGTTACCAACTACAACATTTCACTTACAAATTTCCCTAAATCAACTCGGTTTAATATTAACAGTTTTTTAAAAATATTTTAGCTTGTAGAAGGTGCAAAATATAAAAAATAGTATAAAGAACTCATTTTATAAGACTTTCTTTCGCACTTGTCAATTAGAAAACTCGCTAACGCTCGTTTTCTAAATTTTGACGCGTGCGAAAAAAACATGTCTTATAAAATACGTTCTTTAATATACTATTATGTAATATTTTTCTTAGTAATAATTTTTCCAATTTTAAATGGCACAAAATTGACGCCTGTGGTGCACTCTCCACGCCAGCAATGAGTACCCGTTAGGTGACGCCTGGTAAGCGCCCTCACGGTGCAAATATTTCATCATTATCGATATCTGTGTACAAGCAGATTGGCACACCCAGCAATGGGTAATAAGTCGAGATGATATATTTATTTATTTATTTATAATTTTTATTTTAATAATTTGTTATTTTCGTCAATAATTAAATAAAAAGATTGGCACCAAAAATAGTCATAAGCACTTAATTACGTCATTCACAGCCAATAGGAAAACAGTTTGTTTATAACCTACATTTTTAAGTAAATAAAAGTAGGCGATGTATGTACTTTGACGTCACATTTTGTTTCAGATTAGGTGACTTTTTCTAAACATCCAAATTTCAAAAATTAATTACGTGGAGTACGATAGCTGAATGGAAAATTGGGAAATGATCGGACACGCAGTCTAATGTAAATAATTTATTTCCTGGCCTACGTTTCGACTGTTACTACAGTCTTCTTCAGGGCTAGAAATGGTCAATGATTATATAATCCCCACGTTACCGTTTATAATCATTGACAATTTCTAGCCCTGAGGAAGACTGTAGTAACAGTCGAAACGTAGGCCAGGAAATAAATTATTTACATTAGACTGCGTGTCCGATCATTTCCAATTTTCTATTATAATTACCCCTTAACCTTAAAATTAATTTTAATAAAAACTAAATACGTATTTCGAGAACTAAGTTCTCATCATCAGTAGTACAACAAGGGAAAGTTAAACAGAGTAGTCAGGATTACTCAACATGTCAACCATGCCAGAGGTCCTAACAACTCTGAAAAACAAGGGAGATAACTGGGATTATATAGCGACGGACATCTAAAAAGCGGTAATCCACAAAAATCTAGCGTAGCTCAACATGTTCATTAATAATCACAAAATCAACAATTCTAATATTAAACTTTTAAAACATATTAATAATGATAGGTATTTAGATGCATACGAGAGCTTAATAATAAATAAATATAAAAATTATTTGATGAACTCAGATCTCGGTCCCATACCAAACTCAAAACTTTTCGATTTATTACAAAGTTAAATCTTATTGGACGAAATTTATCTTAGTTTATAGGTAATCATTCACCTGTGACTCCCGTCCCTACATAATCTCAGTTATCTCCTTTGTTTTCAGAGTTGTTAGGACCTCTGGTATGGTTGACATGTTGAGTAATCTTGACTACTCTGTTTAACTTTCCCTTGTTGTACCATTGATGATGGAAACTTAGTTCTCGAAATACGTACTTAGTTTTAGAATTGTTTTGTGATTATTAATGTACATATGTTGAGCTACGCTAGATTTTTCTGGATTACCGCTTTTTAGATGTCCGTCCCTATATAATCCCAATTATCTCTCTTGTTTTTCAGAGTTGTTAGGACCTCTAGCATGGTTGACATGTTGAGTAATCTTGACTACTCTGTTTAACTTTCCCTTGTTGTACTACTGATGATGAAAACTTGGTTCTCGGAATACGTATTTAGTGTTTATAAAAAATAATTTTATAATAGTTTTAGTTATATTTAACCTTAGACTCCATCTATTATTAATTTGTAAAATATCTAATAAATATTTCGTGATATTTTCAAATTTGAGGCTATTTAAAGAATATCTTTTTAAATTTAATACTTAGAAGGCATATAAAAATTCTTGCAACAGCCCTATTGTTTTTAACAACATTTCATTTTAAAGTCAATATGATATGTCACGGCGACACACCTATTGCTTTCTTTCTCTCGCACCAGATTCTATAGTAGGCTGCGAGAGAAAGATATCAATAGTGTGACGTCACAGTAACAACAACAAATTTCAAATATCTCGCAAAGTAATTATTAAAAAAAATTACTTTAAGTATAAAGTGCGCGTTTTATTATTTTTTTATGGTGGACTACAAACAGATTAACATGTGACAAACTTTCGCACTTTTATTTATATAAATAACTTAGGTGATTGAGGAACTGTTTCCCATTGGCTATGAATGACGTGCTGTATGTAATTGAACGTCACAGGAATGGGGTTGTTCTTTTGTTGACTATTTCTGGAGGCAATCTTACCCAGAAGAAGGAGCAAGAGTGCACTGAAACGTCGGTTGCATAAGAAAATAAAATGGTGTTTGACAGATATTTCGATTAATTTTTAACACTTTATACTTTGTCAAAATTAATAATGTTTTATGCAAATGGGCCTTTACAAATAACACAAAAATTACCTTCTTGGTGTTTTCTCCATGACAGCTTTAAAAGCTTATGTGGTGACACCTAATACATAGTTTTATAGTTAATAAATTTTGTACTAATCTCCCAAGAATTATTCTTGTATGTTTCCTGTCAGATATCCATTCATTTGGAATGTTTGGTGGTCGATAATGATTAATGAAGTTACGTCTGATTGGTTTCCCAACTTTACAAGAGTTACTAGTAAGTTATCGAAGTTTAGTTCAACCTTGGACATTATCAAAACTAACCTAGTTCACGTCCAGGAAATTCGTCTTAGGTCATCTAATTCGATTAGTATTCGATACATGGCTTTGCTAATCGACCGGTCAAACAGATACCCTTTGCCAGTTATTTGAGATGCCAGGGAGTTGTGTTTGCTTGATGATTTTTGTGTTTCGTTTTCGAAATTGCGGAATCCAGTGGCTTCTTGCGGCGTGTTATAGTCTGAGAAACAAGGCAGGCGGTTTTGCTATCGATGCTCGGGAGCTGGCGATCGCTTCAGATTAGCGGCCTCCTAGCGACTATCGCTGCCTACCATCGTCTTCTAACGAATTTATGACGCAACTCTGCCACAACGCTCAGGGCGGGAATCGCCAGAATCAGAGGAGACTCGAACAGAATCTAACATCACTTTTTCATCTTACGCTGTGTCCGACGTTGCAATTTTATCATATATAATATCATAAGTGGTAAATTTTTGCCGGAAATTTGTTAAGATTGTTACAAGAGCCGGTTGCCTAGCAATTCATTGAGTGGCATTGACAAAAAAATTACGAGCTGTCAAACGAGTGATTTTTGATCAATGTCACGAGACGTAATACTAGTATTCACCAACTCCAAAATGACTCGGTTTAATGGTTGAAATGCTGGTTTAAAATTTAAATATTTGTAAATGACTTAGTTCATATTTTTCATCCTTATTAATACAATTGTAATGAATTTTTATTACGAATATTGTTAAAATTTAATGTAAATTTCAACGATAGCTGAAGATGAGCTTGCCTTAAGTTCGAAACGTCCGTAATAAAGAACTTTTAAACTACACGTTTTGGACCATTTATACCTTCCTTCATCATCTTTAAACTATTATATTAAAACTAAAAAAAAAGTTTTTACAGAGGTCTTCAATTCCTTTACATTAACCAGATGAAAGGTTATGTTGTATTGGTATAGAACGTCCGACTCTCTTGTTATCTTTCATGACTTCACTACTCTGTTGAAAATGTTTGTACTATTCATACTCGTTTGATTTTAACATGACTTTCTCGTCAAAAGCCTTCACGAAGATTTGCAACACTTCACTGTAATTTATATCGTTTCTAACAAAAAAAATCTGATGTGACCAGCACATTACCTTCCGTCAGTTCTATGTATTCTGTACAAATTTTATACAGAAAGTACTTGCAAAAGATTCTATTTCTTGTACATTATCTTCCGGCAGTTGTCTGTATTTATACAAATTCCATACAGAAAGTTTCTAAGCAAAAGATCCTATATTTCCAGCAAAATTATAACACAAACATACTATGTCAATTGCACTTGACACTGACATCTTTCAACCATAATTTTCTTAATATAGGGCGCGAGCAGATACGTGACTCGAGCGATCTTGACGTGCTTGGAATCAGCTGATCTGTGTGCGCATGTCATTTTGACAAGAACAATGTCACGTTGACAATACCAATGTTTTGACTTATTTTGATTTTGAACTGCTTTAATGTTATTATTTTCCAATTTTTAAGCAGTAAAACATGTGAAATTAAAAATGATAACATTTTAGCAACTAAAAATCAAAATTAATCAAAACATTGGTCTTGTGACATGCGCACACAAATCAGCTGATTTCAAGCACGTCAAGGTCGCTCGAGTCACGTGTCTGCTCGCGCCCTATAGTAGCTGTTCCTATAGTTATAGCATCATATCGTATAGAGAATAAACAATCCTTTAATATTCATAATAACGTTAAATGTGAAAAAATTATATTGAATATTGTTTTCTCAAGAAATACTGTCAAAATCTTCAAATGTGAGTACTTCCGGTTGACCAATTATTACCAAAATCTAATCAGATCTTCACATGGATGTAACGAAAAGCAATACGAAAGAATTATAATTTTTGAAATTTAGTATTAGAGTTATCGCAGAGCAAATTTTTAATCATACACACACTCACACACACACACACACACACACACACTCACACACACACACACACACACACACATACACATACATACAGACATCATCGTAAAAATTGTAAAATCGTATTCTAGGGGCCCTAAAATGTGCTTATTGATTAAAAACTCATCACCAAATTTTTTGACAGAAGGTAATAGTGCAGATTTCTTGTTCTGTCAATTTTATACATTTAAAAAAATGCCGAACGTGTCAAAATGTTTCGTCAATATGTAGCTGGTAACCACAAAATACGCGACAAATATAAATAAAACTTGACATAACACTTCACAGATTTTTTTTTAAACCATTACTTTTTCATAAAATCTTTTATATTGTCATTACCAAAATGTGTGAATAAAAGCAGATTGGTACGCCCAAAAATGGTTAATTGAATGAGTGTTTCTTTGTAAGAAAAATTTCTGCTTTTCCGTGAGTGCGGTCCTGTACCATCGATCTATGTGGCGTTAAGTTAGTCTGAGATAAACCGGGAGAAATCGCTATTCTAAAGAGTTGGGACTTTTTCCATGTTTCCCTAATGGGATTCCAATTTTTGTGAAGGGAAAGAGTTAAATTAGAAAGCTCCACAAACTACTTAGGCCGGGATTAAATAACCCAGAGGGCTTTGCGAACGAATGCCAATCGCTAAAAATACACAAATTGAAGATCTCTGTCGCGGTGGGTGTTAATGATTATGGAGTAGGTGCTTCAGCAACTCAACTGAAGTTGGAGAGTTGTAAAGTTACGCCCGACAGTCCGGCCTAATTGCTGCACTTCCTCTAAGATAGTTCTCCACTTCGCGCTGTGTCAAAGACATGCGAAACCTTATACGACTTTGCACCCTACATGGGAGCTCAATCATTAAACGCTTGCAAAGTCTTATTCAAATCACAACTTCACAAGACTCTGTTAATAGCATTAACTTCTTTCAAAATTCCTGAATACAAACTAAATTTCTTAACTCCAACTTAGAACTATTGAGAATAAATAAAATAAATGGTTCACATGCTTTACAAATTTTATATTAAATATGGCCAAACTAGTTCAATTCAACAATAATTCACTCCAACCTTCAATATTATTTGCCTTTAAACTAAAGTACCTATTAAATCTGATACATAAGTCCTGTGTCTGGAACTCTACTGAGCATTTTGGGTAAACATTTTTTAGTGTACTATATAGCTGTAACTGCATTCTGTCCATCCAACTTAATTACATTTACCAGTCCCTTCCAAAAAATACTGCATACATTATTTTTTTCATGGCCTGGTGTTTCTAGGTTATTGTTATATACGAATATCATAGTGTGTAAGTACATTGAAAAAAATCTGATCTGGCAAGCACATTACCTTCCGTCAATTTTATGTAGTTTATACAAATTCCATACAGAAAGTTTCTTGTAAAATACTATATATATTCATTAAAATTATAATTCAAACATATTATGTAAATATCAGTTTGACACTGACATTATTTGTCAATCAGAATTTTCTGTAGTAGATGTTTCCATGTTTATTGCACAGCTGGCTGCTTTGTGAAATTTAATTTCTTTATAATTTTTACCTCCCGCTACCCTTGGTAAGGGAGGTACAGGCATCGTGCTAAAAATCGCATATCGAGATTTTAGTAAATGACCACGTTTTAAGGTCTCTAGAATCCAATTTTAACATTTTCACGATGATGTCTGTGTTTATGTGTGTGTGTGTTTGTGTGTGCGTGTGTGTGTATGTATCTGTGGATCCTCCATTCTAACTCAAATACTATCATTCAGAAAATTTTGAAACCTTGTATTTCGAACTTTTTCTGTAATGTAAAGGGCCCATTAGATTTTGGTGAAAATCGGATAACCGGAATAAATGGCACTTTACTAGAATGTTATTTTTTCGAGATTAATGGTATTATAAAAATGAAAGATTTGCATTTGCATTATATTTTATGGATACATTTATAAAATTATCTATAATTTAAATCCCAGAGCCTACGCTTTAAACAAACAAAACGCAGTTATTCAAATGTATGTAATTGACAGATAAATGCCACTTTCAAAGAACTAATCATTTAAAAATAATATTAGTAACGTTTTAAAAAGGAAAAAGTAAATAGAACAATAGAAAAGGAATTCAATACAGTTGCCAGCATAAGTAAATAGATTAATAAAAATTAACGATTCACAAAAATGTTTAAACTAATCCTCATTTTTGGATTAGTGAATTTTATTTTATCCCGGTATTTAAAATTTAATCTTCATTTTATTATAGCTCCGGTGGTCAAATGGTTAGTGCAATGCCTCAGGTCATGAGTGATTTCGGAGCTCTGGGTTCGAATTCCACTAAGGCATAGATGTGTGTGAATGTGAACCCAGTCTGTAATTCAATACAGTTGCCAGCATAAGTAAATAGATTAATAAAAATTAACGATTCACAAAAATGTTTAAACTAATCCTCATTTTTGGATTAGTGAATTTTATTCTATCCCGGTATTTAAAATTTAATCTTCATTTTATTATAGCTCCGGTGGTAAAATGGTTAGTGCAATGCCTCAGGTCATGAGTGCTTTCGGAGCTCTGGGTTCGAATCCCACTAAGGCATGGTTGTGTGTGAATGTGAACCCACTCTGTAATTGGGATTTAGTCCTGCTGAGGGGTTTAAAAAAAGGTAGTTGGATTAGACTAGACTATATTTTAAGAAATAAAATTAGAGTAAAATTCGCTAGTCAAAAATAAGGATTAACTTAATCTTTTTCGTGCCTTGGGCTGTAAATGGTGGGAGATATTGTGTTGGCCACACTAGATTTTTTATTTAAAGATAGCATAAAAGGCACAAAATAGAAAAAATATAGTATAAAGAACTCAGTTTATAATTGTCGATTATTTTGTTCTTTCTCACAAAATAATACTTTAATATCTATACGTTCATAGTATTGTTAAGTTTTACCTGATGAAGGCAGCACGTCGCTGTCAAAACACCGTGTTATAAATACGCAAAAGCATTTAAACCTATTTTAGAATTACAATAAATTATGATTCGAATATGAAATTTCTGAAGAGACACTTTTGAATATTTGTTAGTTGTTTTGACTATAATTCCAATAACGAAATGTGTTATCCATTAACTCATTTCCTCTATTAGTATCTTATTGATAATTTTCCAGCGAGATTTTCCTGTTTACAATTGCAAACAAGCTGAAATGAATTCCTGCGGCGGTGGATAACCTGCGCGATATAAAGCATATGCAAACAGGCTTTAGCCCTCGAGCGCGATCAAAGGTCCTATTACGTCCCCACAATTTAGCCTAGATCCAACAATCCCTTAAGCTGCCATAAGCAAGTCCAGCTGACCGGGGTGATGGACAGCCTTGTCATCGCGATCAGGCAGATTCGGGGGTGAATCTCCTCGATACACAAAGGGGTGCACAGGCTCAAGGCTTAAGGCTTCGTAATATGCAGCAAATTGCTCAGAAGAAGCACTTCAAGGGATGATTTTGGAAATATTGTTTGGTGGATCGGTTAGGCGGTCTGCAGATTTAATGAGGCAATCATATCATTTGAAAGAAATAGTATATTATTATTATTATTATTATTATTATTATTATTATTATTATTATTATTATTATTATTATTATTATTATTATTATTATTATTATTATTATTATTATTATTATTATTATTATTATTATTATTATTATTATTATTATTATTATTATTATTATTATTATTATTATTATTATTATTATTATTATTATTATTATTATTATTATTATTATTATTATTATTATTATTATTATTATTATTATTATTATTATTATTATTATTATTATTATTATTATTATTATTATTATTATTATTATTATTATTATTATTATTATTATTATTATTATTATTATTATTATTATTATTATTATTATTATTATTATTATTATTATTATTATTATTATTATTATTATTATTATTATTATTATTATTATTATTATTATTATTATTATTATTATTATTATTATTATTATTATTATTATTATTATTATTATTATTATTATTATTATTATTATTATTATTATTATTATTATTATTATTATTATTATTATTATTATTATTATTATTATTATTATTATTATTATTATTATTATTATTATTATTATTATTATTATTATTATTATTATTATTATTATTATTATTATTATTATTATTATTATTATTATTATTATTATTATTATTATTATTATTATTATTATTATTATTATTATTATTATTATTATTATTATTATTATTATTATTATTATTATTATTATTATTATTATTATTATTATTATTATTATTATTATTATTATTATTATTATTATTATTATTATTATTATTATTATTATTATTATTATTATTATTATTATTATTATTATTATTATTATTATTATTATTATTATTATTATTATTATTATTATTATTATTATTATTATTATTATTATTATTATTATTATTATTATTATTATTATTATTATTATTATTATTATTATTATTATTATTATTATTATTATTATTATTATTATTATTATTATTATTATTATTATTATTATTATTATTATTATTATTATTATTATTATTATTATTATTATTATTATTATTATTATTATTATTATTATTATTATTATTATTATTATTATTATTATTATTATTATTATTATTATTATTATTATTATTATTATTATTATTATTATTTATCATATAAAATATCCATCAAGAACTCAAAATTTGTGAAAAGTGTTGTTGAAGATATTTGGAAATGACAGCTGTCAAGATGTCAAGAATGAGAATCAATTGATACTACAGTATGGACCACAGGATGGAGAAACGGGTCAAGGCAGAAGCGTTTCGTCGCGACCACGGTTATTGGTTTTTACTAATAATTAATTCTGCCACTACGAATTAACATACTTGTATAGTTATGTAGTTCGATACGAATAAATAAATAAATTAACCGAGGTGGAAAGTGTTTCATGAAACTTTTCACCGAGGTTTGTTACTATTTTATTCACAATCTGAAATAAAAAATTAATATTTGATATTTAAATAATAATAATCTAACATAAATAAGCGAATGGTCTGAGATTGTTCATTTGCCACATGAACTGTCACTCTGATTTCTAACCTTAAATATTGATTTCATTCATTACTTGTATTATTAACAAGTTTATTCTATATTTTTATCATATAAATTGTAAAGATGCTTTGTTTACATGTAAATACCCATCATTGATACGCATTGATCTCTCAAAGCTGGGGGCAGCTATTTCCCGCCTCGAGGTTGGAAAGTATAGCGTGAGTATAGCTGAGGTTGGCCAGCTATCTTCACGTTATACTTTCCAACCTCTTGGAATATGAGGTTAACAACTTTTTAAAAGTCAGAAATCGTCATATTACTAACCGATTGTGAATAAACATCTTTACAACATTTGTATGAGGTCGTAAAGCTGTGTGCGTTAAGTGATTGACTACGTTTATCCCGACGTTTGAAGCCGCTTGAATTTAGTAAATCCCTTTTCAATCTTCGAAATAAACAATCGAGATAAATATTTCAAGCCGCTTGAAAATATGAAGTCAAGCCTGTAAAATAACAGGCTTACTTACGAAGCGGCTTGACTTCTGTCGAAATAGAGGACAAATAACAACATGACAATTTTTAGATATTTTGGGTTATATATCCAGGATGAAATTAGATCATATACCTCTCCCTGTCTGTCTGCATAATCGAGTATTTAACTATATTTTTTTAGTCGATACGAATTTAAAGAAGATTGAAAATAATCTAATTTTCAATTCGCTGGGATAAACCAATAGGATTTTTCAAGTCATAATATACTTGAAGCCGCTTGAATTATCGAGATAAACGTAGTCATTGATAATGATTAAAATGGCCAAGGTTCGATTAAGACGGACGTCAATCTTAAAACTTATTGTAACGTGTGAGCCCCGCTGCTGCGCTTAACAAGCGTCAAAGTATAGCGATGACGTAATCGCGCTAGCATCCGCGCAACGTAAACAAGCGAGTCGCGACGTGGTTAATTACATCTGGTCGCCTGAACCTTTTGTGTTCGTTGTTGTTATGAGATCGAACATTCTAGAGCTCTCTAGAAGGTAATGGCAGCTGTAAAAAAGGGACGCAGCTGTGCTCGGGAGTTAGCTACATACATAGTTACATTCAGAGAATGGTAGTGAGTTTGGGAAACACAGTAGTATTGTAGTGAGCGTATGCAGTAAAGTGTCGAGTGGAGTAGGTACTGTGAAAGTTACTGGTATACTGGGATAGCTGTGGATGTGAATATTCGGTAGTGTTGACGAGTATTGGGAAGCTATAGTGTACGAGGTCAGTAACGGTGAGTCTGGAAGTTACTGAAATATTGGGATAGCAGTGGAAGTGACAGGTAGGTATACAAGGACACTAACAGCGAGTTGCAGTAGATACTCGGCATTGGTGTTGAAGAATTGTGGCATACGTATAGTTGGTGATACTGAGGCTGTGGAAGGAGAAAGTTATACAGACGCTGTTGAGTCAGTTGACCTTGATATAAGTATATAGTGATATAAATATCGCGTAAACAGTCTACAACAGACCGTCAGTCTAAGATTGGAACGCGTAGTGAAATAAATAATTAGTAATATCGTGAAAATAAATAATAATGTTCATTGTTTAAATAAATAATTTTTATTACAGTATAATAAACATTTATTTTAATTAATAACAATAATAATTGTCTAATATTTACACTTTACCCAAATCAATTAAAAAACGTTACAATATCGTTATAGTTCCTAGATTATTGCAATAATTTTCTTTAAATAGGGAGGCTAGTTTAAGAGAGATACCACCCCAGAAACATTTTTCACAAAAACCTTTGAAAAACACTCACCGAAATTTCACAAAATTAAATTTTATTCTTGACTAAGCCCAGGAGAATACCTAGAACAACAAAGAAAAGTCTATAAATTTTCTAAAAATATAGTTGCTGGGTATCAAATTACCCCACGATACCAGTTCAGGGTTAAATAAACAAAATATATGGGCAATGGACGAAATAAAACGAAATAACTAGCCATCTGATTTATATAAATAATTAATGAAACGAAAGCCGAAACAGAGAATATCGTATAGAACATTCGTTACAGAAGAATACTCGTAGGTGGCTTTCTGTAACTTATGTTTTAATATAATATTCCAATTTTCAAATAGAACAAATGTAACCGCTATGGTGCTCTCTCCACGACAACCTTGAGTCCCTTTATAGGATTGCAAAGCTATCATGGAGGAAGCACCAAAATAGCTCGCGTTTTAAATTTAAAGCATTATAGTTATTTCCAAATCGGTAGGTAACACTATTTTTTGTAACTTGCAAGGAATACGAAGTTCCGTGACGTTTTCTTTACGATTTTATAAATTTTATAAAATCTGAGCATTCCCTTGATTATTTTCGTATTGGGCATCAAATTTAAAATCGCTCCTGATCCTGTAAGGCTGCTGAAATATTTATCCTTGATTAAAGTGCATCCTCTTGAAGTCCGTGGATACCGTGGGTATTGATTCGGCAATTCCGATACTGATATGAAATTTATTTTACTGTTATGTGGATAATATTCACAGACTGTTAACCCTGTTGGCTTACGGAGTACTGGGTATTTGGCAAGCCTGACAATATTCAAGACACAGTCAATAACTTACCAAAACGATATTACTTTCAACGACTTTGCTCTTTTTCTCTTCACCGAATTGTTTACTGTTATTTCCTTACACAACTTTTATTGCGTTCTCTTATGCCAAACAAAATAAATTAATTTTTTGTTAAGGATTTTGTTGGTTAGAGCTTTAAAATCGCCGAAGGATTGCAGATTATCTTGGCAACGGACGCTTTTCGACTGACGACGATTTTCAAATATCGCCACCTTTAAATGTTATTCTCCTAACTTTACATTTTGCAAACAAAAAAATACTTCTCTTTGTAGCAGTTTTGTTTTTTAACTTGTATATCAGTAGACTATTAGTAGCACTAGTACTAGTATATTTTTAATAAACAAATTTTAGAACCTATCCAAATGAGAAATTTCTATAAATTACTTTTGACTAATTTAAATTATTTTATTCAAGTATTCAGCTATTTAATATTGGATTACATCGCCTTTATTAGTAATAACAGCTTTAATTCTTTTAGGCATTGTATTGCATCCACAAACCCTGCACAATCTGTTAGAATATTGTCCCATATGTCTTACAAGGTAAGTTTTACTGTACGTACTGGATTTTATTTTTATATTATGAGTAAAGTAAAGGGTCTAGGTACAAAATAAATCTGGACTAGATACCGGTCTAACTATTATCACTCGACATTTGGCCCACAGTTTTCGTATGTTTTAAGTCTATATTTAACACGTTGATTACCGCCACATAAAAAAATCTTTCAGAATAGACTACTTTTGTTTCCTACGGTATAAGATACAAGTTTCTGTTTAAAGGTTGTAGACAATGTAAACATTATTAAAAAAATACTTGTTTGATTTGCATTATATATATATATATATATATATATATATATATATATATATATATATATATATATATATATATATATATATATATAATAAAACAACATTTCGACTGCTACAGATCTACAGTCGTCATCAGGTTACAAAATAATAATAATATAAGTATAAAACATAAAATAAATGTATAAATTATATAATACAGGCTTTCATGGAACTATTCAATCAAATTTTAACGTCCTTTATTTTTTTATCTTCCGCCACCTTTAGGTAAGGAAGGTATTGTCTTTGGTCAAAAAAATCGATGATGAGTTTTTAATGAATAAGCACGTTTTAGGTTCCCTAGAATGCAATTTTACTATTTTTACGATGATGTCTGAATGTATGTATTTATGTTTGTATGTATGTATGTATGGATGTATGTATGTATGTATGTATGTGTGTGTGACGATTTTTTCGGATCGCATAACTTCAATACCACCTTTCCAAAAATTATAATTTTTGCGTATTCCTTTTCTCTACATCTATATGAAGAGCTGATTAGATTTTGATTACAGTTGGTGGACCGGATTGTACCCTAATTTGCATTTGACAGTACGTTTGTATTATAATTTTACTGGAAATATATAATCTCTTACAAAAAACTTACTGTTTGGAATTTGTACAAAATACATAGAACTGAAGATAATGTACTGCAAATATGGTATCTTTTACAAGAAACTCTGTGCGGAATTTTTACAAAATACACAGATCTGAACACGAACTGACGTAATGTGCTTGCCACATAATTTTTTTTTTTCAAATGCAAACAATGTTAGTAAACCTAGCCTTGAAATTTTGAAAAACATTATTATATGTCAAATAGAGGACGTCAAAATAATATATAATGTATATATTTATTATTTATTTTGTTTTATACTTATATTACTATTATTATTATTTTGTAACCTGATGACGACTGTAGATCTGTAATTGTTTAATTAAGCAATAGTGATGGGGGGGGGGCGGATTTTAGAGAATCGATTCATTTTGCTCTGCTCACTAAAGTTAGTCGTTCAATGTGAGCCGTTCCAACCAACTAACCATTTAGCTCACATGTCAGCCGTATTAATGCTGAGGTTTGGTAGGCAGCTCTAAACAATCTACAATTTAGTGCACTCGACTCTGGTTCATATATGAGCCAGTGGTCTACGACAGCAAACTGTGTGGCTCATATACAAGTCGCGCGGTAGCCAATGTGTTTTAAAGAAGTCCAAAAGTTTTTCAGAAAATATGGATTATTAAGAAATACTTTAAGACAGATAGTCTCTATAATATTATTTCACTTAGAAACTTCTGCTGCCATTGCTAGCAATATTAAATATGATCCAACTAGGGTTACAATTTCGAAACTTTCTGTAATTTGTACAATTCAATAACGGTCTTTTTAATAAAGCAGGACGAAGTGACGATCCCAGAATTCATTAAAATTCGTAGCATAAATATTCAAAGAAATTCTGCATTCTCATAATTAAAAGCAAATTAAATTATAGCCTAATTTGATTTTCACCGGCTGATTAACTCTTAAAAAATTTGTGATTTAATAATACTCAGTCCCTGGAGTGTACAGACACCCTGTCCTTGAATCCTGCAATTAGAATTTTCCTGCGAAATCACAGCTGCGAACTTAATTGCTTTTAATTATTCTACGCCCGGCCAAGACTATGTCCGAATAGAAATTAATATGCTAATTTTCTCGTTTCGCTTCTATCAAGAGTTTATCATTAAATACTTACACTCTTCCATATGAGTTAGAATTTCTTTTAACCCATTATACCAGAAAGTATTGATAAGATATTAGCCTAACATGGAAACAAGTATTTTTCGGGTCAAATTCAGTTTTATTTTTCAACATAGACTTCTTTTAAGTCAATATATAGTTTCCATCGATACTCCAACATGTTTAACCCATCCAAAAAATAGTTGGGGTTTTGATCTGCAAAATAAACTTCTTCGGAGTAGGTTCACCTTTCACAATGAAATGTTTTGATTGTTCCGTCGTCCCAGAAGTATAGTGGTGGATCCAAATATCATCCAAAGTTAAAAATCAATGCAGAATTCTGGCATGTTTCACTTAAATCACTCCAGCAGGCAAGCGCGTCTATAAGGGGGGAAAGGGGGTAATTACACCTCCCATAAGCCATGACTTGATAAAAAAAATCTGGTTTTTTTTTATCGTATGGCATACTTTACAGAATACGACTATAAAGATACAACAAATAAGGTATATTATTCCTTAGAATGGCATTTGATTCCTATGCCTGTCAGGTGTCAGGTCGATCGTCGATCTTTGAAGAACCATTTGGGTATCTCTGTCTTACCATACCGTGCTGTATTCTGAAAATGCTGAGATATCCTCCATGAAGGTTCAGCAGCCGTGTTGTAGACTATTTAGCCGAAATTTAATTTCGTTGCCCGTGATGCACCATTTGGAGGTTAGTCTACTTTGCATCTGTCCCTAGTTAATAGTGGGAGATGGATTATATATATATATATATATATATATATATATATATATATATATATATATATATATATATATATATCACCATTTTAGTGTATTGTTTCTTAGTATAATGTATAACTATATTATTTGTACATACTTTTTGTAAATACTAAAATATTAACTTAAAAATCTAAAAATGATTTGACACATGTCATAAAAAACGGTGTAGCCAACACAATACCTCCCGCCATTTACAGCTCGAGTCACAAAAAAGATTAAATTAATCCTTATTTTTGGATTAGCGAATTTTACTCTAATTTTGACAGTTTATTTCTTAACATATAGTTTAATCTAATCCAAATTCCTACTTTTTTTAAACCCCTCAACAGGATTCACATTCACACACTTCCATGCCTTAGTGGAATTCGAACCCAGAGCCCCGTGGGCACTCATGACATGACGCAGTGTTCTAACCATTGAGGCACTTGAGCTAAAATAAAATGAAGATCAAATTTTAAATACCGGGATAGAATAGAATTCACTAATCCAAAAATGAGAACATTTTTGTGAATCGTTAATTTTTATTAATCTAAATACATATTTACTTATGCTGGGAACGATATTGAATTCCTTTTCTATTCTATTTATTTTTTTGTTTTTAAAACGTTACTAATATTATTTTGAAATGATTTGTTCTTTGATAGTTACATTTATCTGTCAGTTACATACATTTGAATAACTGCATTTTGATTGTTTAAAGTGTAGGCTCTGGGATTTAAATTATAGATAATTTTATAAATTTATCCATAGAATATATAGAAAAAGTATTAATGCAAATCAGTAGAAAATTTAATAATCTTTAATTTTTATAATAACATTAATCTCGAAAAAATAACATTTAAAGGTATTTTTCGAAGAAACACTATTTTGAGCTTCTAGTAAAGTGCCATATCCGGTTATTCGATTTTCACCAAAATCTAATGGGCTCTTTCCATTACAGAAGAAGGTCGGAATACAAGGTTTCAATATTTTTTGAATAATATTATTTGATATATTGGATGAATCTCTCCAGGTTGTTCTGCATGTTGATAAAGGGTTAAAATGAAATACACCTGTTGTGTGATGATGCAGAATGTATTATTTATTTATTTATTTAAGTGCCACTTAAATAAATAAATAAATAATACATTCTGCATCATCACGCAACAGGTGTAATTCATTTTAAGCCTTTTATAGTATTTGAGTTAGAGTGGAGGATCCCCACATACACACATACACACAGACATCATCGTGAAAATGTTAAAATTGTATTCTAGGGACCTTAAAACGTGGTCATTTACCAAAATCTTGATATGCGATTTTTAGCACGATCCCTATACCTCCCTTACCAAGGATAGCGGGAGGTAAAAAATCAAACAACCACAAAGAATAAAATATAATTACATGTATTTTACCGGTTTCAGGATATTATTCCATTGTTTACATGTACAAAAGTAAGCTGGTAACTAAGTAATAACTGTATCTGTATTGTAATATTATTACCTTACTGACTTGTCAACAACGGTCTACAAAATGAAAATAAAATAAAATGAAAATATAATTCTCTTCATTAATACATACAGATAACGTTAGCCTATCGTTCTAAATACGGTCTACTTTATTCTAAAGTAATAAACATGTGGAACAAAGCACATAATTTAAATATTTGTCATATTGATATATGTCAAAATAATTGTTCTGTTAACCATAGCAATCTGAAAGTAGCATTAATGAGAAAATTTCAGAAAATGGTATTTATCAATAATGTCTTAATTTTCTGAAACCGATTGAAAAAACCACGGATGTTATGAATCATAACAAGCCTTAGATGTCTTAAAATCCTCGCTCTACGAGCTCGGATTTCAAACCGACATCTTCGGCAGTTATGATATACACATAATATTCCTAGGTATGTTAATAGCTATTAAAGTTAATATTTGATGATTTGTTTTTAAAATATAAATTCTGATTATATATGGATGTCAGATAAAATATAACTCTAATAGTAGAAGAGCAGGTGATATTGAATTTTCACAGTTTAGACAGTTTATTCAGGTAAGTCAACAATCCTACCGATATAAGTGCAGGTACAAGACAGATTGATACACCCAGATATGGGTAATATGCCATGATGATACATTTTTATTTATTTATTATTAAGCAATTAGTTTCTATCGAATGAATGTTAGAAGTAAGATGACTGTAACTTCTTCTGTGAAAAAAATGCAATATCCGCTTGCGTCACTGTAACACGAGCGCTATGAGCGGCTCGGACGTCACCCTAGGATATTAGGAACGCGAATAGCATGTTCCTCGATCTCCAAAAAAGAAAACAAAGTTTTTTCAGTGCGAGCCGGAGAAGTTTATTCGTAGTCAGGAAAATTTATAAGGTTTTGTTAAAAAAAACCGACAGTTCGGAGGTCAGCGGAGAACGGGGCAATGTTTCCGGTTATAATGTTGCTTTCTGCTTTATTGAGTAATCTGCTTTAGATGAAATATAGCGAGCCAGTCTTACCCATGTCCATGTCAAACACAAATACTCTAAATTTAATAAAACACGAGGAGCGAAAACGAACAAGACAACCCTTTCGCTCTGCGCGGACCAGATAAGGAAGAAAAGGTCATTATTATTAAAGTGCATTAGACAACGAGATTATTTCTCTGTTTTTATCATCAAGGAGTGGAAAAGTCTTCTAGAAAATTATATATAAAGAAGTAAATATATCATTTCATTTTTCAAGTTCACTGTTTTAGATCTATAAATTCTATTTCGTATTCATGCATTGAAATGTGTTGTTTCGCGTCGCCTAAGCAACGTCCGAATCGTCAATTTCCCAGGTCTCCACCAGATAAGCGACCGGGAAATTTAGGAAAAAACACTCTCCTATTTCTAAAGCATTTCTTAAAGAAATATATTTATAATAAAAAATCAGATGTGGCCAGCACATTACCTTCCGTCAGTTCTATGTATTTTGTATAAATGTCATACAGAAAGTTCCTTCCAAAAGATTCTATTTCTTGTACATTATCTTAAGACAGTTGTAAGTATTTTATACAAATTCCATACAGAAAGTTTCTAGCAAAAAATCCTACATTTCCAGTAAAATTATACCAGCAACATACTGTCAACTGCACTTGACGCTGACACCTTCATATATAGCATAGCTGGCTAATATATAATATTTAATTTCTTTATATTTTTTTAACTCTATATACATTTAATGAAGTATAAAATGCATTTAAATCGTATAAAAAATAAAATATTCTTTAATATTTATAACATTAAATGTGAAAAAGGATATGTAACAACGTTTTTTTTAAAGAAAAACAGTTAAAATCTTCAAATGAGGGTACTTCCAGTTGACCAATTATAACCAAAATCTAATCAGCTCTTCACAAGGATTTAACGAATAGGAATACGAAAGAATTATAATATTTGAAATTGTAGTATTGAGTTATTGCATTAGTAATTTTGTTTCACAAACACACACACACACACACACACACACACACGCATGCACGCACACACACACACACACACGCACACACACACACATACATACACACATACACACACACAAACACACACACACACACACGCGCACACACAGACACACACACGCGCCCACACACACACAAACACACACACACACACACACACACACACATCATCGTAAAAATAGTAAAATCTTATTCTAGGGACCTTAAAACGTGCTGATTCATCAAAAACTCACCACCGAATTTTTTGACCAAAGACAATACCTTCCTTACCTAAAGGTGACGGAAAGTAAAAAGTATAGTTTGTCAAACATTCTTTCGCTTAATAATGATAAAAGAAAATGGTGGAATATTGAATGAAATTTAATTTTAAAATAATGAAGTTAGTGCATTTGGTTCACAATATTGGCAACAATTTCTGCTTGGCGGGAGTCGGCAAGACAGAGCACTCGGGAAGTCGGTGAAATATAACCAACAAACGTAATGTAAATTGTAACAAAACAATAAGAAACTAGTTTATTAAGTTTAAATTTGCTACATACTAAAAGTGAAATATTTGGTAAGTAATAAATGGTTATTTAGTTACCATGATTAACACTACATTACATAAAAAAAAACATTAAAATAATTGGAATATAAATTTGACATCACTCTGAAATTAGCTACAAAGCAGTGTTATGTAATGTTTTAATAAAATTATTTGTCTCGAGGCCGCGTGCCTGAGTATCTGGTCACGAATCTGGGGAGCCGGGTTCGATCCCGACCGACGCCAAATATTTCGAATTTTAAATGGCACAAAATTGACCCCTGTGGTGGACTCTCCACGCCAGAAATGAGTGCCCGTGAGGTGACGCCTGGTAAACGCCCGCACGGTACGAATAAGTCATCATTATCGATATCTGCGTACAAAGCAGATTGGCACACCCAGCAATGGGTAATATGACGTGATGATATATTTATTTATTTTATTTTATTTGTACAAAAATTACTAATTATTAATTTTATACCATTCGTACGAAAAATGTACAAACCACGTGCATGAATTTGGTTTCCGGAATCGTTCACGCACTTGGTATGTAAATAACTATTTCCGACGACCATTACGAAAAGTACATAAATTCACACGCTAAACTATTCCTGAAAGTTGGTCATTGCACATCACTAGCAATGCTGTGGGATATGAAAGCTCGTTAGCTAATCAGATGCGTCCGCAACTGTGTGATATGATTTTATCACACGCTGCGATAACTGAACGAACTAACCTAAAAATTTGTGTTTAAAAGTTTGACAGTTGCAGATAATTTGCTGAATTTACACGGATTAAGAAGGTTGGACCCCGATTTATCAGATTTTAACATAATTTTTGGTGAATTCTGATAGCAATGATGTTAACATAATCTGTTTTAATATGTATATACAGTTATGTCAATTCAACAAATTGTAGTCGTCGGAAAAGTATCGTGTACAGCACGTGCTGAAAGGGTATTTCACACTCGTGTGATTAAACCACTCGCCTTCGGCTCGTGGCTCAAATTTCACATTCGTGTGAAATATCCAACTTTCAGCACTAGTTGAATGAATGAAAATTCAAATAATTGTTAACACCTACAGATTTATAAGTTTACATAAATTTAAGAGAATGCCTAGAATCCCGTTATTAGAGGAAAGAAAGACATCTAAAATTTATTAGGGCAAAATCTGTTCCTCCTGATTGTCTGTTCCCGGTTTAGGAAGGGTGTGATTGCGAAGGGATTGGAGAGAGACAAAGCGGAAACAGTCCGTCTCTCGCGGGGCGAAGGAGGTCAACCAATATCCGGTCCTAATCGCGCCTGCATTTCCTCCAGCTCACAACATAATCAGATTGTGTTACACAATTTTCCAATCAATCTTAAGTGAGCTCTATCACAGACTTCACTCTGCATCTGTGAGTCCCCACTCCTTTACAATGCGAGCAAAATATGAGCAATAAAACCAAATAAGATATGTCATCACCCGAAACTAAATCTAACGCAATTTACTTTTACAACGCTCTAAAAAACTCAATATAAGAAAAAGGGTTAAAAAGCAATTTCCAAAAACTTTTCTCCTACCCCTCTTACATAATTCATTCCGGGGATCTAATATCAGGCTCAGGATTCATTCGGCTCGCTATATTGATCAAACTTCTCTTGTTTTTCCTTTTACGATTGTCATTTATGACGTCAACGCGATGGAAGGATGTTTTCCTCTATTGCCGTTGCTTACTTGACTTGGATATCCCAATATCTCTACCCCGAAACATCACTACACCAAAATAACTCCCTGCTGAAATATCAAATTCAATACAAATACAAGTCATGCGACACAAATTTTACTAACGAAATTTGGAATCGTCAAGTGAGCTATCGTTTCTGGGCTTGCCAATCTGTTTTTATTGGCATATTTAGGTAATGATGATTAATCTGTACCAATAGGAACGCTTACCGGGCGTCACTCGTCAAGATACTAATCAATATTTCTTTTGTTTAAACATATTTCAGGAAGGCGGTAGGATCGTAGAATAAACATGTGTTAATAATTACATGTGTTTTATTGCTTATAAGGACGTTTCGACCGCTATGCGTGTCATCATCAGCTTAAACTAAATTTTAATAGACATATTTTACAAAGAAAAGTTTAAATTTGGAATCTATTCATCGGCTACTGTAACCCATACGACATCTTGGCTTAATTATTTCTTTTGATTCACTATGAACGAGTGGATATAATATATTATCGTACAGGCTGTTAAAATTATATTATTATGCTTTATTTTCGTGGCCACGTGCCTGAGTGTTAGGTCGTGAATCTGGGGAACCGGCTTCGATCCTGACCGACGCCAAATATTTCCAATTTTAAATAGCACAAAAATTGGCCCCTGTGGTTCTCTCTCCACGCCAGCAATGAGTGCCCGTGAGGTGACGCCTGGTAAGCGCCCGTACGGTGAAAATTTCATCATTACCGATATCTGCGTACAAAGCAGAGTGGCACACCCAACAATGGGTAATAAGCCGTGATGATATATTTATTTATTTATGTGTTCTTCAGCAATGCTGAAATGCTGGATACTTTAAACTTGTCTCACTGTCTTACAGGATGTAGTACTGGAAACTTCAAAGACAAGTTTTAAAGCTGTGAAGACCGTTCTAGAATTAAAGATACATAGGCTACTTAAAATCAAAAAAATCTGATATGGCCGGCACATGACTTCCGTCAGTTCTATGTATTTTGTATAAATGTCATACAGAAAGTTTCTTGCAAAAGATTTTATTTCTTGTACATATATTACCTTAATGCAGTTGTATGTATTTTATACAAATTCCATACAGAAAGTTTCTAGCAAAAGATCCTATATTTCCAATAAAATTGTAACAAGCATATTGTCAACTGCACTTGATACTGATACCTTTCAATCAGAATTTTCTTAATAAAGCAGCTGTTTCCAGAGGTATAGGATATCTGGCTAATATATGATATTTAATTTCTTTATAATTTTTTTATTTTATATCTATTTAATATGAAGTATAAAATGCATCCAAATCGTATAGAGAATAAAATATTCTTCAATATTTATAATAACATTAAATGTAAAAAAAATGATATTTAACATCGTTTTTCTAGAAAAACTGTTAAAATCTTCAAACTCACCACCGAATTTTTTGACCAAAGATAATACCTTCCTTACCTAAAGATGACGGAAGGGAAAAAGTTATTATTTTCAAAAATCTCAGGAGGATGTAGGTATAAATCTCAACTATTCTCTTCATCTTCTGTGGGCTGGTTACGAGAATTTTTGATGCTAGTATCGAACAAGGTTGCCTCCTGCTGCCTATACAACTTTCCATGTCTTCTGTACCGTATCTTCATCTTTAAATTTTTTCCTGACAGAATCTTCTGTGAATAAAGTAAGAGATGAGAATCATACAATACCAGATCAGGGCTGCGTGGTGGATAGTCCTCAATATCTTATCCAAAATCGCCAAGTATGGGTTTGGTGATTTGCGCTGTTTGAGGCTATGAGGACATTTGTTATCGTGAAGTAGTCGCATGCTGCGAATCAACATTCCCTGCTTTCGGTTTTGACGTTTCTTTAAAATTTGACTGGCGAAAGAGCGAAGGAGATGTTTCATCGCAAACGGATACTACTGCCAAACTGTTTGTCCTAGACAGCCGCTGGACGACTAGTTTGAAAAAGGAGGGGTCTTTCTACACGAAAGTGGTGCCAGGTTACTGAAACAAAATTTGCCCAGGCCTCCAGTGCCTTTGTATCTTTAATTTTAGGGCGGCCTTCGTAGATGCAAATGAAATATTCAAGAAGCTGCCCAAGTTCACGCGTGTAAAATAAAAAGATCTAAATATAATAGAGAACGTTTATAATAAAAAGAAATACCCACAGAGATGATATAGTCCGTAACTCACAAAATTACGACTAAATCTTCGCATACAACCAAACAAATGGACAATAACTAACAACTAACTATACTTGAGCTTTGATCACAAGAGTTTATACTGGAAAACTAGACTCATTTTTTAAGAAAACAATACCAAACGAACAAAAATCGAGTCCTTACATTTGTTTTTTACTTATTTTAAAAACTAATATAACGACCCGGGTTTTGCGGGTGCTTGGAACATATATTGTGCTGCTTCAGGGTTCTCAGCATTCTGACGACTAGACTCTAATACAACAAGAGGGTAGGAAATTGAAGTTGGGCGCTAGATGTCTACAGTAAAGTAGGTAAACATAAATAGGGTACCTAAGAGTTTATTTATTATTTGCATTATGCGGGAAACTATGTTGTATGTATGTTGTTGATAGCGTTTTCAGCTTACGCAGTGCAAGTGCGCACTGACTGCAACATATCACGTGACCACACTGAACGAGTTCTGCCCTTATCCCGTGGCAGTGCTTGTTTAGCCGCCATATTTGCACTGACAGTATTGCATTTGCCTAGGGAGGCAGTGCACAAAAGTCGCACTGAGCTAGTGCACGGTGTAACTTTTTCTTAAGCTGAAAACGCATCAGCTGACTAAATTTTGCACTCAACTTGTAAGCTGAAAACGCTATAAGAAAGTACCTATCGCATTTAATTCAAATTAAATCCATTTTCGCGCCTTTTCAATAAGGCGCCTATGGCCGCCGCCATATCGGCCATAGGCTATTTTCGCCTCTGCTGCGCACAATAGCTGTATTCTTTTTCGAATATTTTTGCTCAACTCATTTGACTACTATACAATTCATTGCTGTGTTATAGCATTTTTGTTTTCAACCACGAAGGCTCAATTTTCATAATACATTTATAACCTACAAATTGACATTTCTTCTCACAATGTTACCTCCACTACTAAACTGAATGGTTCAGATCATTTTGAGTTCCGAGGTTGATGCAGCATCGGTAGGGGAATATAAGTACAATCAGTACCACTCAGCTCAGAACAAAAGCAGCAACAATTTATTGAGTTGAGACGACCGGAGATTTTGACCAAAAGATTATAGCTTGTACCCAACTTTAAGTACTGACCATGCTTACATTAGCTTAACCCTGTAGGTGAAATACCACAGCTACATGATTCTATGTATCTACAATTTCAAAGTTTTTAGCTCTTATTATAATCAATGCTGAAAATATTATTTGCCAATTTATTATTGAAAAGTTTGAATAAAATCTAATGAATGTTTTCTTCGCTGATCGTCTGTAAGTGTGGTAATATTTTGCTCAAATTTCGTTTAGTAAAAATGAGCCCTTCAATCCATGCAATTTAAATCGTAATATGTATGGAGAGATTCCAATTTGGTTGGGTGGTGTTATATTTCCAATATAAGATGCGGAAGACAAAGGCGGCTAATTCGTCGGTTTCCTGGTGCCTGGCAAAGAAAACGGCTTCATAAATCACTCGCCCGCTGCTTGCAGGAATGTACAATTACTTCTGTGACGGGTTGCCTGATGCTCCAGATAATATATTTAAAATCGAGGCGATTTGTGGCCGGATCCCAATTACGCCAGGATTTATCTCCACAACTAAAAAGGCGATTATTATTTTTCTTGTTTCCGCACATTCCATGCTTTAATTGAAAAGCGTCTTTCTTTTGAATTATATCTTCAGTATTATTTTAATCATTTCAGCAAATTAAAAAGCGGATTGTCAGGATGAATTTAAGAAGCTCCAAGATATTTTTTTCATATTCTATAATGCAATGATCAAACCGCAAGACCGAATCATATCAGTCAATGAATTCTACTTTTGGTACCAAAAAGATAATGCTGTCTTACCAAAGTAAGAATTAGGCTCTGGCCTGCTCAATTGAAGAGGAGTGGTTCAAACTATGAAACAAATATAAACGTGCTCCAGGTACTCTTGCAGAGCAACTAAAACGGGCTGAGCAACAAATGTCGTGTAGCTTTGAATTTTAATTGGGACAAAATTACCTTTGTGGTCACGTGTTAAAACAACAACACGAATGTTATTCGTTTTGCGATATTGGATTCAGGTTTGAGTATAGTGAAGATAATTTGCAAAAGGAATGAATGCTGCTTTGCCAGGAATATCACAATACACGCTCTCTTTACCTTTCTTCTTACAATGCGATATAGCACCAGAAAGATTTTATTACATTCGTGTTTGTGTTTAGGAGGATAGAAGATGTGTCGTATCCGTACTCCGACATAAAATATGAAAAGGTGAATCTGAACAGTAAACTGAAAGCAGATAAAAGCGTAAGACGTATTCAAATGCTATTCCTTTGTAGGACAAACAAAGATTGTAATTGATTTTAAAAGAATTATATATATATATATATATATATATATATATATATATATATATATATATATATATATATATATATATATATATGTAATTTGAAAATAGTTATTTTTACCTCTCGCTAAGAAGAGAGGTATTGAATTCATGCTAAAAACCGCATATCCAGATTTTAGTGAATAAGCACGTTTTAAAGTCCCTAGAATCCGATTATTTTTACCAAGATATCCGTGTGTGTGTGGATGTTGTATCCACGATTTTTCAAAGACTATAAAACTTTAGACATTTTTAACTGCAGATTCCTCAACCTAAAAATAATGGGAAGAGTTGATTGAGTTTTGGTAACAATTGGACAACCGGAAGTAGTAGTTACAAGAAAAAAATCATCTAAATATTATTTATCGAAAATTTATGTACCTAAATACTTATACATTATTATTAAAGAACATTAAATGTTTTATTCGATAAATATAAATTCATTATTACATCTTCTATAGATTTAGAGATAAAGAAATGCATATAAAATAATTTGATGTAAAAAATCTCAGATCAAACTACTTCAAGGCAAGAAATTCAAATGTTTGTAATTGACACATAAATGTCACTGTCAAAAATATTTGAATGTTGTCAAAAATATTTGTACATCATAATGAAAATAAAAAAAGTCAACAATGCAAAAGAATATACGTAAAAAGGAATATAAAAGGAATTTGTAAAAAAATGACGAATAAAAGAAAAAGAAAAGGAAAGTAGAAAAAGAAAATTTCAGTATATTGAATATAAAGAAAACGTATGTATTGTACATAATTTATATTAAAATATCCTATAGATTTTGCAAATATATGTGAGAATTATTTTCTATGTATTTGTATTTTTAAATATTTTTTGTTTTACGCGTACAACCAGGTAAAATATCTTGCGAGAGGTTATATGCTGGCCACATCAGATTTTTATTTATGTATCTAGAGCAGAATGTAATAGTTTTGTTTATACCATAAATATTAGTGGCTGTTATAATTTTGGATAAAGCCATCAATGTATAAATTTAATTACGAGTTTAATAAATGTTCCCGCACTTTTTTTGAACGCAAATAAATCCCTATTTTCTCTAAATAATGTAAGATAAGTTCGTTCTCATCTATTTTATTCCATAATAATATTTAAATTGATTTATTTTTTGACGGTTGTGTTTCCATGGCATCTTACGAACAGTACATGCAAAATAAGGAACTATTAATAATAACTAATAACACTATATTTATTGATAAAAATACATTTCGAACTTGCAATATAGAATAACTACGTGTATAACACAAATCTGTATTAAAATAGTGTTTCAATCCTTTACAGTTTTTAAATTAGTTGATGATATATATAGAAATGTTTCTTGGGTATTCTATGTCATCAACTGCTTATGTGAAAAAACAAAGGGAGCATTATGTGTATCTATGTTCACTTATGTATGTAACGGAGTCCATTTCGGAGTTAAATTTTAACGTATCCATCTATTTATTTCTTTGGAATACAAAATTTTAACGGATCCGTTAAAATGTAATTTTTAAACGGGTTCCGTTGCAATTTTAACGTTTAACGGAGTGCCTTTAGAATAGACCTGTAAGTGGGAAATGCGTGTTTTTATGTATGTTTGTATCTATGTACGCAAATATCGGTAATGATATTGACATATTCGTATTTTGTGGACGTTTACCAGGCGTTACCTCACGGGCACTCATTGCTGGCGTGTAGAGTGCATCACAGGGGATCACTTTAATGTCAATTAAAATTCGTTTTATTAGTTACAGAAGTTTATTTTGATAACGAAATTTCAGTAAATAAAATGGTATATATACTTTATAAGTAGATGCTAGAAGGGAAATAAATATATAGCATTTCGTATCCGATTTATTTTCAGTTTTAATAATAGTGGCGATTATAATTTTCACGTCGAGTAGTTGTGAATTTGATTACCCCTCAGTGCAAAAGCTCCAGTCTTCCTTTGCGGTTTTTCCTTTGATCAAGCGCTCTGTTTTCTCGGTTTTATTTGCCTGTTGTGGTTTATTTTCCCATTGGCTATTGCTATGCTATCGTGTTTCCAACTTTTTACATGAGCAACTTTATTTCGTTTTGTTGCTTGATCTGCTTTCTTTTTTTAATTGCGATATCGTTTATGACGTGGGTATAATTAATGCGGGAATGAATAGGGTGATAACACCGCGATATCTTTTTAGGTCAGAAAGTTATATTGGGGCAGAGGGAGTTATTACATTTATAAATATATAGTTTGTACTGGAAAATTATGATTGATTGCGCTATTTAACTTTGTTCATCGTTTGTAGGTTAATTTCCGTACTCTAAACGACTTCATGTAAGATAATCATCAGCAATTTTTAAACAGATGCTGCAAAAATTAAAACGTTGACGTATTTAAATTGTTTATTCTTCTTCCTTTATAAATATTTTTGAACGATCGGTTATTTAATGTTTATTGATATGGTTTCCTAGACAGTAGACTTTATTTACAAATTACTGATCGGTAAGTGATGTGAATTACTTATCAATCAGGAGGAGGAGTAAATAAATAAAAACAACGATCAAAGCTTTAATGACAACCAAATTTTTACCTTCCGTCACCTTTAGGTAAGGAAGGTATTGTCTTTGGTCAAAAAATTCGGTGGTGAGTTTTTGATGAATAAGCACGTGTATGTATGTGTGTCCGTGTGTGTGTATGTAACAAAATTTTCGTCTACGATAACTTCCACACTACAATTCTAAAAATTATAATTCTTTCGTATTTCTCTTCGTTACATCCATGTGAAGAGCTGATTAGATTTTGGTTAGAATTGGACAACCGGAAGTACCATCATTTGAAGATTTTAACAGTTTTTCTTGAAAAAACTATGTTAAATATAATTTTTTCACATTTGATGTTATTATAAATATTAAATAATATTTTATTCTCTATACGATTTGACTGCATTTTATACTTAACATTAAATGGATATAGAGTTAAAAAATTATAAAGAAATTAAATTCCATAAAGTAGCCATAGCTGTGGAAACAGCTACTATATTAAGAAAATTCTGATTGAAAGATGTCAGTGTCAAGTGAAATTGACATAATGTGTCTGTCTTATAATTTTACTGGAAATATAGGATTTTTTGCTTTCTGTATGGAATTTGTATAAAATACATACAACTGCTTTAAGGTAATGTACAAGAAATAATAATAATAATAAATCTTTTATTTCTGCAGATACATTACACTGTATATAGAAAACGTCACAAAAAAATAATTTTCTGTATGAAATTTGCATAAAATACATGCAACTGCCGGAAGGTAATGTACAAGAAATAGAATATGTATTTAATTTAACAAGGAACTTTCCGTATGAAATTTGTACAAAATACATAGAACTGACGGAAGGTAATGTGCTGGCCACATCAGATTTTTTTAATATTGCTAAGAACTTTCGAATCTAATTTTTTAAATTTTGTGCTTCGATCGTACAAAAAACGTAATAAGTATTGCGATCAGTAAGTACTCTACTATCGATATCCTCCATCGATAAGAAGCACTTACTTTAATATTTGAATAATTATATTGTTACTCTTCGTTGTATGAGTCTAAATGTTATTGTTGTTGTTTATCTAATTAATAGTTATTTTTTGGCAACTGTTACATAAATAGCTATTTTACGTATCCTTTGCGCAACCGCAAAATATCATTTTTCGCACGATCGGTTTTTTTAATGTTTATTGATAGGGTTTCCAAGACAGTAGGTTTTATTTACAAATTATTGAACGGTAAGTGATGTGAATCACTTACGTTCAGGAGGCAAGACCGTAAGTAAATAAAAATAACGATCATAGCTTACTTTCAGAATGACAACTAGAAATGTTTAATAAATAAATAAATATATCATCACGGCATATTACCCATTGCTGGGTGTGCCAATCTGCTTTGTATGCAGATATCGGTAATGATGATGACATATTTGTACCGTGCGGGCGTTTACCAGGTGTCACCTCACGGGCACTCATTGCTGCCGTGGAGAGTGCACCACAGGGGTCATTTTTGGCGTTGGTCGGGATCGAACCCGGTTCCCCAGATTCGCGACCAGACACTCAGGCACTTGGCCACGAGACCCCATTTTAATGTGTCAAAATAATTTTCAAATCTTATTTTTTTTAATTTTTTTTTTCTATGATGCAAAAAAATGTTTTAAGCATCACGAACGTTAAGGAATTACCGATCTCAGAGAAAATTGGAATCATCTCTACGCTCCTTCCCGAAACAATTGTCCTCGATTGGTAAACTGTCCTTACCGTTCTGAATACTTAATGTACTATTTATTTTGACATCTATCAAGGACAACTTTACGGCCGTATTTACTTCACGGTCGCTTTTACTTTACGGCCAAATTTACTTTAAAACTTAATTGTCGAACATTTGTTTAAAATGCAAATAAATTTAGTATTGTTTAAATGCAGCTCTTCTAATGTTTTCGTTAAAAACAATACAATCGGACCGATTCTGAAACAACCTTTCGTCGGTCCATTCAAAGCAATAAAAATGTGCCGTAAATTTTTCAAAATACTCATAAACGATAGATTAGAAACCGTATCGATCGATCGTTTAAAACCAGCATATTCAACAAACTAACCCTGCCCGGAGAATTTGACAACCTTGATGACACTTCTGCCATCGCTGTCGTTTGTTCCATTAGTAGTCTACTTTTTCCTTATACTTAAAACGCGATTTCGGGCGACATACCCGTTCGCTTCTTAGGATCAGTTACGGTCACTTGCGGTATGCTATGGTCAGTGGTGACGCCAAAAATCAATGGTTCACTTGTTGACACCGTGCTTGGAGGTTATGTATATTCTGCGACATTTAAAACTGTCAAAAATAATGTCTGACTATTAAAATGCATTAACGGAGAAAGATAGTTTTTCCCATATTTGTCCAAAAAAGAGTCAACGAAAATAATGTCACCCTGTTTAACATAACACCACGACTCCGACTGTTTTGACTTTTGACATTTCAAAAAGACATGATAAAAAGCTGTGAGCACTGATCCAAGCATACCGGGTATGTTGTTTCTAGCGCCCGAATGTGTGAACGTACCTGACCTGAACGCAACATACCGCAAGTGAACGGTTGTCGCCCGAAATCGCCTAAAGAGGGTAGCATTCTAGCCACCTTGACCTGATTAAGAATGAAAAGAGTAAGCGGTGAGATGTACAAGGAAAAGGTTCCGTTAGTTTTGGAGAAATCAATAAAAACTGATTAATGTGTAAAGTAAGCATTTTACATGAAAACTTACAATTAACAATTTGTAAATCTAAGTTATCTTAATACATCCTTACATCGTTTTAGTAATTTAAAAGAACTATAATTATGTTATACGGAAACAAGTTGCGGAATCTTTTCTTTTTACATCTCAACTAAGATTATTACTGCAAATAGTAAAATATAAACACTTCTAATAATCTATTTATTTTTTCAAAGATATATCGTTAATAGTAAGGAAGCTAGAAAGTTCTGTTTTTAATTAATGTTTTAAAAAATGGACTAATTTTTTTACAAAGAGCTGTTCAATTTAATATCGCTCTCATAACTTAAGCTATGACATTTGAGTTGCGGGACAGCCTGTATAAATTTAGCTTGGTTATAGACATTTGCTATGTAGGAATATTTTTCTTTTAGATGTAATTTGCATCCAAGTCAAGCAAATTACTTTTACCACCTTTATGCTCAAATAAGTAGATATCTAGTCAATCTTGAGAAATAATGTCGTCTTACCAGTAAGAGAATCTGCTTTGAAAGATGAATCAATTACCTGAAAAAGAAAAAAATATTTTAATTCAATATCGATTCAATTTTCTTCGAGATTTAGAGTTTCGTATTCATAAATATCTTGAAAGTGGAAAAACTTCTAGAAGCTATTTGAAAAGTATGTCTGAGTTCAGAATTGAATCAAACTTTCCTTGCAAGAGATAAAGGTATATTACAGAGGTCATAAGGGTAATAAAACGCCTTAATGAATATTCATTTGCGAGGTCTCCGTCGTCGTGTGTCTCAGGAGGGTCCGGCTTCAAACCGCGGTGTGGACCATTTACATTATTCAATTTGTTTTCAAAGATGCCACTGGAATTTGTAATGGGGTATTTGCTTGATTGATCCCATAAATAATTTATTAATTGGACGTTTGGGCCCTCTAAGAGACGCTTACCCCTGTTTAGGTTGGATTTGCATTTCTAGATCTCATCAAAAATTTACACCAACATGAATCCGGGACGGTTAAGTTAGTAGCAAATAGCAAATGGAATATTGGTTTGTTACAGACAAATATTAGTGCACGATCACTAATTCATGTTTTCTAACAACAAGAATTATTATTTTGAGAATTATGCATCGTTTGGAATCAAAATACAAGTATGTATTGGCTTTCGGAAAAATGATCGATAATGAGTTTTTAACAAGTAAAGGATTTCTCAATAGGAACGTTATGTTTTTAAAATTAATAAAATACAAATTATCTGTGACAAAAGCAAAACCTTTTCTTTTACACACAGACATCATCGTAAAAATGTTATAATCGGATTATGGGTAGGGTGACCATACGTTCAAATTTGAACGACACAATCCCGTTTTTTACCATGTACCGGTCGTCTCGTCGTTTTAGTCAAAATAACACATTTGTCCCGTTGAAAAAATAAAACAAAACTTGGTTTACAATTTTTACCTACCGCTACCCTTGGTAAGGGAGGTATAGGGATCGTGCTAACAATCACATATGGAGATTTTGGTAAATGGCCACGTTTTAAGGTCCCTAGAATCCAATTTTAACATTTTCACGATTATGTGCGTGAGTGCGTGCGTGCGTGTGTATGTGTGGCGTGTGCGTGTGCGTGTGTGTGCATGTGTGTATGTGTGTGTGTGTGTGTGTGTGTGTGTGTGTGTGTGTGTGGATCCTACACTCTAGCTCAAATACTATCATTCAGAAAATTTTGAAACGTTGTATTTCGAACTTTTTCTGTAACGGAAAGAGCACATTAGATTTTGGTGAAAATCGGATAACCGGAAATGGCACTTTACTAGAAGCTCAAAATAGTTTTTCTTCGAAAAATACCATTAAATGTTATTTTTTCGAGATTAATGTTATTATAAAAATTTAAGATTATTAAATTTTCTATGGATTTGCATTAATACTTTTTCTATATATTTTATGGATAAATTAATAAAATTATCTATAATTTAAATCCCAGAACCTACGCTTTAATCAAACAAAACGCAGTTATTCAAATGTATGTAACTGACAGATAAATGTCACTATCAAAGAACTAATCATTTCAAAATAATATTAGTAACGTTTTAAAAAGACTAAAGTAAATAGAACGATATAAAAGGAATTCAATACAGCTTCCAGCATAAGTAAATATGTAGGTATGTATTTAGAATAATAAAAATTAACGATTCACAAAAATGTTTAAGCTAATCCTCATTTTTGGATTAGTGAATTCTATTCTATCCCAGTATTTGAAATTTAATCTACATTTTATTATAGCTCCGGTGGCTCAATGGTTAGATCAACGCCTCATGTCACGAGTGCTTTCGGGACTCTGGGTTCAAATCCAACTAAGGCATGGACGTGTTTGAATGTAAACCCACTCTCTAATTGGGATTTAATCCTGTTGAGGTGTTTAGAAAAAAGGTAGTTACTTCGATTTGATTAGACTATATTTTATGAAATAAACTGTCAAAATTAGAGTAAAATTCGCTAATCCAAAAATAAGGATTAACTTAATCTTTTTTGTGACCCGGAAAATTACTTTCCCATCCCTGTATAGACAATTTTCAGAGCTAGGTCAGTAAAGAAGGATATTTTGGTCTAAAAAGTAATCAGAAACAGCTCATTTTCGTCCGCGAAAAAATAAATGATTGAACTTGAATATCATGTAGACAAATTTTGATAATAACACCGCCACTCCCCCCGTCCCGTTTTCATTCAAAATAATTATGGTCACTCTAATTATGGGGACCTTGAAATGTTGTCATCTACCAAAATCTCGATATACGATTTTTATCACGATCTATATACCTCCCTTATCAAGGATAGCGGAAGGTAAAAATAAATAATGTTTACACATATTCCAGAATTAACTATTTCTTGCAATACATAGGAAATTATATAAATAGACGAATATTTCGCATGAAAATAACATAAGCAATATTTATTCTAAACTATTATTCACGAAAGATGACTATTCACGGTCATTTGTGAGCCGCCTGATATAATATTACTTGCAGATAACTTCATTGCATTTCGTATGCATAGGCGTAGAACATGAAATATTTATGGACACATTTTAATTGAAAAAATAAGAGTAATTTATTTGAAAATTATGTTTCTTTTTAATGAATGTCTTTCTGAAAGATTTATGTTCTTCACTTATGTTTTTGAAAAATACAAAAACATTGACTTAACTTGTAAACCAAGGAATAATAATTTGATTTAAACGTCTACGCCACTGGGTAAATATTAATACAGAGTGCAGTGTAATTCTACGACATACGTCATTATTATTTATAGTGTGTTAGAAGTAATGTCACTATTAACGTATATCTATCACACCACATAAATTAAATAGACATAGGTCAAATAATCTTTCTCTTTTTAATACAAAATGTTGCTAAGCTAATGCTATAAAGTGATGTGTATTCTTTCTTCGAACAAATGACCTTCAATAGTCATCTTTCGTGAATATTAGTATAGTTATCTGTATTGACAATTTCCTGCATTAAAATGTAAGTAAAGTTGCGCATGAAACAGCTGAGTTTAGGAAGTCACATGAATTGAAGAAGTTTGTGAAATGTAGCAGACGGAATATTGGTTTGTTTGAGAATAAATCCGCATAATGTCTCAAGTTAACAATAGGAAAGTTTTGAAACTCATTTGCAGTTTTTCTTCATGACATCTTGATCCAGTTTGTATGAGCGCATATGTGCGCGAAATTCTATATTATATTTATTTAAATTTCGGCCGCGTTTATACCTTAAAGTGACATGAAAATAAATCTGCTTCTACGAGATTTATAGTTTCAATTTTCTGTGTTTTTCTTGGATACGAAGGTTACATTTTTAAATCCCAACATGCTATCCGAACCTTATCTACGCTGGCCAGGTTTGCGCACTTCGTGGCAAAAAATAGTGCTCTCGGGACACACGCGGTCTTATTTATCGCGTTTTTTGGGGGAAAACATGAATAAAATTTCCCCAAGAACGTTTTTAAACAACTCGCCAAGAAACGAACTTTCTATGCGCTAAAGTTAAACATTTCACATTTTTTCGGCTGGTGAACAAATTTTTAATTAAAGCGGTTCTGAAGTGCTGAAAGTGAGGAATGTATTCCTTGGCACTCTTTTTTAGCCCTAAATTTTGTTTGAAAGAAATTCGTTGACTTTCAAGAAATAAGATTAAAATTATTTATGAAGCCAAGCTGAAATTTGATTAAATATTTCTAAGTCATTTATTTTTTACCAAATCCGTTTTTAAGCGACTCTGGAAGGACAAAAAATGATACCATACATTACATTACGTCAATTCCATGTAAACCAAGTCAAATTGAGGATTGAATTTTACACGAACTAAGTTAAACTTCGTTAGTTAAAAAATCTGATGTGGTCAAAACTATACCTTCCCCTTGATTTTTGTTAATTTAAATATACATACTTACATATTTACTTATGCTGGAAACTGTATTAAGTTCCATCCGTATAACTATATATATATATATATATATATATATATATATATATATATATATATATATATATATATATATATATTTATATACAGGGTGTTTCCTTCAATACAACCAGCGCGAACTAACAACTTTAGAGAAAAATGTTTTTTAGCAAAAATTATCAAGAATAAGAAGACAATGTATCAATAGTAACAAACCGAATATTTAACCAGTGGTTCTTAAACGGTAGAACAAAATTATATTTTTTTAAATAGCTCTTTAAATAGAATATTGTTTTCTGATTTCAACGATATAAATATAACACAGGGTTGTATAACAATTATTTCAAGAAAAATGGTATTAAAAACTAGAAATAATGTAATAAAAAATGGGTTTGCTACTAGCGTAACTAGGCAACGCAGACGTATCAACACCTGTGTATTGCATAGCCTATTGTAATATTATTATTATTTTTAATACCATTTTTCTCGAAATAATTGTTACACAACCCTATACCATATTATTATCGTTGAAATCAGAAAAAGTTTTTTATCTAATGGGCTAAAAAATTATATTGAATACCATTTAAAAAATATAATTTTGTTCTGCCGTTTGCGCACCACTAGTCGAATTTTCGGTTTGTTATTATTAATAAATTAGCCCCTTATTCTTGATCATTTCTTGTATATAAATTTTTTTATCTAAAGTCATTAGTCCGTCCAAACAAGCATTGGTTGTTTTAAAAGAAACATTCTGTATATGGTTCTATTTATTATTTTCTTTTTAAAACGTTCCTATTATTAATTCGAAATGAATAGTTCTTTGACAGTGACATTTATCTGTCACTTACATTACAAATGAGATATGAACTATATAACTAAGGAGTTATGTTTATTTAAAGCGTAGGCGTCGGGATTTAAATTATAGATAATTTTATAAATTTTTCCATAAAATACATAGAACAAGTATTAATGCAATCATGTAGAAAATTTAATAATCTTTAATTTTTTTAATAACATAAATCTCGAAATAATTATATTTAATAGCTATTTATGTATTAAGAGCGGAAAATGGGACATTGTCAATTGAGAGGTTGTTGCCGAGCGACGCAGGAGCGAGGCATTCTCTCGAAATCGACAATGTCCATTTGCGTTCGAAACACACACAAGATTTTTTCTACAGTCGCCACAATGGGGTCCTCCAGCATAACAAAAATTTATTTTTTATTAATTTTTACTTATCGGTATTTTCCATTCTTCTTGAGCTATTGCTTCAATCTAATCTAAGCATTTTATACTTTCGTTTTTGTAAATGAATGCCCTATTTTATTTTCACAGCAGTGCGGCATTTTGTATGGTTATATAAGTGGGTAATATGTAACTACAGTCTCATTAATTCCTGACTAAACGTTTCAATTAAGAATGTAGCCAAGTAACATTTCTCAACATTGTATAGTTAGAAATTTGAGGAGCAAGCGTTTTTCTCATTTGTCGCTCTAGAGCGGCAAAGTAACATTTTGCGTTGAGAAAAGAGAGCGCAAATGGCTACTTTGTATATAGACTGTAGAAAAAAGTATTTTTCGAAGATGATGAGTTCATTTGTCTGACTGTATATTCCTTTAATTTTCACAATTTTTCGATTTCAACTAAAATTTATTATGCATCTCTGCCCTGAAGTTCGTTTTTATAACTAATAGGGTTGATTTTCCTCGACCCTATTGCCTCGGCAACTAAAATCCATATTCGTGATAAGAAGTAGAACTTTGATTATATAAATATTTTAAAATCCTTTATTAAGTTTTTTATTTTGTTTCAGATCTCTGGTAATACAATCAGCAAAAAAGGTAAAACAAACAATTTTATTTAATTTTCCTGCTGTCTTTTTATTTATTTGTTTATATTTAAAAACAATAACATTTGTTGCCAATATTTTAAACCAAATTTCAAAAAACTTTTTTCCAATTATTTGTTTTCTTCTGTACTTCATCTTTCTTCCGTCACGACGTCATATCGTGTCATCATAATTCAATGTTTGATTAATATGGAAATGAATGATTTTTGTGACGTAATAAAACTGACATATGAGCCGCTAGTCACCAAGGTAATCAATGGGCGAGAACACATTGTGTACATAAATGTTTACTGGCAATTAGTATTGACAATGTGACAACATGTGACACCTTTTGTTCGGCCTTCAACTTTTCCCATTAACATTAGGGGGATAGTGAAAAATAAATTTAATTATTTACATATTTTTTTAAACACGAAAAAATAATAATCTGATGCATTGAAAACTGAAATAGTGTTTTTATAACTAATAAAACTTTTAATGAACTCGGCTATTAAACATTTTATACTGTTTAGTTCGCTAACAAATACCAATTTGATATTGTTTTGAAGTATTGATTTTGCTGACCTAGATTTTATTACATTTATTATAATGCATTTGTTTTTAAATGGTTTATTAAAAATTCACAATGTAATATTTTTAATACTTGTATGACAATTTAAAATTTATAGTCTTTGTTCTAGGAATTAATTTAAATAAATGTAACACAATACAAATAGTAGTTTATCATAAAATGACTGATATGATTTAAATTAGCGTTTCTGAAAATCAAAATAAATATTATATTCATAAAGGGACCATGGGAATGTTTTATGAATTAAAATCGTCGATAATACAATAATTTTTGTAGTCAGTACGGTGCCTCAATATCGAATTTATAAACTGTTCTTCTTGTAGTTGTAGATCCTACATTTTTTATGGACGTAAATGCAAATCTTTTTCAATAAATTCAAACTATTTGACGTAAACACCGTTTCCACACACGTGATCAACCGTAAGCATACGGTTCAAATCGTCCGGGGGGGGGGGGTCATTAATGTTAACTGACAGAAGTGTATTATAATATAACCTACATATTGAATCAATTTTGTTATTTATTAAAATTTGAAGTATAAATAGTTATTTAGAAATAATAAACCAATTGAATAAAACCAATATGTTGCAATAATTGTCGGCAATATTAGAAACGCTGTCTTTGCCATTGATTGAACGGAGATAGCGTGTACCCCTCTGGAACACCTACGATAATGAGATAGCGAATAAAAATCTTATATATGCCATGTGTGTACGACAAAGATGCTAGATAAAAGTTTAGTAATTCTTGCATCAGAAATTGATGACGTGAGGATCAACTCGGAGATACAGAGTGTATCTATGTTCAATTTAGAGCTGAAAAACTGATCCATTCGTTGCCGGCATCAGAAAAAGCTTGTGCTTTAATATTTATATTGTTTGATTAAATATTAATATGTTTTGACTTATTTTGCTTCCATAAACGAATTTAGTGTTTGTAATAGTAAAATTCATTAATTCACATCTAAATAATGTGAGAAAATACTTAAAATTTAATCAAATACATTTCTTAATATATTTTATAAATTTTCGAAAACTGTTATTTTTGCCCTCTATAGAATGTCCTTGAAAGCTGTGACGTCACAATCACAGACATTAGAAAGAGACGGAAAAGAGAGAGAGCATGATTAGTTTTGACGTTTGGGAGACACATGTTTAGCATCTCAGCTGTGGCAGAGAGATTAGTTTATTTATTGTGATGAAAGAACTTTCTGTACATTCTCCAGCTGGAATCCGATGCTGATTATTAGACACATTTTAAATTGTTTGGCGGTAACCTAAAAAATTATAAAACACACATGGAAGAGTCCCAGCTTTCGTTATTAGTATAACCAGGGTCCATTTCGACACACTTTCAACTCAAGCAATCACGAATAATGATACCATACCATTTGGTTGACAATGACAGCAGTTGTTATTATCTGAAGCATCTTGTTAAGAGTATACAGGTTCGACTTTGGTCGGAAATTTTTTCATTAATATGAATTCTACGTCATCCGAAAGGAATTCAAGTAATGCATACAATTTTTAAAAATTAATTTCTCAGTTATTTCAAATAATTTTTAAATCGGACAAAGACCAAATCCTAGATATGAAGTTGAACTTTCAGAAAAAACAAATAAAAAATATGGTTGTTTATAATGTATATTACAACTGAATAAATGCATAAATGTAAAATATAATACAAAATTATATTGGTTTCTGAATTTTGTGTCCCATTTTCAACACAAAAGAATAAAGCACCCTGAATATAAATTTGTGTCCAGTCATGCAGCAAATCTGTTTTAGCTTTACGAGCTTTGGATAATGATTTTATTGGCATATTGATCATTTAATGTTATTGACATTTAAATTAAATTATGAAAATGATGATTTTAATTTTATGCCCTATTTTGTTTAGAATAATCAGCATATATTATTTCAATTTTCTCTTGTAATGAATTTGTTAATTATTGTATTTAATATTAATAAAGTAATTAATTGACTTTGCTTTGAATTTAAATAATATTTGAATGTATTTAATGACGATGAAATTAATATCTCAATTCAATTGAGATCTTACCAAAAACAACCTTAGTTTTTTTTAATTTGAATCAAAGATGCAACTTTCAGACTTCCTAACTTTTTATATTTCTGTAACTTTATTTATTTTTATTATTTTATAGATGTGGTTTCTTTTGACTTGTACGAAATATTCAGGTATGAAATTTTTGCTTGAACCCATTTAAATACTGGACTAGGAAAGCACAGAAATATATTACTATATCTGGCTGAAAATAAATGGCCGACTAGGGTAACTGAATATCAAAACAGGGGTGCGTTTAAAATATTTTAAACATTTGTCGTTTATGTTGATTATAACAAAATATTTTGATCTTTAGATTATTTAGTTTGGCAATTTATGAAATAGGATTATTTTTAATTTCCTCTAACAGTAATTCCGACTTGAGGGTTGCTTACGCCTGAGAAGAACGAACTAAAATTTGCTGCATTAAATTTTTTAATACATCCCTGAATCCTGTTGCTGAGGTCATTTTAAATGCCTCTTGGTATTGAGTACAATTCTAATCTTTTGTAACGGAATACATAGGGGTCAGTTTCCTTTCAAATCAAATATAGGGAAATTTTTTCAAAAGAAACCACATCTATTAAATAATCTAAACGTTTTGGGAAAATTTTGACTTTCAGGATCGAAATAATATTACATGAAATGTTTTGTGTTACATTTCTTTATTAAATTTGGACGTTTCGGCAGAACGAAGCTGCTATCAGCCTAATTTTTAAAAAAAATTATTACAAACATGTGACAAAGAGATAAAGTATGAAACCAAACAAGATATATATTTGTAGTAGACGAATACCATTGTACATTGTTAAATGGAGGACATAGTGCCCTTCCGAAACACCATATTGACACAGGGCATAAATTTAAATTCAAAACAGACAAAAATTCTACACGATGAAAACATTACAATAAAAGATTAACATTAGAATCATTATACATTAATTTAAATAAAAATAACAATATTAACTATTAAACAGATTTCAAAAACAATTTAAAATACGCGCTCCCCTTCCTAAAACAACTGTATAGTCAGTTTCCTCCACATTGTTTGACCAAGTTCACAAAAATGTTGAATAATATTAGTACAAATAAGTACAATAATAACTTCAAATTTTTGTTAAAAAAAATCCTTTATATTTAAAATGTAAGTACTACAAATGTATATCTTCTTTGGTTTCATACTTCACCTTGTCACATGTTTGCAATAAATTTTAAAATAAATTAGGCTGATGATGGCAGCTTCGTTCTGCCGAAATATCCAAATCTAATAAAGAAATGTAACACAAAACATTTCATGTAATAATATTTCTATCCTGAAAGCCAAAATTTTCCCAAAACATATTATGCAAGGATCTTCAACAAACCAAGAAAATAATCTAAACGTCAACTTTCATTCGCTAGTCATACTACATAATTTTTGCTCTATGGTTGTGTTTGCCAAGAACTCTTCAATTATCAACCATGTTATTTTTAAATGATAACGCACAATATTTTTGTACTTCAATGTTATCATTGTTGTTTGATATTTGTAAACATTCAGCTTACAATATCCATTATTGTTTCGCTACAAAAATTTTCTTGTTTTCCAATCAAAAATCCGAACTATCCCCAATGGAAAACATAGTCTTCCATCGAATGATTCGTCGTTATTGTATGTGTATGGCTTAAATCAATACAAGTGGGGTAATTTGTATGAGTTTGGGGAGTTTCGCCCTGTAACGAGCTCGGCAAAGAAAGGGCATGTCAATCACCAGCATTGGATTAGCATTTGAAATGGGGCTCCCTGGAGAAAGTGGCTAATTCGCTGTCACCCGAAATGCGGAATGTTGCACAGGATATTGGTTTTGCTCAGGGGTGAGGGTTAATTTTTGAAACGCGGAAATTCACACAATAAGATGCAGGAGGAATTTATGAAGAGTATTGTTTGGGAATTTAATGGACAATTTTATTTTAATACTGATGACCGGCTGCACCAACATTATTTAAATTTTAAGCGTTCCTTAAATAGGCATTATTATATCGAAATGAAATGTTATTATTATTTATTTCTTTATTTATTTATTTATTGTAAATTCACTCTACAGGATAATATCCCAATTACAGAGGAATTGTTTCACTGAATGTACATGAATTTCGTTGTGTGACGCGCGAGTGACACCTTACAATAAAAATAGAAAAAGTTGAAAAAAATACATATATAGGGTGTTTCATAATATATGCGCAGGACTTCAGGATGTGATAGCTCGTCCAAAAATATGAAAAAAAGTTTTGTTTTGTGCGGTTTTTTTTAAGTCATAATTAAAGAAGATTTTGAAGGGGTAGTAGGTGTTTTTCTCCCCAACTTCGACGCCACTGGAAAAAGTACAGTTTTGAGCCGCCCATTTGAACCGACAAAGTTTTCTACACAAAAAAGGTACTCTTGGTCATAAGCTGTAAAGTTGACCGTTTTCGAGAAAAATCAACTTTTATGTTGAAAAACATACTTGATCTAACTTTTGAATAAATTTTGTTTAATTAGTAAAAAAAATTATTTCAAACAATTGACCTTGTTTTTCAACATAAAAGTTGATTTTTCTCGAAAACGGTCAACTTTAGAGCTTATGACTAGGAGTACCTTTTTTGTGTAGAAAACATTGGTGGTTTAAATGGGCGGCTCAAAATTGTACTTTTTCCAGTGGCGTAGAAGTTGGGGAGAAAAACACCCACTACCCCTTCAAAATCTTCACCAAATATGACTTAAAAAAAAAAATCCGCACAAAACATAGCTTATTATGAGAAACTTTTTTTTCATATTTTTGGACCAGCTATCACATCTTGAAGTCCTGCGCATATATTATGAAACACCCTGTATATTTATAAATAAACTATGATTAAATTTAAATTATAATTCTTGCAAGAAGTATAGCAGACAGTACTTTCTTGAACCTAGAAATGCTGTTAGAAAATATATCTAATTTTAGGACTTCATTTACAAATTTTTTGTAAATAATACACATCTATCTGACAGGTGAACGTAGTTCGTAGTTTGTCCTTGGAGTCGGGTAAGCAAATGTCAATTTAGTTCGAGATCGAGGAACAAGAAGATTTATTTTAGAGAGGATAGCCGAATCATCTACCGAATTATTGACCAATTTGTATAGCTATAAACATGATTGCATTTTTCTACGATCGTCCAAGGACAGAATTCCGAATTCGATTAGACAGTTATTGTAATTAAATTCATTAGTAGGGTAAACATGATATCGTTTAAAGTAAATATACCTAACAAATTTTCTTTGTAAAACTTCAATAGAATCTATATGTTTATTGTAGGTTGGGCTCCATATTTGTGAACAATATTCCAGCAATCTTGTCAAAATTTTGATTTGCATATTTTTGTTTATGGGTCACTTAGGCTTGATTTACATTAGACGGTACGAACATAATAAATTACCATGACAATATAGTTTTGTCTTTTATGTATTATGACAGTTTGTGGTACATATGTCATGTTTCTAGCAAAAGCAGAAAATGTCGTTTAAAAATTTCTTAAATAGCGACTTGGCTATAACTGTCCTTACTCTTGTCAAAGAAGAAGAAGAAGAAAATGAAAAAAATCCAGAAAATTTTACAAAACGATACTATTTTTTATGTACTTTCTGTAATAATCTGTAGTGTATATTTCACGTTTTTGTTATAAACAGAGAACTTTTGTTCAATAAATTTATATGTATAATTATTTTTCATTTTTAGCTCTTTTTGACTACATTTTGGTTTAACTAAAAGACAAATATGAAAAAGTCAAAAACATGTCAAATGTCAATCACCTACTAGTATATGTTTACTTTCAGTCGGCTGATTTTGGCATGAACTTGAAGTTCACGAACTCTTCAAATGCAACTTTCCACTCCCCCTTGCATGGAAATACTACGCTGTTACTATGATATACAATATTTTTTCAATAGAAACAAAACTATACTGTACCCTGGTCGTATCGCTTAATCTCAATCAAACAAAGTTTATTCTATTACGAATAATTGTTACCACCAAAACTTTTTGTAATTTTTGACAATAATTTCAAATAGTCCATATATTTTAAAATTTATATTACAGAAATAGAAAACAAAACATAAATGAAAATGAGTTCTCGTGGCCGCGTGCCTGAGCATCTGCTGAGGAATCGGGGAACGGGGCTCGATCCCGACCGAGGCCAAAGATTTCTAATTTTAAATGGCACATAATTTACCCCTGTGGTGCACTCTCGACGCCAGCAATGAGTGCACGTGAGTAGACGCCTGGTAAACGCCCGCAGGGTACAAATATGTCATCATCATTACCGATATCTGCGTACAAAGCAGATTGGGACACCCAGCAATGGGTAATATGCCGTGATGATATATTTATTTACCGGTTTCAGGATATTATTCCATTGTTTATATGTACAAAAGTAGGCTGGTAACTAAGTAATAACTGTATCTGTATGATAATATTATTACCATACTGACTTGTCAACAACGGTCTAAAAAATGAAAATAAAATAAAATGGAAACATAATGACCTTCATTAATATATACAGATAACGTTGGTCTATCGTTCTAAATACGGTCTACTTTATTCTAAAGTAATAAACATGAGGAATAAAGCACATAATTTGAATATTTGTCATATTGACATATGTCAAAATAATTGTTCTTTTAACCATAGCAATCTGAAAGTAGCATTAATGACAGAATTTAAAAAAAATATATTTATCAATGTCTTAATTTTCTGAAACCGATAAACTATTGAACAAACCACGGATGTTATGAATCATAACAAGCCTTAGATGTCGTAAAATCCTCGGTCTTCGAGCTCGGATTTTAAACTGACATCTACGGCAGTTATGATGTGCATAACATTCCTAGGTATGTTAATAGCTATTATTATTTATTTATTTATTTATTTAGTTAGAAGAAAAAATAAAAATGACATAATATAGATTAAACAATACAGAAACAGAAACTGAATCCTCTTTAATTTCAAATTTTTAAATTGAAACAACTGGAACGCATTTGACAATAATAAAATCCGGTATAATTTAATCTTTATTTTCTAATATGCATTTCTAAATATAGCAAACTTGGACTGTTAATTGTGAAACATTGGGCAATACTTAAAGAATTGGACATCGAAAAAATATACCTAAGTAAAACAAATTCACAAATAGTAATCTGACAAAATTTTATTCTTCGATGAGTCAATGTTTTTCCTCCCACTAAAATTGATGAACTGTTTATTTGTCGAATAGTTACTAACTGATCGTTTTAGACGAATCATTTAACTGATTAAAGCTATGCTTATGCTTAGTCATTGGTAAAAATATGAAATTTCGCTAGGCAATGCAATTTCTATGTACCCACTGGGTACAAAAGCAATATTTAAATTCTAGAAACCGGCTATTAATGCAGCAAGTTTCGATAAAATTATTTCTAATTTTGGACGTCCCTTTCGTGCTTCGCCGGCAAAATAACATCATGAAGGTTGCTCCCAAGTCATGCAACGTCAGTCGAAAAGCAATCTCTTGCTGTCAAGTATGTAAATTTAATTTAAAAATAACTCATTGTTCACGAGTCAAATTACAAGCAATTTCCGGAATTCCTCCGAAAAATATCCTCAATTCAACTGTCTGTCTCTGGTTGTCAGGGCAACAAATAAACAGTTTCGATAAGCGGTCTTATTATTATTACCTCGGGCATTGGCCGGGCATAATACCGCTGCTTGCAAAACTTTTCAAATATTTGCACCGCAAGGCACTTTATATTACAATAGACGGCTTAGTGTCCGTCAGCCGTCCGCATAAGACGGAAATAGCATTTCAGAACGGACGATTGAGCAGGACGATCGCTATTGTCTGCCTGCCATCTAGGTGTAGGAACTGTCCCTTCATTTAGCCCTAAATGCTGTTCGCTAATATCACCATTGTTGGGAAATATTGCTGGAGGTATTGAAATTACTTGTTGTTCTGTTCGCACCTAAACTACAGCTGTCATTTTTTCCAAAGTTTGAATGGAGTTGTCATTGAAATAGCGTATAAACTAGATTTAAAAGGATTTGTCAGGATAAGCTTGAAAATTAAATTATATTTCCCCAACCAACAACTATTTATGAAAAAAAAGTATGAGCAGTTACATCCTGGTAGAGATGAAAATTTCTAAAAATAACTTGCATATTCATTTATTGAATTCAAATTATTAAACACAAGCCCAGACTTTTCAACAAACAAATTATAAAACCTACGCAAACTTTATAGATTTTTTTTTGACTATAGGGCGCGAGCAGATACGTGACTCGAGCGACCTTGACGTACTCGGAATCAGCTGATTTGTCTGCGCATGTCATTTTAACAAGAACAATGTCACGTTGACAGTACTAATGTTTTGACTTATATTGATTTTGAAGTAATATAATAAATAATAATATTTTAGCAGTTAAAAATTAAAATAAATCAAAGCAAGTCAAAGTCGCTCGAATCACGTGTCTGCTCGCGCCCTATACATACTCTGAAATAACGAAAGAATTTTGACAGGTAATTGGGGCGTGGTTAAAGAGTCTGTTTTACACCAAAACATTTCGATGTTTAAAAAGAAGCGCACAAAACAATAAGAGCCCGATTCACAAAAAGTTTAAGCTAATCCTCATTTTTGGACAAATGAATTCTATTCTATTCCGGTATTAAAAATTTGATCTTAATTATATTTCCTTCCGTCAGATCGTGGTCAGATTTGTGTATATTGTAAAAATTCCACACAGATTTTCTTGTAAAAGATTTCATATTTCGAGTATTATACCTCCAGTTCTATGTATTTTGTACAAATTCCATATAGAAATTTTTTTGTAAGAGATTATATATTTCCAGTAAAATTATAACACAAACATACTGTCAAATGCACTTGACACTGACATTTGTCAATCAGAATTTTCTTAATATAGTAGATGTTTCCATGGTTATATAGCACAGCTTGCTGCTTTATAAAATTTAATTTCTTTATATATTTATTACTCTGTATCCATTAAATATGAAGTATAAAATGTAATCAAATCTTATAGAGAATAAAATATTCTTTAATATATTTATTTAAATTAATATGTTCTCTTGATGTGTACCACAGATAAGTAAATATAGAAATTATAAAATAAAAATAAAACACAAATAAATAACTTCTAATCAATTTCGGTGTTAGATGGTGAATAACACCGAAATCGATTAGAAGTTATTTATTTATGTGTTTTATTTTTATTTCATAATTTCTATATTTACTTATCTGTGGTACACATCAAGAGAATATATTAATTTGTATAAATATATTTTAAATGTACCAACAACTTTTAATTTAATAAATGAAGTAAATATCTTTAATATTCATAATAACATTAAATGTGAAAAAATGATATTTAACATCGTTTTTTTCAAGAAAAACTGTTAAAACCTTCAAATTAGAATACGTCCGGTCGACCAATTAGAACCAAAATCTAATTAGCTCTTCATTTGGATCTAAAGAAAAAGAATACGCAAAAATTATAATTTTTGGAAAGGTGGTATTGGAGTTATGCGATCCGAAAAAATCGTCACACACACACATATACATACATACATACAGACATACAGACATCATCGTAAAAATAGTAAAATCGCATTCGAGGGAACCTAAAACGTGCTTATTCATTAAAAACTCATTACCGATTTTTTTGACCAAAGACAATATCTTACTTACCTAAAGGTGACGGACGGTAAAAAGGCAGTTACTTGTATTAGGTTGGACTATATTTTAAGAAATAAATAGTCAAAATTAGAGAAAAATTCGCTGGCTGTAAAGTAAATACTTACAGGCAAATAGTCAGGTAAACCTTTAAAAAGGACAATACAACAACAAATAAGTAACGCAAAGCATTTATAAAGAATGAAATCAGAATTACCATAATCTTGTGGCCCTAAAAATGCCGATCGAAGTGTAATCACTATCATCCATCATTTGGCAGTGTTTGTAAGTTTTAAGTCTATACAGGTGTTTCACAACTCGCACCCCAGAGCAAATGAGGAAACACGAGACTGCACTCGGATGTGTAATTTGGAAGAAAAAAAAATCTAGCTTAAAAGATATTCGAGAAAAGACGTCTTAAAATTGACCAATCAGAGACCTACATCTTTAAACGTGTATTTGCCGTAATTTTACGGTACTGGGGTTTTATACAAATCAAATCTTCTTTAAAATGTGTGGGCGACTATAGTTTTCGAAAAGGTGAATAAAAAAAGGCAAATTCTTACCATGTATTCAGCCGCTGATTACTTAGAAACGATTATAATTTTCGGAGAATGTGGACGTAACGACAGAGAGGCAGCACGTGTCTATTCAGAACGTTTTCCGGATAGAAATCTTGTGGATCATAAAGTGATGACACCTTCGCTAACCTAAATTTGTTGACAGTGAAAAGTCAACTCTAAAGTGTCAAAATTACAGTAAGTCAAACAAATTTTTTAACTCACTAGTCGTATTTTTAAAACCTAGCAACCAATTTTATTTTGTAATAATATCATCACACCTCAAGATATCCTTCCGGGATCGGTGGATTAAAAAGTCTCGTAACTCCGTTATGCAAACAACCGCAAATTATTTTCTTCTATTTGTTGGCAACGTATTGTCGTCGGCAAGTGACAGTTTCGTCTGTGGCGCGAGTTATGAGACACCCTGTATTTAAAGTAATCGAGAGAATTTTATACGAATATCCCATCATTTGTATAGGTTTTATAATATATATATATATATATATATATATATATATATATATATATATATATATATATATATATATATATATATATATATATATATAATAATAATAATAATAATAATAATAATAAACAGGTTGAACTACATATTATCAACCTGGGCAATCATTAGGTATGTTGTTTTAAACTCAATTGCTTTAGAAGCGTTAGATCTCTTCAAAAAGCTATGGGCTACATTCCAAATAACTTACTGGAAAGTGTATTGCCTCTCTTGTTGATTGGATTTCTTTTTTGTGAGTGATTGTTCTACTGATACCCACTACCGCAATACGTGGCAGGTCATTTTGTATAATGCCCAACAGTGAATGAGTTCCATTCTGGCGATAATTAAAACAGTGGGTATTGAAAGAATATTATAATGATCTTCGTGAATAATTACTCTACAATACTTTATTAGATTTATTTATCATGTCATGTATTTCATCGCCTTCGAGGTCCGTGCGTTTTTCTATGATTTATTATCGTCCATCGATCAGCTGTCTCTTTCGCTAGGAGTTTTCTGTGTCGTGGAACGATTTGTCTTGTACATATGAATTTTATTTGTAACCCAAAGACAAAAGGCTCGATGGCAGAGCTAATTAACATCGGTTATTTATTACTAATTATAATTGAAAAGCTTTCGGGATACGTAATTAACATTCTACAGCTGAGATTGTTATTAATCTGGGCAGTAATTAACAGTAGTTCGTTGTGCAGTCAACGGGAATATCATTACATGCTATACAATTTATTTCACTCTGCTAGATGTTGGTCGAAATATTTGGCTTTGTAATGTATGCTGTATTATCTATTACAGTACTAATTTAGGCTACCAATAATTCATGAATTTCAAAACGCCATTTAAATTACTCAATGGTAATTTGAAATGTATGATATTATTTTTAATATGCTTAATTGTTTACGATGATGATTTAAATAGAAAGATCTAATTGATAGTAATACGAGTCACATTATTTAAAAAAAATAAAAAATCTGATGTGGCCAGTACATCACCTTCCGTCAGTTATATGAGGTATTTACGAAAATTCTACCGGTGAACTATTACCGGTAAACAGCTTTTTATCAGGCTATAGCTAACGGAATCGATATCGCAAGTGGTAAACAGGGTAGATCCATAACCTATGAAAAATTTGAAAATTTAAAACAGGTTAGAAATTTGACGTAGTTAACAAACTGAGCAGAGTCCTACTTTGAACACATTTCCAGTTTTAACGCGCGCGTTTCTACCTTTTTTTTGAGATTAGATTCTTCATGAATCCGGTAAATGTATCTGGTAGATATTGAACAAATTTTGAACACGGTAACTTTTTACCATCCGTGTTTTCGAACACAGTCGGTAGATGCGGTATCTACCGGTAGAAATTTCGTAAATGCCTAGGTATTTTCTATAAAATCCATACAGAAAGTTCCTTGCAAAAAATTCTAAATTTCTTGTATGTACATTACCTTTCAACAGTTGTATGTATTTTATACAAATTCCATACAAAAAGTTTTGAGGAAAAAGATCCTATATTTAGAGTAAAATTATAACACAAATATACTACGAATATGTCAATTTCACTTGACACTGACATCTTTCCATCAGAATTTTCTTAATATAGTAGCTGTTTCTAGCATAGCTAACTAATTTACCTATAAAATTCAATTTCTTTATAATTTTATAACTCTATATTCATTTAATATGAAGTATAAAATCGTATAGAGAATACAATGTTCTTTATTACTTATAATAACATTAAATGTGAAAACATGATATTTAACATCGTTTTTTCAAGAAAAACTGTTAAAATCTTCAAATGAGGGTACTTCCGGTTGACCAATTATAACCAAAATCTAATCAGCTCTTCAGATGGTGCCACGAAGACGAATACGAAAGAATTATGGAATTGTAGTATTAGAGTTATCGTAGACGAAAATTTTGTTACACACACACAGACACACACACACACACACACACACACACACACACATACACACACACACACACACACACACACACACACACACACACACACACACGTATACATCATCGTAAGAGTAGTAAAATCATATTCTAGGGACCTTAAAACGTGCTTATTCATTAAAAACTCATTACCGATTTTTTTGACCACAGACAATACCTTCCTTACCTAAAGGTGACGGACGGTAAAAACGATACTGTGATTTAAGGAAAGTATATTGAATCTACTTATTAGAACAATAATTAACATAGTTTAGGCTTTAGTATTCATATTTAATATAGAACTATTTAGTGGTTCGTTTTCTACTATACGACGAGGTTTAGTTTTGACTTACCTCATACGAGAGACTGGCAAATTTCATGCACTGTAAAGTTTTAAGGTAGCTGCAACTACCTTTTGGGCTGAAACTATATGCAACCCCAAGGTTGAACAATCCTTCCATTTTAGGGTAAGAAAACCTGCCTCACTCCCTGGTAGACACGATGCGACCCTTCATGTAGTGGGATGCAAATACCGGTTGTTTAAAACCAACACCAGTTAACCAATTATACCTGCTTAGTGGCATAGCTCCACCTAAAGTTAGACGATCAACGGCCAGTATGGTAGAGCGCTCCAAACAGTTACATGATCCTCGACACGCAATGTTCGGCCAAGAACCACCTCGGTCACGTCTAAAATCTAGACACAGTTTCCTCTCTTCAGTGCATCCAATGACAGAGACCAAGACTGCAACGAAACTCTTAATGTGGGATGAGACACTAAAGCCAGAAGAGAAAACAATGGGTATCCTTCCTGATGAGAAACTACCTCCAGGTAATGATCAGAAATGGCCCATTTCGCAATCGTTTAATCGCCTACGAAGTCAAGTAGGAAAATGTGCAGTACACATGTTCAACTGGAGGTACAGCAGAACCCACTTTATGTCATTGTGGTCAAGAACAAACAATGGCCCATCTGCTCACGTGCGCCCACGTAGAACAAGAATGCACGAGAGAAGATCTGGCTAAGGCAACACCAGCTGATATATACTATGCAATTTTTTGGATGAATACTATGCTTTATAGTAATTTATATGAACGCCTACATGAGGTCATAGCAAATTCCTTGAAAAGTATATTATTTATTATTAGGATTTAGGAAAAAATAATACATTATATATAATAAAAATGTATTTGCTGAAACAAAATATATATACAGGGTGGTAACTCGAATACCCGAACATATGGATTTAACATGTAAAATCATATTTCGTAATTACTTGTTCCCATAACTATTGTAGAGCAAAAAATTCTGCATCTGAATCAATAAACAAAGTTAATTTTTCTGAAAATGATGTAAATCACCCCAAAAATAGCGATAGCCATGGAATTGAAACAAAAATTTACAAATGTTAACAGTTTATCTGTCAAGTTACGCTGCGTTAATTTATATTTATTACTTATTACATTTGGCATTTAAAACTCGATTTTGACTATACTTATATGCTAAACCGAAAGTGGTACTTAATTTGGAGTTTTTGTATCTCTTAACAAATAAATTTATTATTATTATTATTATTATTATTATTATTTTTATTATTACTTAATTTGGAGCTCTTTACTTAAAACTCATTGTTATTTTAAACATGGAATTGACAGGAGGTTATGTGCTGGTCACATCAGATTTTTTATGATAAAAACTATACCTCAAATTGAACGTAGAATATACTGCTCAAATCAACCCTAAAGGTCTAAACATGTTTCAAAGATAGTAGCACCTACCTAACATACCTACAGTGCAACACAGATACCTGTAAGCGGCTTGAATCTGCCTACCAAAATTTTCTACCTTTTTCATACCATGTTCGACCTTCCTAGCTTAAATCAACTCAAAGTTAGATTCAACAACTCAATTGGAGATTCGTCTTCCCTGTCTCTACCCCAAAACTTTACAGTGATAGTTTACGTCGCTTAGTTTTTGAACTCATTCACCTTTTGTACTTAATTTTAGACAACCTGCATATTATCGTATATTTTTTCACAGATCCTTCTTTTTTATTCATACCTAATAATACGGATTCTTAATTAAATTGATATTTGGCAAAAAAAAATTGTAGAAAAAATTCTCTTTCGTTCTTTGGACAATTTATTTATCTGGTGGCATTGTGGTAGCAAATTGACACTGCGTTCGTGTTTGAAATTGAATAGAATAAAAGATGATTGGCTTGAGGCAAGAAAATTGTTTCAGAATCAATTTACTATTATTCATCAACCACACACGCAACATACGCACGCACATACACATGCACATACACACGCACATACACACGCGCATACTCACGCACCCATTCCAAAGCCTCCTACTCTTTTCTATCCGTTGCTCGGGCTTGTCTAAGACTTATCACCTCGTTTAAAAAACATCTAAATCATGGTGGAAATTAGCTGGGTTTAGAGTAATTATCACACAAATGGAAGTGCCTATGACTGGATGTATAAATACATAAGTAATATGGCCGGAATACCATTATGCAGATGAATGGATTGACTAATGCTGCCTTCTGGTTGTGGCTATTTACGGCCTTATTTATAGCGGAGGTATAGGCTGGATAGGTAGAAAACAAAACTAGGATGGACCAACGAAACACAGACACGCATTCAGGAAAGTTTTAGATAAAAGAAATTGGAACTGATTCTACTACGATAAAATCAAAATGATATCGTTTTAAGTACGGAATTTTTTTTAAAAAAGGTGTCTGATCAAAGATATCTACGAATTATGTGAATTAAGATTTTGTTCTGTCAAATTCAGTAGTGTTGTTTACAGGTCTATGAAACTCGAATAGGCGATGTGCACATTTTGAGCGTCAGCGCCTCTAACATCTACATGGACATTTTTGGTTACCGAATCAATTTTGGCATTTCGAGAAAGTGATACAATTTACAATTTTATTTTGAGTTTTTGCTATTGTGCATGAATATTATACATCATAATATATTGAAATGAATAAAGAAAATATTTAAAATGCTATATATGTGATGTGACAATCAAAAAGTCAAAATACCAGCGAAGGTACTGTGGCAGAAAATATAATTTTTCTCATATATGTGATTTCTATAAACCATTTTATCATATTTAAATTTATATTATAATTTATAATATTAGTTGAATATTACAAGGTGCACAATACTTGGAAATCGAAATTAAAAAGTTGGAAAACTTGAATGATTGTAAAGAAGAATATTTCTACATATCACGTTATCAGTGTATGATGTTAGGTAGGAAGAAGATTCTTCATTGAAAATATACTAAACTCTAAGCGAAATCAGTTGCACTAGCTCGGAAAAGAAAATACACGACAAATATGAACCATGTGAATTTCTACCTTTAAAATTAACATTACATGTACAAAATCTATAATAAATAGACGAATTATATCAAAAATAGACTTCTATTTCATACAACTGCAAGTATTATATACGATTTTATGACAATTTTCTGCTTCTTGTATTATGTAACCATCAAAATAAAATTCTTGAGTGATAGGTATTCCAGACTTTAGCCACAATAATATACAGTTTCCAACCAATCTTCTTTAGGTACTCTTTCAAACAAATTTTTGGGAGACTTAAAAAGTAAAAACTATAAAAGCTACTAAATCAAATTTTGATGATAAATATGCCAAAGCTGTCGAACTAATTTCCGTGGACCTAAAAACTGTTAAATAAATTTCAGTCTGACTTATGGCTAGTTGTAAATTTTAAGCGTTCCTCAAACTGACAATATTGCATCAAAATGAAATGTCACAGAAGACTACCACATCAGATTTTTATATCTAAATTTTAAATTTCCCTGACTCCGTCCCTGATGGGTGCAGGTATGAATAGAAGGCACCTCCTCACACATTAGTCACCGTGGCATTGTTTTAATTATCTCTGTTGGTGCTACAGGGCCGGCTCCCACAACGCCCGTATTTTACAAAAATTGACACTAACTTAATTCTCGACCCTGTGCGTATTTGTGCGCCGCTTATGGCTCGAATAATTTGCTGTTAATTTATTTTAGGTAAGAGATAATGCTATCAGCGTGTCGTCTATGTTTTTTAATTACCAGAAGAATAAGTGGCTGCGATCCGGAATAGAAATAGCTGTTTAATTTTGACGCATTGCGGGGTACGAATTATTTATATTTTTGGAAATTAATTTAAAGGAAACTAATGTAAAATATTATACATGTATAGGGGATAAATTTAAATAATGTTTACAAGGCAACACGTTATTAAGGATAAAACAAACTTTTGGAATAATTGGTACAGATAAAAATCTTAATTTATATGCATTCGTTGATTAGATGAATTTTTCTATGAATATTTTAAAAATTCAATAGGTATATGGTGATGGTTTTACATTTTATTACGGTGTAAATTTAACAGATTATAAACTATACAGGCTGTCTCACAACTTGCGCCCCGGAGCGAATGAAGGAACACGAGACTGCACTCGGATGTGTAATTTCGAAGAAAAAAAATCTAACTTAAAAGATATTCGAGAAAAGACGTCTTAAAAATGACCAATCAGAGACCTACACCTTTAACGTGTGTTTGCCGTAATTTTACGTTACTAGGGTTTTATATAAATCAAATCTTCTTTAAAATATATGGGCGACTGTAGTTTTCGAAAAATGTCAGTGTCAAATTAAATTTAGAACCACCATTTGTTGTTTTAATCTCAAAGAATTCAAATGACAATAATATTTTCGTTTAACACATTTTACACAGCTGCTACAACACGTTGCACTGTACGATATAAATAATGATCTCGGATGACACCTTCGCTAACCTAAATTTGTTGACAGTGAAAAGTCAACTCTAGTGTCAAAATTACAGTAAGTCAATCAAATTTTGTAACTCACTAGTAGTATTTTTAAAACCTAGCAACCAGTTTTATTTTGTAATAATATCATCACACCTCAAGATATCCTTCCGGGATTGGTGGATTAAAAAGTCTTGTAACTCCGTTATGCAAGCAGCCGCAAATTATTTTCTTCTATTTGTTGGCAACCTACTGTCGTCGGCAAGAGTCAGTTTCGTCTGGGGCGCGATTTGTGAGACACCTGTATAGAGAATTTCAAAAATCCCTAAACGATAACGTAAACCCTTTGAGTGGCTGGATACCCTATACATGGTTTGTATGCTTTGGTGGAAGGATCACTATTTGAAAATTGGAAATCATTTTTACCTTCCGTCACCTTTAGGTAAGGAAGGTATTGTCTTTGGTCAAAAAATTCGGTGGTGAGTTTTTGATGATGACATGACAATATAGGATCTTTTGCTAGAAACTTTTTGTATGGAATTTGTATAAAATATACACAACAAGGTAATGAACAAGAAATAGAAATCTTTTGCAAGGAACTTTCTGTGTGAAATTTGTAGAAAATACATACACTGAGAAAAATGACTGGTTTTTAGCAAATAAATATTCATAATTAAATGGTACTTCATTCATTCAATTATTGCAACCTTGCAACAAATACAATTTAATCTTTAATATGAAATGTATTTTATTCATTCAGTTATATTATTTATTTCACCGTCATTTATTTCACTTAAATTTAATTTAATTTTCTCAATTAAACTAATATATTTATGTTTAGTAATTTAAATTGAGATTTTTAATAAATAAATTTATAATTTTCTGAAATATTTATTTGTTTTTACAAATATGTAATTGTTTAGAATTAATTTCATAATATATTTGTGTAAACTTTATATTAATTACAATGAAAAATAGTTTTTATTGTATGAATCTATATTTATTTGTCACAAATAAATATTATTTGCGGCAAAATGATATTTCCATTGAGTGAACAATATTCTATTTGTCAAATGACGATTTTAAGTGAAGGGACTCGTATGGACTTGTTCATTTGTTGTACGTTGCATCTTGTTTATGGTGGTGCTCATTTCTGACAGTGTTCATTTCTGGTGATTTGTTTTTCATTCGTGTGCTGAAAAGTAGTGAATATGGGTGACGAAACAGTGAAAAATATACTACTTGAGTTGAGTTTTGGATATTTGCTTGCTCTTTTCAGTGTATCTTTTATGCCAAGGCACATGCACCGGTACCTCTACAAAGTGTGTGTTTTTCTTACATGTACATTAATATTCGTAAGGATGTAATTTGTGAGTTAATAAAAATTTGGTGTATGAAAAAATTAAATATACTGATCTTTATTTAATTATTTTCCTTTAGTTTTAATCTATTTATAGTGGATAGGTTACGAGAGATAGGTATATAAACTTGTTTCAAATAAATTATTATATATCCAATAGTAATGCAATAAATTTAACATAATTAAAATAATCTTAACGTAAATAAATGCATAGTTCGCATGAAATAGAAGATATAATTAATCCCAATATATATTTATTTGAGACAAATAAATGCTTCAAATAAATTATTACATTGCCTCAATTGTAGATATATTTGGATCTATTCAAGCCTAGGATTTATTTGTAACAAATAAATTTACAGTTCACATAATTATATCTTTTTCTCAGTGTAGAACTGACGGAAGGTAATGTGCTGGCCACATCATATTTTTAAGTTTGATATGATTTTGATTCTAATAAGGACGTTCTGAATTACTACCGATCTCATAGCTCAATCAACCACGCGACTTTTTAAATCACTGTTTGTAAATTCATAATCGATAAGCTTTCGATAAATTATCCCCCAATTTGCTGGTCTAAATGCAAACGAAATAAAGTTCTTACGATAAAACATGGAGCTTCGAGGATTTCTGTATCTGCGAGTGTTTTCCCGGTGCGATTTCCTTGTAACCGGATTTTGTTGTGTCAACCGTTATTAATGAAGCCCTTGAGAACTTCTCTGGCCTAAGGCCTCAGACCCACGATTCCCTCCCCTTTACCTCAGCCACCACCTCCCCCTCCCTACGCATATGCTGCGAGTCAGGTTACAAACTTCCATATCAAACTTTGTGAATTTAATCTGCTCCACTACTTGACACTGAATCGGGAAGTTTTACGATACGATATCTCGCAGGAGCCAGGAGATAAGGAATACCTTCAGGCATTGATAACCGAGTACACTAAAAGTTGCGGCGTCATTATCACTCGATACGAAGGATATTTTGCACAAGATAAACGACGATGAATCAAGGAGGAATAAGACGATATCTGAATCAAATCTCAAACGACGAAGGAAAACATACTACTGTATACTTTATTTATTTATTTATTAATATACCTACAACATTATTTGGATTTTGATTGGACTCTGTTGTTTTATTTTTAATCTAAAAGCCACTTGCCACTTAAAATTAATTAGGCGACACAGTTTAACGTTTTTTACCTTCCGTCACCTTTAGGTCAAAAAATTTGGTGATGAGTTTTTAATCAATAAGCACGTTTTAGTTTGCTCTGCGATAACTAATACTACAATTTCAAAAATTATAATTATTTCGTATTTCTCTTCGTTACATCCATATGAAGAACTGAATAGATTCTGGTTACAATTGGTCAACCGAAAGTACCCATATTTGAAGATTTTAAAAGTTTTTCTTGAATAAACAATGATAAATAACATTTTTTTTGCATTTAATGTTATTATTTGACTGCATTTTATACTTTATATTAAATGGATATAGAGTTAAAAATTATAAAGAAGTTAAATTTCATAAATAGCTGGCTATGCTATGCTATAACTATAAAAACAGCTACTATATTAGGAAAATTCTGATTGAAAGATGTCAGTGTCAAGTGCAATTGACAGAGTATTATAATTTTACTGGAAATATAAGATCTTTTGCTAGAATCTTTCTGAATGGAATTTGTATAAAACACATACAACTGCCGGCAGGTAATCTACAAGAAATAGAATCTTTTACGAACTTTCTGTAAGAAATTTGTAAAAATACATGGAACCAATCCACCAATCCCGGAAGGATATTTTGATGTTATTATTACAAAATAAAACTGGTTGCTAGGTATTAAAAATACTACTAGTGAGTTACAAAATTTGTTTGACTTATTGTAATTTTGACACTTTAGAGTTGACTTTTCACTGTCAACAAATTTAGGTTAGCGAAGGTGTCATCCGAGATCATCATTTATATCGTACAGTACAAAGTGTTGTAGCAGCTGTGTAAAATGTGTTAAACAAAAATATTATTGTCATTTCTAAGTAATCAGCGGCTGAATACATGGTAAGAATTTGCCTTTTTTTATTCAACAAATTTGACACTGACATTTTTCGAAAACTACAGTCGCCCACACATTTTAAAGAAGATTTGATTTGTACAAAACCCTAGTAACGTAAAATTACGTCAATTTTAAGACGTCTTTTCTCGAATATCTTTTAAGCTATATTTTTTTTCTTCAAAATTACACATCCGAGTGCGGTCTCGTGTTTCCTCATTCGCTCTGGGGCGCGAGTTGTGAGACAGCCTGTATTTACCATCAGTCAGGTTGCCGGGACTTTTCTGCCTGGTCCGCTAAAACCACAGTCAATCACATAATACATTTAGTTAACTTTTTATCTTTATTTTGTTTTAAAACTTTTATTCTGAGTAGCTGGGCTATATCTTACAAGTAATGGAGTCTGTATATGTATTACAAACGTTCGCATATGACCGTAGTAAATGTGTACAGCATAATTTGTTCTTTAAGTGGTTGTAATATACTACAAGTTATTTATCTCTCAAACAAGAAACCAACCACTAAATCATCTCTCAATAATTACCAACCAACAGCTTTACGAATGATCAAAGCGGCTTTGAAAACAAAATATTTCCTTCCCTACATAAAACTGTCAAAGTATCAATGTCACATGGTAACCCATAAACGGAAGAAAACCGTCCCTTGCATTTGTCTGCATCGGAGCGGAAAAAACAAGTGCATCACTCGGATCGGAATCTCAAAGAAACAGACTAGCCAATGAGAAGAGGGGAATAAATGTGTGAAGTTATGATTGGATATGACAGGGGTGAAGAATCAGTGGTCTTATAGAAATTTGATATAGGATTACCTGAATTTTTTCAGTTAATTTTGATTGACGTGTGTATGATATACCCTTTTGAATATGAATGTGAAAAGGAATTGTAATAGGGTGATGGTTTGATGTGATATCTTTAATTTGAATCCAGTCAACTTACGATAGCTTTAATTTTTTTATTTGATTTTGTTTTCTTTTAGTTTTTCCTTGCTATACCAAAATAATAATTTCTAATTTTTCAATTCTTCTGACAAATTTTTAATTTATGTATTATACGATTCCATGATTATAATACTTTGGCTGGCTTACATTATAAAACCTCTACAAATGATGACAAATTTCTATACAAAATACTACTACTTTAAACTGTAATAAATTGTGACTGAAACATGCATTTCAATTTCAAGGCAGTTTAAAAGTGTTTTTATAAGTGATCCTAAAAGTATATTTACACGATCAAATTTTAGGAGCATTAAAATATCCAAGTGTCAATAGTTAAGTTGTACCTACATAAATTGCCATAGAATTTACATCACTTAAATATTTCGTGCATATCTATCAAGATTTAATTTCTTCTCTACTCCATTTTACCTTTTTCCGTTTAATATCAATAATTTATAACACCACACTTGTACACATCAAAAACATAAACACAATTGACATTTGACAGTTACTTGACAGTCATAACTTACAGGACTTTAAGAAAAAATAGCGTATCTCCCAGTTTTTCGTTGAAAGCTTTTCGTTGAAGTCTATTCAACTTACTCTTGCACTCACATCATTGTGCGATAGAGAAAACTCTTCAAGTCAATTGAAAAGAAAAAGTTCATCGTGCAATGCACGTTACGTCGAATTGTTAATCTAGCAACTACATTTCTCCCGTTGTTAGTATTGAATAATCGTTGTTAAATATATACCCATGACCAATAATTACATACATTTTTCAGATAAGATTTATGCATAGAAATTTGCGAGATATTAGTAATTCATTCTCAGCATTGGGAAACAGATATTTACAGAGATATTAAAACTAAGCAAGGTGTCGTTCATGATTTAATTTGTGAATTAGATGGTCTCATGCTTCAAGCATACTGAGTCAATAAATGGTCGATGGTCTCGTGTCACAAGATGAAAGATTTACATTTATTACAAACTTCAATGTTTTAATTCTAATATATTAAGAAAAGATCTAAATTCATTTTTGTAATATATTTTCATGTATCTTACACATTTAAATTGAAACAGCCATTTTAACAATGTCAAATTTGTATTATTTTTACTTCTAAAACTTGTAGACGCTGTTCACCCCATGCCTGCTGATGAGATTCTTGAAATTTCGAAATCGATCGCATTCAACCATAGGATTTAAATAAACATGTATACTAAACTGGAGAACTTCATCAGATTCTCCTAACACTTACATAAATTCTACGCCTGGCTATGAGTCTTATAAAGAGATTTCAAGTCAATCAACGATTCGCAAAATTTACAACTAGCAATTATCAGAAATGAAATGCAACGCTAGCTTTGTCATTTAATTAGCTCAAAATCATCATGAAATCTACCATTAGAGAATATTGTTCCGCGGAACTTCTTGTACCCGAATTTTCTTATCAATCATTATTAAAAACTCAAACGTAAAACTAATCAAAATCTGTCACTTTTCGTTGTCAATAGAATAGAAATATGTATAAATATTGAGAATCGACATGCCTTTTAACTCACTTGTTAATAACTTCATTTCTATATTTAACAACGATTGTTCAGAACGACCGTTTTTAATAATGTCGTTTATTATGTATTTACTTGTTACCTAACGACTATGTTAACAACTATCTTAGTGAATTAGGCCGTATGTTTGCAACCTTTAAACAAAAATAAGCAACGCTTAGTTGTCGGAAAAAATTAAATTTTGCTTTATGTGGTTCCTACAAATTAGGTACATATAATAAGCATTATTTACTTAGCTTTAGTGAATCGTAGATATTTAGGAAAAGTCACTTAAGAATTTTAACAAAGCGTAAATATAAAATTACTGTCGGTGTTAGATTCTATTGTATTTATTCAGTAGACATATAAATTCATTAGGGCCTATACATCACCTAGTCTTTATTTTAACGCTTCTTACATGGTCTGTATCTTCCCATCTAAATAGGCAATAAGTTCTCGTATATAAAAACTACTTGTTCGCCTTTGAGGAGTGTTATCGGCTGATCAGAGACGGCTGTGAAAACGGTGGGTTAGCAGATGTTGAACCTGGGATCCAGTTCTCGATATGTAATATATAATAGCGTTTGATTCCTTGCGCTGTGGGGGACTGGAGTTTGACAGGCTCGTTACAAACAGGCCGAAGGCGACTGCCACCTTACAAACGAGGAGAACACATCGAGGTGAGAATTTATAGCCTCGAAGAAAAAGGGGAAAATAGAATTTAGTCTTAATTTCTTCTTACAAGAAAAAACCATGAGCCAAGCTCATAACCTTTTACTAAATATTAGTAGCATTACTAATGATTGCAACTACCCACTATTAAATTTTTTTCGCTCATACAGTAAAACTAGTGCAAGTATATCTTAGTAGTACCTAATAAAAGAGATATTTAGTAGTGATAATTAGTAGCACCAAAGGCTACTTTAAGTACTATTACCTGTCAATGGAAAGATTGTCGTGATAATAATTTTAAAAAATAAATTGAGATCTGTGTGAATTAAGAGAAAATCACTTGCCAAAGAAAATATATAGAAAGAAAAATCCATTAGAAAAATTAACAGAAAATGAATTTAGGAAAATATGCAAATATTTATTACACAGTTTTACTGACTTTATTATATTGCAAACAACACTTGTAATATTCTTATGTTAATTACAATAAAGGATATTTACAGTCCAAGAACATTGATTACAACAATGAATCTAAAATCCAACAAAGGAAATTACCATTTAGCGTAAAATAAAAACCAAGGTATATGCATTAAGCATTTTCTTTGGCTAATTTCCACATTTAAAATTGGTTAACCAATCTTATGTTAAAAATCGAAAATATTTTATCTTCCTAGGTATGTCCAATTTTCCCCACGCTCCGTTTATTTGCCATTTTCTTTAATATGTAATCTTATTTTTCTTCACTGCACACTTCCCTATTTTACTGCTCTTATCTCACAACTGTCAAATCTGTCAAATCTGTTATGTTTATCAGATTATGTCTATTTAGTAGTATTCTAACCTGTATTAACAGATCTTTCATTTCATAACATAGTTATTTTGGTTTATATCTATCTCTTTCGTTCAACGTTTTCATTAATAGTACAGGATTGTCATATACATATACTTTACTACTAGTTAAAATAAGCTATGCTCTGTTCCATTTAAGCCATTCAGTAGATGGCACTGGCAACAGCGCAAATCTGAAGTAGCCGAAATTACATTGGGTAAACTTGTCTCTTGTATCACCAGCACCAGTATCACTAGTATTATATTAATCTATTTTAGTAAGTAACTTCTAATTGTAAAATTTCGTAAAAGGCTATGATCTTGAGTTCATGTTTTTAATAATATTGTGTGTTCTGTACGAACATCAGAAAGAGAAGCAAATTAATTCTGGCTTGACTTGGCTTGAATATGCTTGAAAAATCATGCCAAGTCTGACATTTTAAAAAGCATGAAACTTCAAACCTAGACATGGTTTTGTTCTGTCAAGCTCAAGACCAGCAAAGCCAAACATTTGAAATATCAAGGCAACTCAAGCTTTGGACTATGAAGTAACTTAAAATTAAAAACAAGTTTTTTCAAAGTTTTTATAAAAATTGTTATAATGAGTCCAACAACCGCAGTTTTCTCTGGAGTCTATATTGATTACCTGCCAATTTACTTTGGCTTCAAAAAATTGTAAACAGGACACTATTACAAAGCTTAAAATTTAAGTTAAATTTATATTTGAAAAGCTTGGGATTTCGAGGAATTTTTAAAATGCTTCTATTTTCAAGCCAAGCTTAGCTTTTTTTATTTCTAACCACCCTGATTAGCTTGGTACATCAATAAACTTCATTTCAAAAAGAGGCGGAGTAATACATCAGTCCGTTAAAGAAAGAATAGCCTACATTCGGCAGAGATCGATCGTTTCAGTTTTAAATATTTACCTCTCGCTATCCTTGGTAAGGGAGGTATAGAGATCGTGCTAAAAATCGTATATTGAGATCGTTTTAAGGTCCCTAGAATCTAATTTTAACATTTTCACGATGATGTCTGTGTGTGTGTGTATGTGTGTGTGTGTGCGCGTGGGCGTGCGTGTACGTGTGCGTGTGCGTGTGTGTGCGCGTGTGTGTGTGCGTGTGTGTGTGGTGTGTGTGTGTGTGGTGTGTGTGTGTGTGTGTGTGTGTGTGTCTGTGTCTGTGCCTGTGTCTGTGTCTGTATGTCTGTGTCTGTGTGTCTGTATGACTGTGTGTGCGTGTGTGTGTGTGTGTGTGTGTGTGTGTGTGTGTGTGTGTGTGCGTGTTGTGTGTGCGTGTTGTGTGTGCGTGTTGTGCGTGCGTGTGTGTGCGTGTGTCACTGTCAAAGAACTAATCATTTCAAAATAATAATAGTAACGTTTTAAAAAGAGAATAGTAAATAGAGCCATATTTATTTATGGAATGAATCCAACGACGAGTTTTGAATTTTGATTGCTTTTACTGTGACATATATTTTTATAATAATAAAAGAATAGTAGTATAGGCGATGTGCACATTTTGAGCGTCAGCTCCTCTAAAGGCTACATTGGCATTTTTGGTTACCGAATCAATTTTGACATTTCCAGAAAGTAATACAATTTACAATTTTATTTTGGGTTGTTGCTATTGTATATGAATATATTACATCATATATATTGAAATGAATAAAGAAAATATTTAAAATGCTGTATATGTGATGTGACTAATTCAAAAAAGTCAAAATACCAGCGAAGGTACTGTGTCAGAAAATATAATTTTTCTCATATGTGTTATTTCTGTAAACCATTTTATCATATTTAAATTTATAGTATCAGTTAAATGTTACAAGATGCACAATACATCGATATTGAGATTAAAAAGTTGGAAAACTTGAATGATTGGAAAAAAGAAAGTTTCTACATATCACGATATCTGCTGAATTTGACTGGACAAAATTTTAATTCATACGGTTCGTAGATGACAATGATCGGACATCTTTCAAAAAAATTACTTTACCTATAATGAAGCAGATCTTTATTTGATTACCAGTTGATATGCTAATTTTGTTAATCATTGACAGAAAAATGAAATAAATTCAAAAACGTATTTCAAGAATTCATTTTGATTTCCTTCCTAGTGATTAAATTTAAAAAGCAAATCTTGTGTTGTGGAATTTCATTAGGTTAGGGTGTCGTAAACCCTTGCTTAAGTAACAATTAGGGGCGCATATTAATGTCGGGAATAATGCATGTAGTATCGGGGCTTAAAACTGAATTTGAACACAAGCGAATCCAGGGATCTTTGATCTCTCAGTACATCCCAGTCGCATTATCATCTGCGGCATGTCTCTTACCCTTGCTACCCCTTGCGATACGTCTAATCTTGTTAAGCCTTAATGCCTCTTTCATCACTTCCCCATTTCATTTTCTAATCTGTTTTTCGTCGAAGCTTACAACTTTGAATGGCGCGTTTTCTTTTCTTTGTTTGGGGATTTTCAAAGCGCCATCTTTCCTGATTTATCATTTCTGATTCTAAGGGATGAAGGAAAGTAATAAGGACGTTTTAAACCCATTATATTTGAGTGACAATTTTAAAAATTGAAAATTTTAACACCTTCATTTTGTCCTTTACTCCGTGTTTATAGGCGATGTGCACATTTTGAGCGTCAGCGCCTCTAACGGCTACATTGGCATTTTTGATTACCGAATTAGTTTTGACATTTCGAGAAAGTGATACAATTTACAATTTTATTTTGAGTTGTTGCTGTTGTATATGAATATTATACATCATAGTATATTCAAATTCAAATTCAAATCTGATGTGGCAGCACATAACCTCTCGCCAGATATTTTACCTGGTTGTACGCATTAAACGAAAAATATTTTTAAATACAAATACATATATTCATGTCTCAGTACAAAATAATTTTCACATATATTTGCAAAATCTTTGGGATATTTTAATATAAATTATGTACAATACATACATTTTCTTTATATTCAATATCCTGAAATTATCTTTTTCTACTTTCCTTTTCTTTTCCTTTATATTCGTCATTTTTTCGCAAATTCCTTTTATATTCCTTTTTACGTATATTCTTTTGCGTTGTTGACTTTTTTTCATTTTCATAATCTTCATAATAATGTACAAATATTTTTGACAGTGGCATACAAATATTTTTGACAGTAACATTTATGTGTCAATTACAAACATTTGAATTTCTTGCCTTGAAATAGTTTGATCTGAGAATTTTTACATCAAATTATTTTATATGCATTTCTTTATCTCTAAATCTATAGAAGATATAATAATGAATTTATATTTATCGAATAAAGAATTTAACGTTGTTTAATATTTACATAAATTTTCGATAAATAATATTTAGATAATTTTTTTCTTGTAACTACTACTTCCAGTTGTCCAATTGTTACCAAAACTTAATCAACTCTTCCCATTATTGTTAGATTGAGGAATCCGTAGTTAAAAATGTCTTAAGTCTTATAGTATTTGAGAAATCGTGGATCCAACATCCACACACACACATCCACATACACATACGGACATCATCGTAAAAGTGTTATAATCGGATTCTAGGGACCTTAAAACGTGCTTCTTCACTAAAATCTGGATATGCGATTTTTAGCATGAATTCAATACCTCTCTTAGCGAGAGGTAAAAAGTCAAAATACCAGCGAAGGTTCTATGGCAGAAAATATATTTTTCTCATAATATGTGTGATTTCTGTAAACCATTTTATCATATTTAAATTTATATTATAATTTATAATATTAGTTAAATGTTACAAGATGCACAATACATGGTAATTGCGATTAAAAAGTTGGAAAACTAGAATGATTAGAAAGAAGAAAGTTTCTATATATCACGATATCTGTGGATGATGTTAGCATCTTTTTTTATATTCGCAATAAATGAAGAAGATTCTTCATTGAAAATATACCAGGCCAAGTTGAAACAGTTGCACAAGCTCGGAAAAGAAGAGACACGAAATATACGAACCATGTAAATTTCTATCTTTAACATTAACATTACATGTACAAAATCTATAATAAATAGACGAATTATGTCAAAAATAGACTTCTATTTTATACAATTGTAAGACAATTTTCTGCTTCTTGTATTATATCTTGTTCAAATATTAACTTAAGAAACACGTTTTTATATAATTCATTATTGCAATCAAACGACCATTGTTGGAATTTTATTCATACGATAAGTATCTTTTACAATGAGAAAATATGTATACCTAAAAAAATTTTTCATGTTAGTAGAATATATCTGTTAAAAAGTTATTTTCTTAAGCATCTGTTCTTCATATAATATTCTAGGAAATTTATAAAATTTGATACTTACAATCGGTAATTTTGTAAGAATTATTACATCCCCCACTACATCACATAATATTTGATGTCCTATCATTCGCATTTATCGCAAATATTTTATAAAATAGAAATTGCAAAATTATTCTGTCATAAAACATAACCTTGCTATGTTTCTATGAGTAACCATTTTGTCATTTTTGTCCGCTGACTATAAATTCCCATAAGGAATATGCAGGGCCGGATTAACCCTATGAGGGGCCCTAAGCACAACAGGTTTTGGGGACCCCTAACACCCCCCCCCCCCGCTTTAAGAAAATTAGTAATCTCGTTTGTAAATAGAGGAATCACTAATGGGATAGTATCCTCTATCTACTGCGCTACACTTCGAAGATGAATTGTTAAAAGCGCGAATTTTTCGCCTTTAATACAAAATCAACTAATTCTTGACCTTTAGAAATGACTTGCAGTTAATGCATACACAAACTTATATATTCCATAAATTTCTTCACTACGTTAGTTTTTACCAAGAAAAATGTTATTATGTTTTTAATTTTTTTTACAATTTCCGCGGGGCCCAAGTCGGGGCCCTAAGCTATAGCTTAGTTGGCTTATATGAAATTCATTGATCTTTCGTCTATTTTTGCAACTCCAATCTTCGCAGTTTCTGTACTAACAATGACGATATATCTATTTCGCCCGTAAATAGCTCCCGAATCTTAAACTAACTCTTTCTGATTGTAATGTGTCTGTGAGGGCGTAGTCCAATCTTTCCTCCAGTTTTGTTGTCGGGGTGTTGGCGTTATTTTATTAGGCCTAAGTCTCTCCCATTTGGAGAGTGTGCGGGATGAAATATACGAGCGTAGACTCACACACATCATCAGCAACGACTCAAGGAGCAATTCAATCCTTGGGAAGGACCTCTCGATGGCGTACTCTGCCGTAATTCCCGTACGACTTATAATAACAGACTGCCGGGCCTTTGCCATTATCACTATCATTGCCGTTGCCTGCCGTATAATACCACAAACGCAAGATTAATTTCCAGGACATTTACACCTCAGAGAAAGGGTTCTATTCTTTTAACAACCCGTTATATCCATACGATAATGATATATATATATATATATATATATATATATATATATATATATATATATATATATATATATATATACAAGGTGTTATTTAAAAAGCGGACCATAGGCGTTTAACATGGGAAATCAGTTTTTCCTTGCGCAAAACTTCCCATTTAATTTGAAACAAAAAATTTTCAAATAAATATTGTAGAGAATTAAATTCTACATCAGCATCACTAAACAGATTTTCTTTTGCATGTTTAGTAACCTGTAAAATCCAAATTTGAAATTTTGTAAATATTACTCATTTGTAGTGATTGCCATGAAATTTAAACAAAATTACAAAGAAATGCATATCGTTTGAATTGTCAGAATTTCGATTTTGCAGGTTACAAAATAAAAATAAATAAAATCTAAGCAATAATTTAGATGTAGATTATAAAAACAAAATGTTTTTAAGGATTTACGATAGAATATAATTATCAGTAACTTTTATTTGAAAATCGAATTTGTGACAGTTCAAACGATATGCATTTCTTTGTAATTTTGTATAAAATCCATGTCTATTACTACAAAGCAATATTTATAGAATTTCAATTTGGATTTTACAGGTTAGTAAACATGCAAAATAAAATCTGGTGTATAATTTAATTATCTACAACTTTTATTTGAAACACTTTTGTCTAAAATTAATTGGGAACTTTTGCGCAAGGAAAAACTGATTTCCCATGTTAAATGCCTATGGCCCGCTTTTTAATTAACACCCTGTATATATAGAATTTGAGGAAAAATACTATACTAAAAATCTGGTGTGGCCAACCCAATACCCACGCCATTACCGGCCGAGTCACAAAAAAGATTAAGCTAATACTTATTTTTGGAATAGCGAATTTTAATCTAATTTTGGCAGTTTATTTCTTAAAATATAGTCGAATCTGATCCAAGTAACTTCCTTTTTTGATAATAAAATGAAGCTTTAATTTTAAATACTGGGATAAAATAGAATTCACTAATCCAAAAATGAGAATTAGCTTTTTTGCGAATCATTTATTTTTTATTAATCTAAATACAAACCTACATATTCACATATGCTGGAAACTGTATTGATTTTCTTTCCTATTGTTCTATTTACTTTTTCTTTTAAAAATGTTACTATTATTAATTTGAAATGATTAGTTCTTTGACAATGGCATTTATCTGTCATTTACATACATTTGAATAACTGCGCAACCAAGGAGCTTTGTTTGTTTAAATCGTAGGCTCCGGGATTTAAATTATAGATAATTTTATAAATTTATCCATAAAATATACAGAAAAAAATTGGTGCAAATCTGTAGAAAATTTAATAATCTTTAATTTTTATAATAACATTAATCTCGAAAAAACATTTAAAGGTATTTTTCGAAGAAAAACTATTTTGAGCTTCTAGTATCCACACCTACATACATACACACATACACACACACACACACACACACACACACACACACACACACACACACACACACACACACACACACACACACACACACACACACACACACACACACACACACACACACACACACACACACACACACACACACACACACACACACACACACACACACACACACACACACACACACACACACACACACACACACACACACACACACACACACACACACACACACACACACACACACACACACACACACACACACACACACACACACACACACACACACACACACACACACACACACACACACACACACACACACACACACACACACACACACACACACACACACACACACACACACACACACACACACACACACACACACACACACACACACACACACACACACACACACACACACACACACACACACACACACACACACACACACACACACACACACACACACACACACACACACACACACACACACACACACACACACACACACACACACACACACACACACACACACACACACACACACACACACACACACACACACACACACACACACACACACACACACACACACACACACACACACACACACACACACACACACACACACACACACACACACACACACACACACACACACACACACACACACACACACACACACACACACACACACACACACACACACACACACACACACACACACACACACACACACACACACACACACACACACACACACACACACACACACACACACACACACACACACACACACACACACACACACACACACACACACACACACACACACACACACACACACACACACACACACACACACACACACACACACACACACACACACACACACACACACACACACACACACACACACACACACACACACACACACACACACACACACACACACACACACACACACACACACACACACACACACACACACACACACACACACACACACACACACACACACACACACACACACACACACACACACACACACACACACACACACACACACACACACACACACACACACACACACACACACACACACACACACACACACACACACAACCACATACAACATACATACATACATACACACATACACACAGACACACAGACATCATCGTGAAAATGTTAAAATTGGTTTGTAGGGACCTTAAAACGTGGTCATTTACCAAAATCTCGATATGCGATTTTTAGCACGATCCCTATACCTCCCTTACCAAGGGTAGCGGGAGGTAAAAATGAATAAGCAGAAGATGCACGTCATTAACCTGAAATGAAATGAGAGTGAGATGAAATTTTATGTCACCTTGTGAGAAAATTCTCATATTTTAAGAATCGGTATCCAGGTCATTTTAAAACGTTGTTCATTTATTATTTCGGAAATAATAAATTGATTCATTGCCGTTCGTATAACGTATTACATTATTTTATATCAGTGTCAGTATCTAATTTTTCACTTATTGTATTTTACATTTGTTCATAAACTTACCAGTTGACGTATTTTTGAATTTAAAATGCTTTTACAACTATTTTCTTAAGTAAATAACATCTTTTTCCCATCCGTTATCTCTTCTACATTTTATATGAAATTTGTCATCCCTACAACTTTATATTCGTTGTTGCGGAGTAGTTTAGTGTGCACTGTTACTCTGTCAGGTTGTCATACATAAATACAGCGGTACCAAACAGTGCTGAGTTATGTACTAACCAAGCTACATGTTACGGGGACGTCCGACGTCGCTGTGACTTCCACCAGCGAAGTCTCATCGTCGTGATTTGTTGCTCACGACGAGCGAAAGATCACAGAGTTTTATTCGGGAAAAGATCGCAGAAAAAAGAGAAGATATTTATAAATTTAAGTAGGCGGATGTCAGTGGGTTGTATTAAAGTATTATTCCAAACATTTTTGGCAATATAAAAATATCTCTCAAGGGCAAGATAAAGTCAAAAGGTTGTATTTGAAAATATTAAATGTGAAAGACCAAGGAGTCAATAATATATTTTTATATTCCGTTACCTTTAGGTAAGGAAGGTATGGTCTTTGGTTCCCTAGATTGCGATTTTACTATTTACACGATGATGTTTGTATGTATGTATGGATGGGTGTAGGTACAGGGAGCCAATTTTATATGTTCCCGCCTGAAATTTTAAGAATAGGCAAAACAGAATATATTTCATAAGCCAATTGGTGAATATTAGTACTTTATGGCCCACTTTTACAATTGATGTATAAACTACGGTATAGCTATCGGAGCTATAACTTTATCCTAGTACTTTTACCTTCGATAAACAAGACTGTCTTTTACAATGCATTTTTATTTATCAGATAGTTATACATACAAGAATTACGTTAAATAACATTAGGTTGGTACTGCCACAATAAAATTATCTTCTTGTTAGACTATTTTTCTTCAATATTGTTATTATTTCTACCTTCTAATTTGCATTTTTCACGTTGGTAAACGATATAAATGGTATTTTTGATTCTGACAGTGATGATGAAATACTTGATTGACACATGTCAAGCGTAAAAATAACAACAAATTGTTTGTGTTTACGTGGTATCCATAAGAACAAGGAATAAAGTTATCCGAGGTTTATACGACCGATTTCCATGGGATAAGAAATACTGGTGTTTATTCTATCTGAGGTTTATCCGATGTTTGTAAAATACATTTTTCAATTTTATACCTGGTATAGCGTTATACGCGGTTTATCTAATGATTGTAAAACTGGCCCTAAATCGAATAATCACAGTAGGTTTAAGAGCAAAACAAAATTGTAAAAACCAAGTCACTTATGAAATGTATCATGGATTGCCAATTCATGAATTTTCAGGCGGGAAGTTTTAAAATGGGCACCTGTATATATATATATATATATATATATATATATATATATATATATATATATATATATATATATATATATATATATATATATATACATATACATATAACTTTCAAAATGTAAATACCATATTAAGCTTATATTTTTCATTTGTGCGATCAAAACTAGAGTATGGTTGTATAGTCTGGAACCCATACTACGCAACCCATATAAACAAAATTGAAAGTGTACAAAAAAAATTCTGTAATCTACTTTATTATCATTTGTATCGCGCATGGCCGAATATGAAATATGAGGACGTGGTAACCTTCTTTAATCTCGAACCCTGAATAATACGGCGCGACAAATGTCAATTACTATTTTTATATAAATTAATTAACAATTTAATTAGCAGCCCCTTACTTTTGGCTGAACTCAATTTTCATACACGGCCATGTAATACCCGTTCAACCATTTTATTTCTCTGCGATCTCTCAAGAACAAATTGTCATTATTCTAGTCCGATAAACTCTATGTGCGGATTATTCAATAAATTCAGCAATGAACTTGACCTAAGCGATTCTATGTCTAAATTCAGTAGCAAAATCGATAAATGTTTGAGAAATCGCCCAGAAAATTAGTTGAATTACAAACTTATTCTATTTATATATTTCGCTAAAATTTTTGTATCATATTTTGCTGTAATTAATTGTAAAATTGTATTAACACTTTTGTCTTGTATATTCCCTACTAATATTACTCTGTAATTGGGAATTGTTTCCTGTTGGGTGATAAATAAATAGATAGATAGATATATATGTATGTGTGTATTTGAAAATTTTAACAGTTTTTTCTTGCAGACAAAAGGTTAAAAAGTATTCCTAACAAATTTCAATCATTTTTATATAAAAACAAGTGTGTCAAAAGTATTCCAAGCAAATTTCAATCATTTTTATATAAAAACAAGTGAATAACGATTTTCTAAATTTGCCAGTCAAACCTACTATTACAATTCGATAATATTACAAGCAGCATAAAACGAATTAGGATATTATTGAAACAAATGTGTGGTATGACTAGCGAATGAAAGTTGACGTTTAAATTATTTTATAGATGTGGTTTCTTTTGAAACCCTAGAGAAGAAAAGAATTGTACGAAATATTCAGGTATGAAATTTTTGCATGAATCCATTTAAATACTGGTCCAGGAAAATACAGAAATGCATCACTATATCTGGTTGAAAATAGATGGCCGACTAGGGGTGCTTTTAAAATATTTTAAACATTTTTCGTTTATATTGATTATAACAAAATATTTTGATCTTTAAACAATTTAGTTTGGCAATTGTATGAAATAGGATTATTTTGAATTTCCTCTAACAGTAATTCCGACTCGAGGGTTGTTTACACATGAGACAAACGAACTAGAATTTGCGGTATTAATTTTTTTTAAATACATCCCTGAATCCTGTTGTTAAGGTCATTTTAAATGACTTCTGGTATTGAGTACAATTCTAATATTCTGTAATGGAATACATAAGGGTCAGTTTTCTTTCAAATCAAATATAGGGAAATGTTTTCAAAAGAAACCACATCTAATAAATAATCTAAACGTCAACTTTCATTCGCTAGTCATACAATACTCAATCGGGATGATGGCTGTTTCTTGAGCCACATGTGGAAACCGGTGATTCTCGGAACACGACACGCCCAATCTACCATTACGAACTCGATTCCCATTGGTCCTCATTAGCTCTGCTCATCTACCGTATCTTTATATTAGTATATAACTGTCTTCTCGGCCTTCTTTCGTCACTTGGTTTATTTGGCCTCTAGCGTGGTTTACACGTCGGGTAACCTTATAAACTGAGTAACCGTGTTTAAGACAGTACTATCCCCCTTGCTCCTGAAGATGCCCCATATGACTGCGGGCGAAACGTTGAGCTCTGACTCAAAATATAACAGTCCATTCCCGGAAAACGAATATTTCTCATACAATACTCTTAATGGTCAGTAATATAAATTTGCTCTAAGTTTTGTTCAATTATCTCGAGATATCTTCTAATAGTGGCACCTCACTTAACTAAATCTGACTTTAAGAAAACCTCTGGGAGTGGAAGGTCAGTAATTGTCCCAAATTTATAATGCTGATAATTGAATCGAATTGATAACGGCACCACAGTATTAGCGTTTAGACTCCGAAATATTTAAAATTGACACTGTAAAATAAATATAAACACGACACATAACCCATTGTTGGTTTATAGATATCGCTAATGATGATTACATATTCGTACCGTCACAACAAGGACACTTATCGCTAGCGTGGAGAGTGCAATATTTAGTTGAAACTTAATTGAAATTTAATATTATTTATCTCTTGCCAAATAGAAGCTTTTAAATTAGAAATAATTTATTAACTTTAAGACGCTTAATATTCATAAATGAAAATTTGAAAGCATAAAGGAGGGTACGGATATTATATGTAATCGTCTTCCGTTTTTCAATGAATAATAATTAATTGAATACCTGTATTAGAATATTCAATACCAATTTCATTCTGCGTTCTTTCCAACTTATTGGTATCCATTAAAATTTGAAAGAAATAAACAAAATGTGCTCTGTTAAGGGTTGAAATTAAATTAAAAGTTAAATTCCAATTATTACTTCCTTATTGCTTCCAAAGATGAATGAGGATCAACTAAATAGAAATTAATTTACCATATTTTGTTCTCATAATTAGACGTCAAACTTTTAATCCTCCAAAATATTCAAAAGGTTAGAACCTATTGAGTTGATCCCTTCCCACTTACAGGTGTTGAAGCCAGGTATAATTTTTTGTTCCACGAATCAAACTGAACTAGAATGAAAGGGAAACTTCGGCGACAGTTTCGATCTCAATTGGTTTAAAAAAGTTTTGAAAAGAACTACTGTATACGTACTTTTATTGTTCGAGTTTTTACATTGTATCCAGCAGCTTTAGATATATTGTGTTATTTATTCTCAGAATAGATATTGGAGAAAAAACTTATAAAGAAAAGACGTTTAGAAAAAAAACTTTGTAGCGGAGAAAGGATTTTGTATACCCGGAAAATTAAAAATATAAGGGAGAGGATAACATCTAAAAATATAAAATATGTTTGACAATGACCTTGCCACTATGGATATATCTATAGTAAGAAAAATTGACTCCGTCGGATCTAGCAATAGGGGATTACAGCTCAATCGAATTAAGAGAAATTAGTAAAAAATAATGAAAGTATATACTTAATAATGAATATTAATAAAGAAATAAAACAATATAATTGAAATACTTCGGACATAAGGCGTTTTTGTTTTAGCAGCTCGTCACATATGAAATCCATATATATTATTTTGATTGGCGACTCAAAGACCACGTATAAATATATAACGAATACCGAGTTAGGAGGTGGAGCCTACTACCAATGGAAGTAGACAAATTCAAATAGCGGACACGAGGCTACCAATCCAGTATTGTAATTCTGAAACAGTTTTTATTTGAATATAAATTTCTTGCATTAAACTTAATAATTTTGATACACTTGCAATTATAAAGCATGTAGACTTGTACAATGTTCCAATATTAATGTTTTTTTTTAAATACAATTTAAAAATAGCATACATTTCAACATTTTAGATCCACGAAGAAAACAGTTTTATATAAAAACTTATATTCGTGACGTCACATCTGTATTTTCAAACTTCGGGGGACCATAACTCGTTTATTAATAGGACCTTTTTCACCGGATTATCACCAATAGTCGTAGTTTTACTTATAATTTCTGATGAAATTATATTTTAAAAAAATGGTGGAATCCCCTATTGGGACCCGCAGAATCTAACCTAAAATATTGTTAGTAGTTCAACCCTACATGATTTTTAATTTTGTTTGGTCGAATCCTTCATCAAGAGACATAGTTGAGGGGCAACAATAGAGCTGTTGCAACAATTTTTATATGCCTTCTAAGTATCTATAAATTTAAAAAAGATATCATTTAAATAGCTTAAAATTTGAAAATATCAGCAAATATCCATTAGATATTTTACATTTAATTTTTGAAATTTGGATATTTTGAAAAAGTCACGTGATCTGAAACAGAATGTGAAGTCACAACACATATATCTTCATCGGCCCCAATTTGTCTCTTTATAGTGTCAATTCTTTGTATTTTGTTACAAGTGTTATGATAAGTATATTGTCAAAGTTGTCACACAAGTGTCAATTTTTTTAGTTTGGTTAGTGTTAGATAATAAAAAATCCAATATAAAATACGTAATATTGGGAAAACTTGGAGAAAAACAGTCTGATGAAAACGTTTGAAAATTGTTTTATTACATAGCCGACGCTTCGGCGCCAAATATGCCTTCTTCAGGGAAATGTAAACTTACTAAGTTGAAAATATTTTAAAAAATGTTGAATTATGTCAATATGACAAATATTCAAATTAGGTAGTAAATAGTGTTCAGAACAATACACTAACGTTATCTGCATGTATTAAGGAAAAGCATTATACTTTTATTTTATTTAAAATGAAGACATGTATGGATTGGATTCCCTGGCTACTCTGTATAGTAAAATAATCTTACTGTTCCTTTAACATAAATACTATTTTCGATTGAAATATTTTATTTCAAAAATAGCAATTATGTTAAATCCTTTCAATGTTTGTCTTCAATTCATCAGAGCGCACAAATAATGGTCCACAGCTATAGTTTTGTTGCTGGACCCAACAGAGTCCATTTTTCTGACTGATGATCGAGCTTGATTTGAAATCTTAAAGCTTGGCTCGACTTAAAAATTCAAGCTTAATATTTCAAAATTTAGTCTAGGGCTTTATGAAAGCAAAACTTGGTTTGAGCTTAAAATCTCAAGCTTTTGACTTGATAGTTGGCGTCTGGACATGGCTCGGCTTTTCAACTTTCAAAAATGTTAGGATTGGCTTGCAATCTGTTTCAAGCCGAGGTAGATCAAGCTTTCAATCATCATGCCAAGCTCGTGATGGTCTTTAATCAAGCTTGGACGAACACAGTTATATTTAAGATGGGGCCTTTATATTCAATTTTGAATCAGAGAGTTACAATATACAGTACACTGTTGTGGAACATTGCTGAGCCACCACGTCTTTGTAATAACTGTGCAAAATATCGCTGGAGAAGATGAAATATGTGGTACGTGTGATATAAATTCGCAGGTAGCAAGCTGGTAACACTTCTGTATCTCGGCGAAATTGCGTTGGCAAAAGTTCAAACCCCAAATCAATTTACGAGTGTCCAAAAGTTACGCTGTCTTCATTCGATTGCTGTAAACATCGCGCTGCAAAAATCCTCCAAGTTTTTATCCCTGAAACTTGCTTTATAAACTCCCAGTTGAAAATACTTAGCTAATAAACATTTGTTATATTTTCGGAGGAGTAGCGAGGAGGATAGGATCCCAACATGAACATGTTGTTTTGATTTACGAAGTTAATTTAGTTTAGCGCAGTTGCTATGTTCGCGCAAAAACACAGCACTGACAAGAAGGAAATAATTATCAATGTATTGTGGCTCGCCTCACAAACTTCCATCTTCCCTCTGGAATTTATGTGCTCGAGGATGAATAAAATATATGGCACGCTCTGACATATTACTGTGCTTCTAATTATTTGCTTCACCTCATAATTTCGCCGCTTTCTTACTTCATTTCTCAGCGCCAACGCGGGACAGAATAAATAAAACACCCCGAATAACCATTTGTATATTCATCTTCGTATTATGACGCTCCTACTTCCTAACACCAGTCCTTATAAATGAACTCCCGTCTCTAATCTACATATTTCCATACCGAATTATTTTCTCCTCTTCTTTCGTTTCTCAACACAACAAAAAAGGAAACATTTTACAGTCAACGGAAAGAACAAAATTAGAAATTTCTCACCATAACGGAACCTATTCTTTATTTCACACATAAATAAATAAATAAATAAATAAATAAATATAATAGGTACAATAATTTTTCTGGTTAGTTCTTTGGCAGTGTATTATACATAAATATTTCTAGGAATGTAAAACATAAAAATCCATTTTTTTAAGATCTACAAGCATGTGACAAATTCTCAACAAATCAGTGAATTTAAGAAATTAGCACAGCGATGATACTTTACGGTTGCCAAAGGATACGTTAAACAACTATTTATGGGTTAATGGTTTTTTACCTTCCGTCACTTTTAGGTAAGCAAGAAATTGCTTTTGGTCAAAAAACTCGGTGGTGAGTTTTTGTTGAATAGTCCCTGGAATAAGATTTTACTATTTTTACGATGTCTGTATGCATGTATGTATGTATGTAAAGTCCGTTTCCACGACTTGATCCCCACGTCATCAATAGTAAACATATTGTTATAGAGTGTATGTGTGTATGTATGTGTATGTGTATGTGTGTGTGTGTGTGTGTGTGTGTGTGTGTGTGTGTGTGTGTGTGACGATTTTTTCAGATCCGATAACTCAAATACCACAATGCAAAAAATTATAATTCTTTCGTAATCCTTTTCTTTACATCCATGTGAAGAGATGATTAGATTTTGGTTATAATTGGTCAACCGGAAGTACCCTCATTTTAAGATTTTAACAAAACACTGTTAAATATCATTTTTTTCCATATTTACTGTTATTATAAATATTAAAGAATATTTTATTCTCTATAATATTTGATTACATTTTAAACTTCATATTCAATGGATATAGAGTTAAAAAATTATAATGAAATTAAATTTCATAAAACAGCTAGCTATGCTATAATCATGGAAACTATATTAAGAAAATGCTGATTGACAGATGCTAGTGAACTGACAGAAGGTAATGTACTTGAAATATGGAATCTTGTGCAAGAAACTTTCTGTATGGAATTTGTACAAAATATATGGATCTGACGGAAGGTAATATGCTGGCCACATCGGATTTTTATTTTCAATATTCGGATTTTGAAACTGTACCGTGTTCCATTTAAGATACAAGTTTACCCAATGTAATTTCAGCTACTTAAATCTGGCGTTGATGCCAGTGCCATCTGCTGAATGGCTTAAATAGAACGGAGTATAGATAAAAATCAAACGATTTAAAATACCAACAAACTTTTATTAAATTATTTAAAAATCTTTCAGAATCAGAACTCATAAAACTGTAAGAATAATACAACCTTTTTAGTTTATGTTCTGTATTTAATTAATACCCGACGTTTCGACAGCATATACTGCTGCCTTCTTCAGGGAAAATTCATAAATAAATAATAACAAAACATTAGCAACAAGTAACCATGGTAACAAAATTAGAATACATATATTTAATATAGGAAGCCATGCGACGGATTAGAACTTAGTCGAACATGGCTTCCTATATTAAATATATTGTAATTTTGTTACCATGGTTACTTGTTGCTAATGTTTTGTTATTATTTATTTATGTATTTTTCCTGAAGAAGGCAGCAGTATAAGCTGCCGAAACGTCGAGTATTAATTAATTACAGAACATAAACTAAAAATGTTGTATCAAACTTTTATTATTTTATTGAAGTAATAAAATAACATCATTTAGATACAGCACGGTTGCAATTGATGGCTCGAGAGACCAATTTTCAATCACCTTTTGGCATACTCGTATTTGACTCCACATTAGAGGTGGGCGCGGGCCGTGATTTTGTCAGGTCACGATGGGTCACGACGTGACCCGCGTGATCGTGAATATAATTTAAATTTGCGTCGCGATTGGACGTGAGCGTGAGGCACTAAAAAAAGATCGTGCGTGATCAGGCGTGATTGAAATTTAATCGGGCGTGAGTACAAGTTTTCTTATATTTTTTATTTAAAAAATTGTCAATTTCCATCTTTTACTTTACATTCTTGTTATTATTATGTTCAAATATGTCATGAAGAGTATTTTTTTGCATAAAAATAGTGTTATTGTTGTACCCAAAATTGTATACACAGTTGCTCCGATTTCACTAAAGATATACAAATCTTTAAGCCCGTTTGACACGATCATAATTTTGTTAATAAATTTGTTACCAAATTTATGATATTTGTGATGGAATAGAAGAACCTATTTGTCCATGAACATTCGTTTCCAATGAAACCAATTTGTTACCTAACTTACCAATTTGTTAACAAATTTGATAACAACATATGACTGGGTTAAACAGGCTTAAATGTACATAGAAACAAATACGTGACACGAACGTGACCCGCCGGGCGTGATCGGGCGTGAGTGCCAAAATAAAATCGTGAACGTGAGTGATCGTAAATCAAACATAAAAAGTCGTGCGTGATTGGTCGTGATTACATTTTTAGTTCCGTGAGCGTGCGTGATCGTGAACAAAAAGTTACTCACGCGCCCACCTCTACTCCACATTGACTATTTCGCGTCCTACGTTATTTTTTAGCTCTTGAAATATCCTTGGCGTACTGGCGTACACGAACGACTTCAAACAATCTCAAAGACAAAGTGATTGTTTCTGTCAATTCAGATGTCTAAAAATTCCTCGAAAAATTCCTAAGGTTGCTGGATCAGAGCAATTTAAAATATGATTTGAAAACCCCTTTAGGTGCCTATAAAAATATATTTACTGACTTATTTTAAATATCTACCACCTCTGGTATCTCCATAAATGAGTGCACATATTTACCCTTTATTACTTCTTGCATTCCTGCGAGTTAATTCCATTGTCCTTTGGGTGTCCTGCAGGAGCATTCCAGTTCAAAGCCACCAAGCCTGCAAGCATCCAAGCATCCAGGCGTCTTTATCATTCCCGTATCATTAGCTGGACGGGAATGACTCCGAAGCAGGACAGAATGCACTGCAGTCTGTTTTTGCAGGAGTTTTTTGCTGGGCTGTTTTTCGTACTCTTCGAACGTTAATTGTTCCAACAATTACGTCACGGGATGCTGTTTAAATTGGGTCAACTTAACTCACGCTTATAGGGGATATTTTACAGAAAAAGGGGTTACAAACTGTATCACAAGGGTACAAATTACGCAAATAAAGGGATGTAGTTTTTCAAGAATTACGAACTGTTTTAGACAAAATTTTAGAGAATTCTTCATTAACATTAATCGATTATTGATCGTAGGAAACGAAGTTTTATCGAACGATTCGAGAGTTTTAGAATTTAGAATGGGGTAAGTGACCATATTCAAATTTCAATATGTATGTCATAAAATATAAAAACTAACCACTGTAGCTTCTCATTATAATAATAAAAACTAAATATTAATTTATAATAATCTTGTTATTAACAATTTAATGTTTTGGAGAAGGGATATATGCCGTAAGCATGTTAGAACCGTGGATGTGGGAAGGAAAGAGACAGTTGTAAATCAGCATATCAGCGTCGCGTTTATGTTGTGGTAGGTTTGGCAGGGTGTGGCATGGTCACATCTGGTTATAACTATCTCTTTCCCTCCCAGTCTAACCGTCTTTCTTAACGGTTCTACCATTGTCACCTCACAAATCCCTTCCCCAAATTCTTAATAATTATTTTCTCGTAAAGTACGAATAATTAATCGATGTAAATAATACGGGTATTTTATTTTTTATGTCTTGTATCATATCATGTGGTCACATACCCCATTCTAAATTATGGGTACGTGTCCGATTTGAACCATTTTTTACCATCCGTCACCTTTAGATAAGGAAGGCATTGTCTTTCGTCGAAAAATTCGGTGGTGAGTTTTTAATGAATAAGCACGTTTCAGGGTCCCTAGAATACGATTTTACAATTTTTAGTATGTGTGTGTGTGTGTGTGTGTGTGTGTGTGTGTGTGTGTGTGAGTGTGTGTGTGTATGTGTGTGTATGTGTGTGTGTGTGTGTATGTGCCTGTGTGTAACAAAATTTTCGCCTGCGATAACTCTAATACTACAATTCCAAAAATTATAATTCTTTCGTATTCTTCTTCGTTACATCCATATGAAGAGCTGATTATATTATGGTTATAATTGGTCAACCGGAAGTACCCTCATTATATTATATATATATATATATATATATATATATATATATATATATATATATATATATATTAAATATAATTTTTTCACATTTAATATTATTATAAATATTAAAGGATATTTTATTCTCTATACGATTTGACTGCATTTTATACTTCATATTAAATTGATAAAGAGTTAAAAAATTATAGAGAAATTAAATTTCATAAATTAGACGGCTATGCTATAACTTTGTAAACAGCGCTACATTCAGAAAATTCTCATTGAAAGGTGTCACTGTCAAGTACAATTGACATAGTATGTTTGTGTTATAATTTCACTGGAAATATAGGATCGTTTGCTAGAAACTTTCTGTATGGAATTTGTATAAAATACATACGAGTACACCTGCTTTAAGGTAATGTACCAGAAATAGAATCTTTTGCTAGAAATTTCTGTATTTGTATAAATTACATAAAACTGCCAGAAGGTAATGTACGAAAAGAAATAAACCCGTATTCTTACCTCTTGAAGTAGCGCTATTTCCGAAAAATCACTACTTCAACTGTCAAAGGTCAACTTTAATATTAAAAATTAAACAAATAGAAATAATTAAATTGTAAATACCACTTATTACAAATATTATAGGTTTCATTTACAAAAATATGAAACCTATTCTTGTCTATTCATAAAAAAATAAAAATTTAGAAAATCGAATTAGCTTTACTTCGGAAGTAGCGCTACTTCAAAAGGTGAGAATACGGGCCATAGAATCTTTTATAAGGAACTATCTGTATGAAACTTGTATAAAATATATAAAACTGACGGAAGGTAATGTGCTGGCCACATCAATTTATAGACGTAATAGAAGTAGTTTTTTTGATAGGCAACTAAGTAGGGGCCATTTAGATGTGCCTTGCGATTTTTAAATTTTACAAACAAAGAATTTGCGTTGGTTTTTGTATTAAAAACAGAATTAGGTACAATAAAAAAATTAAAGATGTCCGATGAAGGTCATCTGCAAATTGTATGAATTCTGGTGTTAGCTCCACCCATTCTGTCAAATTCAATAGTGTCGTTTACTTAGTTTTTAGGAGGATACATAAGATACTACTCTTATTTTATTATTATAAAAATATAGATTTCAGTAAACCATTCAAAATTCAAAACTAAGTCAACTGGTGAATTTATTCTCACATATAAAACTAAATATGTGAAAAATAAGTTATTGCCCATTGTCAGTGAAAATAACGTTAATCGTACGGCTATGGATCAAGGTAATATATCTGAATTAACAAATAAACTTACGTTACAGCGAAAGTATTGTCAACAACGAGCATAGTTTTAAAATGGAATGTCCTAAAGTAGTCGAAATAATATGAATTTTTGAAAGACAAGCATGTTATATCCATCCTTATTGCACACGCTTATAGTCTTTGCAAATGCGAGAGATAAATATGTCAGTTTGTTAATTAGTTCATGATACAGAAGACCTTGATTGAACATCTTTTAAAAAAATTACTATACATTAATGGGTACGAAATGTTTTGTAAGGCTTTTTGGTGAGTCTGCTATAGGTACCAAACAAATATTTTTGTGTGGCACAATCGTTTCGAAGAGGGTCGTGAAGACGTCACCTATCGATGAAAACGTGAAAAAAATTAAAAACAGAACACAAGCAGATTGTCACACTCAATAATAAGTAGTCGGGTCATATATTTCTGTGTTTGAAATCATTTAATTGTCTAATTCTTTTTTGTTTTGTCTTCATTTATTTCCCACAAAAACTAAAAACAATTCACTAAAACAAAACATCGTCCCATTGTCCATTGTCTATTGTTTATTTATCCAATTGACCCAAAACTAAACGCACCATAAACAATTAATCCTCTACAATGGTCTTGCCCTTCTTTGGTGCCGTGCAGCAGCCAGGCCGCGCTAGCTATCTTGGGAGCTCGAAGTCGACGTCCATGTGCAGGCTAGGGTACTAAATCCACCGTCGCGAGATAATACGGTTACTTAGCCTGCAGTAATTAAACAGTCAATTTCCTTACAATGTGCACAACTGCACTAACATAAACATTGCCGGGCTAGTGGTCAGCAAAGAGCAGAATTGTGGCAAGGAGATAGAGATATGTTATTGTGGAAGCTTAAAGGATAAAGGAATTCGCAGAGATAGTTGTATTTATTATTATTACTCTCATTTTATACAGTTTTACAGTTATTATATATTTGTAATTTAGTCTATATATTGTTGACGAATTTATTCTTGGCATAGATTTTATGAATTATTATGGATTAGTCTTAGATTGGAAACAACACTGTAAAGTTTTAACGTAGCTGCCTTTTTGGGTTGAAACTATATGCAACCCCAAGGTAGAACAATCCTTCCTTTTTAAAAGGTCGATGCACCAATCTCTATTTAGGGTAGTACAACCTACCTCACTCCCAGGTAGACACGATACGACCCTTCATATAGTGGGATGCAAATGCCCGCAGTGGTTTATAGAAATACTTTAAAGTGATTTGAAATTTCCGTATCACAAGTTACCAGTAAATGCCTGTAAGGTTGTTAAAAATACTTTATAGTAATTTATATGAACCCCTATATGAGGTCATTGCAAATTCCTTGAAAAGTATATTACTTATTATTAGGATTCAGGAAAAATAATACATTATATATATAATAAAAAATTTATTTGCTTAAACAAAATATACATAAATAAAATAAGATAAGGTATATTGTAAGTTACATAATATGTTTTATCTTTGAGGTGACTCCTGGTAAATCCCTACACGGTACGAATATGTCAGTATCATTAACGATATCTGTGAACAAAGCAGATTAGCACATCCAGAAATGGGTAATATACCTTGATGATATATTTATTTTATTTATAAATAAATAAAGTATGTTTTCAAAAAAAGGTCACGTTCACTGGCTATTGCTCCAATTCTTGCAGGTCCTCGAGGAATATCTTCACTTTCTTTGGATCCTTTTGTAGCAGAAAACTAAGTAGTACTGTTGTGTCTAATAAATATTTGCGAACAAAAGAGTTATTTATTAACGTTTCATTCAAAATATTTGTTAGTTTTTCAATGTTTATTTTCTTGTAATTCAATAATAATATTATTTTATTAACAGGAAAATAATCATATTAAATGATAATTCAACAAAAATTAAAAAATAACATTAGGTATAGGTATGTACCGCAAAATATAGTTATATTATCTTCGAAAGTATGTAAATAAAAAGAAAATGAAACAAAATAAAGAAAATTACCTTTAAAGTTGTGATTCTTATACGTCGAACATGGTTTGTCAAGATGCGCGTTTCTCTACAATCGGCACATCTTCTTTATTTTTTGTAGAAAATACTGTAATAACAAACCTACATGTATGTTATTTTGTATCGCACTAAACCAAGAAGGAGCTAAAAATAGAAGCAAATTAATTTTTATAATTAAAAATACAACATAATGTATTTTACCTGAGTTTCAAGTATGCTCATTGCGACTGTCGACAAGAGAATAACAAGTGATAGAATGACACAAATTTCTTATCCCTCTGTGTTCTCCCCAATCCCTAGAAATGCGATACCGTTATGCTGGCCATCGGAAAAACCCGTAGGGCCTTCAGTTGCTAGCTGGACTAACAAACAATTTCTAAGAAATGCGAAAGCTTATTCGATCACTTTTCATTTCCGAAATCTTACAAAAAAGTAATATCGTTTTGCATTTGTTTATATAACAACTATATAAGTCTACACAACGTCAGTTATGTTTTATTGAATATTTTGGTTTTTCATATAATTTTATGAACACGGGTAAATAATGCTATAAATCAATTGTAATCTGTTATGTTTTGCATTTCACACATTTATTTATCTATCTTGTAATATGCTATGTATATTCAATAGTTTGTTACAAATCAATTTCTAGTAATTAACGTAGAAAACGATGTATGTATGTACTGAATTATAAAAAATATAATAAGATTAATAAACAAATTTAATTTGTATTAACAATGAAAGTTCAATAAGTTTGCAAAATTCAGTAAAACTGAACATTTTATATTATTTCTGCAACCGTTTTCCTATTATTCCTTTGTAATTTTACATATATGGTCACAATTAATGTCAAGTCCATATTTTTTATGATAGGAGCTGTACCTCAAATTGAACGTAGAATATTCAGCTCGAATCAACCCTAAAGGTTTAAACATTTTACAAAGGTAGTAGCACCTACCTAATATACCTACAGTGCAACACAGATGCCTGTAACCGAATTGAATCTGCCCTACCAAAATTTCCTACCTTTTTCTTCCATGTTTCGACCTTTCTACCCTAAATCAACTTTAAGGAAGATTCAACAACTCAATTGGAGATTCATCTTCCCTGTTTCTACCCCAGTGAAAGAACTTTAAAAATTGGTAAGGAAGAAATTATTTTTCATCTACCAAATATTAAAATGAAATCTTTAAAATTGATACTGTCGAATGAGGAATCTATACCTGCTTATACCGAACGCATTTTGATGACAACAGTAGAAAATAAGAGTGAAAGCTTCCGCATGGGAATCGTAGAGGCTAATTATGAACATCCACTGAAACCTGGATTAGTTTTAGCAAAAACACTTGTAAATATTTGTGACTCAGTCCCTGTTCGCATTTTGAATACTAATAGCTACACTACAATTGTACAAAAAGGAGAAAATATAGGAAAAAGTGAACCTGTAAAATGGATTAGTTGTGGTAACAAAACTCTGAACACGGAGGAAATAAATGTCCCTTTGCCAGAAATTCTAGCAGATATGATTATGGACGCTTCCAAGAATTTAAACAGAGATCAAGTTAGCAGTGTGAGACTACTCATTTCGAAATATCAGGATATATTTTCCCTTTCACCTATTCGACAACCAGCAAGAAGACTTTCACTAGCAAAGAGAGAAGAGGCTGAAACAATAATTAAAGAAATGCACGAAGATGGTGTTATTGAACCATCATCTAGTCCTTGGGCATCTCCTGTAGTTCTCGTTGCGAAGAAGGATGGAAGTACAAGGTTTTGCATCGATTACAGAAAGCTTAATAATATTACCAAAAAAGACAGTTATCCACTATCAATAGATTCTCATCACTAATGATATTGTCAATGTTTTCGATTCATAATATCTATCATTTTGTAAATATTAATAACAATTTAAAGATTCTTAAAACATACTTATCTGTATTAAAATTTAGAACCTTTTAAGTTTCCGTCAAAGTTATTTCATTGGTCAAAAATTATCTGTTAATTTAATACTCCTATTGTAAAACTGGCGCCCAACGTGGGGCAGTCTGTCACTCGTCCAAAGCACCAATATTTCTTAGTAACTATTTTCGAAATCTTAATTTTTGTTAATTTTAGGCCCTATTCCCAATAATTTACGAGTAATGAAACATAATTTAAAATAAATATAGATATTATAACCATAAAGGCTTATTCGGCCTAATTCTCTAAGCAAAATTGTTAAAATTAACAACCATTTTCAGTTGTTAATTTCAAAATCAGTTGCTAAGTTCAAAATCCCAATTACTACTACTATTACATCAAGTTGCTAAAATTTAACAACTAGTCGTTACGTCGAGTTGTTAATGTATCAACTGTATTTCTCCCGTTGTTAGTATTGAACAATCGTTGGTAAATGGCTTTTCTTGAAAATTTTTTGTGTTAGGAAATAAACTTTTACTGGAAATAGAGGGACGAAAGCAAAGGTAAACTATTTATAAACTAATAGATATATACCTCCATGCCCAAGAATTATATACATTTTTAAACAAGATATTAGATTTATGCAAAGAAATTTGTGAGATGTTAGTAATCCATTCCCGATCCTGATAGCGGGAAAAAATATTTACAGAGATATTCAAACTGAGCAAATGTCGTTTAATTCATGAATTGGATGGTCTCACGCTTCAAGCGTACTGAGTCAGTATATGCCCGAAGGTCTTATGTTACAAGATGAATGGTTTACATTTATTCCAAATTTAAATATTTTAATTACTAATATTGAATAGATTTTCATATTCTCTCCCTAAAAGATCTAACTTTTTTGAAATTTATTTTAATTTATCTTACATATATAAGATTAAACAGTCATTTCAACAATATCAAATTTCTGTTATTTTTACTGCTAAAATTCCTAGACGATGGTCATGCGTCATTCCTGATTCTTGAAATTTCAAAATCGATCGTATAGCATTGAATAAACATGTATACTAGTATACTAAACTGGAGAACTTTATCAGATTCTCCCAACACTTAATTTCTACGCCTAGCTATGGATCTTATAAAGAAATTACAGGGCAAAATTTTAATTTTTCAAGTCAATCAACCATTTGCAAAATTTACAGCAGTTATCAGAACTAAAATGTAAAACTAGCTTTGTTATTTAATTAGTTCAAAATTATCATGAAATCTACCATTAGAGAATAATGTTCCGCGGAACATCTTGAACCCTAAATTTTCATATCACTCATTATTACAAACTCAAACGTCAAACGAATCAAAATCTGTCACTTTAGGTTGGAAATAGAGTAGAAATATGTATAAATATTGAGAATCGACATGCCTTTTAACTCACTTGTAAATAACTTCACTGTTATCTTTAACACCGATTGTTCAGAACGACCGTTTTTAACAATGTCGTTAATTATGTATTTACTGAGTACCAATTGAATGACAGTTGTTACAAGAGTTGCTAAAAAACGTTGTTAACTCTCAGTTATTACCTAACGACTATGTTAACTACTGTCTTAGTAAATTAAGTATGATTCACAACAACAAAATTAACGTAGTAGCGGTAGAATTAGTGGCAGTGGTAGTGGCCTGGGTAAAAGATTGACTGCGCAGTGGCAATGGCAGCGGTAGGAGTTTGCAAACTCCAAACTTCTACGTTGCCTCTACGCTACCGCTTAATTTTTTTTGACAGTTTTGACGTTTATTGACATCTGATTTCTGATTTCATCAGATAAAATGAGCAATAGAAAAAGGATCATTTTGTGGTGTCTCAGACGTTGCGCTATATAAACAAACAGACTTATTAATAAACTTTGCACACGTAACTTACTATTTTCGCTTATTTCAAAAGCAATTTGTGCCCACGCATTTTGTTTTTTTTTAAATAATTTTAAATTCCCTTAATCTCTTCGCTTATCTCACACAACGGAGTGCTTGTGGATAAGTGTACTTAATAAGTCATCATCTATGTCAGTTGCTATAATTTCAATAATTTTTCATTGTGAACGGAAATAATTTTTACTTTGGCTACCAATGCCACTAATTCTTACACTACCGCTATTTTTTTAAATTCTGAATGGGCCTCCAGGCCGATTATAATTTATGAGTTAATAATTTCATTATATTTGTTTCCAGATTAAAAAATATGTGTGTGGTGTTATATTTGCCATTAAACGGTATACTCGTTCTGTATTTTTTGAAACGATACCAATGGAATAGCTCCCGTCTCGCTATAAATAAATAAAGTATTTAATTGTAAAATTCACACGGCAATTGCTTGTTCAGTATGAAAATAAACGACCCACTGGTGATTTAATTCAGTTCCAGCTTTCGAAAAAGTAATATATGTGCCTTTTGTTAAATAAATCTTTTTTTAACCGTTCGTTTTTCAACAAACCTTCAATCGTACTAATCCATTTAGTTGCGGAAACCTCACGAAATCTCACACGCTTAATTCCATCCACAAATATTTATTTTCCTAAGCCTTTCACTGGCTATAACGAAAAAATACGAAAACACATACACCTATACGTCTTTTTAAGAGATAGAGTTTGTATGTGCAGTATTTTAAAACAGGTATTAAATAAATATCTCTCAGACTCAGACCGAATCAGCGACGGACTAATCCCGAGACAAATAGCGTTGCTATTATGCTGGTTCGGGTAACGCTAACTTTTGCGACAATTTCCCGTTTAAACATTGCTTGATATACTTAACACAATGATGTGTGTTTTACAGAACTACAGAAGTACATATTACATAAAACTATACTTCATTATATGCATTTCTAAACAGGCAGGATCAACAAAAGCCCGGGTAGTCACTTGTAACTTTTAATTAACAATAGAGAAACAGTCCTAAAATTTTAAATTGTATTTAAAATCTTCGAACTTTAAAATTTACTGAATCCTGTAGCTCTGCAGCATTAAATTGTTCTTAAGGTGCATTCACAAATGAAAATTAGGTTTATGGTTTTTGTTTAGGTTCAAGTTAAGGTGCATTCACAAATGAAAATTAGGTTTATGGTTTTTGTTTAGGTTTAAGTAAATCATTCATAAATGTAAGTTTAAATTACCTGAAAATTAGTTTTGATATGTACAGACCTCTGTGTAAATGCTTCACAAACAAGATTAATATATCGATAGACCAGTACTCAACAAGACACATGTGCGCCGTGAAACTGTCATTCGCTTGGCATTATTGGTTATATTTCAGCTATTAAGTTATGTTCTTCTCGCATTTATTTAAAAAGCCGAATCCACCAAGTGGATATTAAATAAAGATGGGTGAATATATCTATATCATTTCAGACTCGTTCTCATTGGTGAAGTTTGTGACTTCAAACTAAATCATAAACCTAAAGTTTGGACCTTGCAATGTTTAGTCATTACATAATATGCGGCCAAAGTCTTTAAATCTAAAATATAAACCATAAATCTAAACCCAATTTTCATTTGTGAATGCTTTAACAACAAAATTAAAACATCGGTAGAGCAGTACTCAATAAGACGCCTATGCGTCGTGAAACTGTCATTCGCTTGGCATTATTGGTTTTCAGCAATTAAGTTATGTGTATACTAAATAAAGATGAGTGTATATATCTATATCATTTCAGACTCATTCTCATTGGTGAAGTTTGTGACGTCAAACTATATCATAAACCTAAAGTTTGGACCTTGCAATGTTTAGCTTTATGATTTGGATTTAGAGACCCTAAATTCTGAAGTGAGAATGGAGTCATTACATAATATGCGGTCAAAGTCTTTAAATCTAAAGTACAAACCATAAATCTATACCTAGTTTTCATTTCTGAATGTACCTTTAATCTCAGCAGCCTCATCTAAAATATCTCGAGGAATGCATTTTTCATCCAATACAGCGTAAACGAAACCAGAAATATTCAAACTGTCATTTAATTTCTTTTTCTGTCTACCTGTACGAAACGTGAAATTTTAGGAACTCATTGATGCTTTTCTGAAGGTTATCACTTTTCGTCCGCAAAGCCTATTACGATTTAACAATTATTGTAATTGTGTGTACTACCCTTCCAGATCTATTATTAGTAAGGTAGACAGAAAAATGTAATATGCACCTGGGCAAAAAATGCATATTATTATTATTATATATATATATATATATATATATATATATATATATATATATATAAAACAGGGGGGTCCCGTGGCCACGTGCCTGCGAATCTGGGGAACCGGGTTCGATCCCGACTGACGCCAAATATTTCCAATTTTAAATGGCACAAAATTGACCCCTGCGGTGCACTCTCCACGCCAGCAATGAGTGTCCGTGAGGTGACGCCTGGTAAACGCCCGCACGGTACAAATATGTCATCATCATTACCGATATCTGCGTGCAAAGCAGAGTGACACACCCAGCAATGGGTAATATGCCGTGATGATATATTTATTATTTATTTATTTATTTTGTATGACCAACTCGAACAACCGTTTTCTCTGACTTTTAGTGGATTTTCATACATGAAGTTGGTTATGATACGGTTTCTTTAATGACAAATTTCAAATTATTTCAAGTAAAATGAATGAAAACGATGGAAAAATAATGCAATTGTGGGCAAGCATAATAATTTTATGAGCATCAAACAAAAAAATGTCAACTTCTGATATTTCTGCAGTTATATTTAACTCCGTAAAGTTACATTCCTCTACTTCAGAGACAGTCGCCCATGCGAAATAGAGAAGTCAGAGGAAAAGTAACCGATTCCATTTCATCTGACACTTGGATCCATGACTTCCTTGTTTGCTCAAACTAAAGTTCTGCTATAGGTAATATGCAATTTTTTGTCCTAAGTACATATACCGGGTGTCTTAGGCCGACCGACACATGAGAGATTAACGTATGAAATCAGTTAATTGTGAATAGTATCTCCATTATGCAAAATATTAAGCTGCAGTTTTGTATATTTATTGTAGGACATGAATTCTACGGATTACAGTTGAAATTAGAAATTTTTAATGTGTTATAAAACTGTAAAATTTCCAGGATTCATCTTCGTATATCGGATAAAATGGTTACTAAGTAACAGGACTGGGTTGTATTTTATTTATTAATATGTTTTTGTTTTTAATCTTATTATTACATTATTTAAAACATAAATTATAACTACGTATTTTGTAAAATCTAAATCACAATTAAGTTAAAACGGATAGAGAATAGAATACATTTTAACAATGCAAAATAAATAATCAAAAGATATAATTATTATTTCTAGAAGTGGTTTCTATATTTTTTTGGTTTATTTATCATGATCAGAAGTGGCACAAAATTGGTATTTTACTTTTATTCTTATAATAATAGTGACAGGATTGTTGTAAGAAAAATAATCTTATAAATAATTTAGTTTCTGATGTCTACAATTACTTCAAAGGTACATACCCTTAGAATTTAAATATGGAGTTAAAACTGTAAATAACATATTTACTAAATATGTACATTAAATAATAATATTTCGTTCTAATTTATTATAAATTATTTTAATTTGTAGCTTATATTTAACTATGCTGTATGATAGAAATTTTGAGTAAATGTTAACATCTAATCTACATCAGACTCGAGAAATTTACCGCTAAAAACAATATATCGATTATTGGCTACAGATCGTAAGACTGCTGGACTTGCGCAGTACAAGCGATCTAATCAAGATCAGCTGTGACATTTGTTAATAACATTTTGTTAGTGTATGAAATTATTATTGTTTTACAGGGTTTCTAGTGAATTGTTTATAACTGTTTAGTAATAAAAAGTGTTATTAGTATGTGTTTAGTGTTTTGATAGTATTTGTTTAAACATTTAGTGTTATTTATAAACAAAACAAGAAAAAACAGCTGAGTACATGGCACATGGCAAGAAGGTAAAATAATAATTGTTACTTTATTTCCATATCTTACTAAATATTTCTTGTATGTTGTTAGATATTGTACGTATACCTATATTATATATATATTATTATAAATAAAACTTTGTTTCTATATATAATTAAAAATATAAACAATAGGTAATAATAATTGCGTAGGCTTCCACAGTCTGAGTCATGAGAAATATTCGTTTTCCGGGAATGGACTGTGTCATATTTTGAGTCAGAGCTCAACGTCTCTGAGTTTTACAGACGTAAATACAGGGAAACTTTAGAAATATGGAAACATCCGAATAACATCAATCGGGATGATGGCTATATCTTGAGCCACATGTGGAAACCGGTGATTCTCGGAACACGACACGCCCAATCTACCATTACGAACTCGATTCCCATTGGTCCTCATTAGCTCTGCTCATCTACCGTATCTTTAGATTAGTATATAACTGTCTCCTCGGCCTTCTTTCGTCACTTGGTTTATTTGGCCTCTAGCGTGGCTTACACGTCGGGTAACCTTGTAAACTGAGTCTCCCTCCTTGTTGCTTAAACTCGGCCTCTAGCGTGGTTGACACGTCGGGTAACCGTGTTCAAGACAGTACTATCCCCCTCTTGCTCCTGAAGATGCCCCATATGACTGCGGGCGAAACGTTGAGCTCTGACTCAAAATATGACACAGTCCATTCCCGGAAAACGAATATTTCTCAATAGGTAATAATATAAACAACCTACAAATATAGATTCACGAGGTATATCGTATTGTGTGTATTTAATATATATGTAGGTATATGCATTTGAAAATATATGAAAATATATCTGTGGCCTAATGCAAGAATAACCAATGTCAATATTTCGTAATTTTGGAAATGAATGATTTAAAATCATCAAGAAACTTTAAATGTTAATAATATAGTAAAACTTGATGTTGCAAATATTATTAGGCTACACTTTTATCATTTTTTCTCTAAATAAATGAGATCCTTAGGTCTCTTACTTTTGTAAAAATAATTATTACAAAATAATACCCACTTATAACACTAATATACTCCATGATAAAATCTTTACTCGTGTAAAACAATACGTCCCATTTCTCCAGTAAAACAACGAGTCTACGGAAACTCTATCCTTTGATTACCATCATAACTAGTAACCTAGGTAACCCAGTAGCGACCAAGACTCTTCTCGATTCGTCACACAGATTGTCACAGGAAACTTGAACAAAATAAAACGACCGACCGACAGTGTGGAGTTTCTAATAGTTATAAAACTCTGATAATAAGTAACCGGTTATGGTTAGAAACAAGAAATTTGATTGGTTATATATATATATATATATATATATATATATATATATATATATATATATATATATATATATATTAGCATATCGGAAGAATTATTACTATGCAAAAATGCATGGACCGTCATCTTGCATCTTAGGATTGTTAGCGTTTTTGCCTTTTTTCCTCCCGCTACCCTTGGTAAGGGAGGTATAGGGATCGTGCTAAAAATCGCATATCGAGATTTTGGTAAATGACCACGTTTTAAGATCCCTAGAATCCAATTTTAACATTTCACGATGATGTCTGTGTGTATGTATGTGTGTGTATGTATGTGTGTATGTGTGTGTGTGTGTGTGTGTGTGTGTGTGTGTGTGTGTGTGTGTGTGTGTGTGTGTGTGTGTGTGTGTGTGTGTGGTGTGTGTGTGTGTGTGTGTGTGTGTGTGTGTGTGTGTGTGTGTTTTGAAACCTTATATTACGAACTTTTTCTGTAGTGGAAAGAGCCCATTAGATTTTGATGTAAATTGGTAAACCGGAAATGGCACGTTACTAGAAGCTCAAAATAGCTTTTTCTTCGAAAAATACCTTTAAATGTTATTATAAAAATTAAATATTATTAAATATTCTACAGATTTGCATTAATACTTTTTCTATATATTTTATAAGTTTATAAAATTATCTATAATTTAAATCCCGGAGCCTACCCTTTAAACAAACAAAATTCCTTGGTTATACAAATGTATGTAACTGACAGTAAATGTCACTGTCAAGAAAGTAATCATTTCAAATGAATAATAGTAACATTTTAAAAAGAAAAAAGTAAATAGAACAATAGGAAAGGAAATCAATACAGCATATGTAAATATGTAGGTATGTATTTAGATTAATAAAATGCATTAATAAATATAAGGCCTTCAAGTTCCACGATTATTTGGTTAAATTTATTTAAGACGTTTCGAGCAAAATCCGCTCATCTTCAGCAACTATAAAATTTAAGTTGAGAATTAAAAGTTGTACATCAGCGAAAGTTGTAAAAATTACATGAAAATTATACCCTACGTAGTCAGATGGAGCATGGGCCCCCAATTCAACGATGCAACACGCCGCTGACACGGCCCATTAACAACTGTGTACACGCCAAAGTTAATTTGAAATTAACTTCTGCTTCAACATTATATGTATTTACTTTTAATTCTCAGCTTGAATTTTATAGTTGCTGAAGATGAGCGGATTTTGCTCGAAACTTCCAAAATAAATTTAACCAAATAATAGTGGAACTTGAAGGCCTTATATTTATTAATGCACATTATCAACATGGTTCCCTCACACAACATTTAGATTAATAAAAATTAACGATTCGCAATATAGTTTAAGCTAATGTCATTTTTGGATTAGTGAATTCTATTTTATGCCGGTATTTAAAATTTAATCTTCATTTTATTATCAAAAAAAGTAGTTACTTGGATTAGATTAGACTATATTTTAAGAAATAAATTGCCAAAACTTGACTAAAATTCGACAACCCAAACATAAGGATTAGCTTAAACTTTTTTGTGACTCGGATGGTACATGGCGGGAGGTATTGTGTTGGCCACACCAGATTTTTAAATATACCATTTGAAAGTCCCACCTTTAATCTACTTGTTGGATCAGTACTTTTCATTTAATAGTATTTAATAATATTTAAATTCTTTCAAGTTAATTTTATTGTACCATGAAATAAAACTAAAGTTAAATGCTGATCCTATTTCTCATTTTCTCGTCTTGTTAATATCATATCTGGTCTCCAGTCGTCGTAGGAGTTTGTAGATGATTTAGTGCGCCATATTTCAAGTTCAAAACGAGCACATTTCAAATCTAATAGAAGAAGTTTTTTGTTCGTCTTGGTTTTTTACCGTACGGTATTTAAAACAAAGACGAGCATCAGCATCGATTTAGACACTGTTAAAGTATTAAGAGGTAATGTAATGAAACCACTACGTAAACAATTTCTTCGAAGCTTGCGATCAAGGTATTATAAAATATTCTTTAAAAAGACTTACAGCAAGAAGACTTAAAACTCAATTAATTTTTTATCCATTCAAGACGATATTTCAACTTAGATTATGCGAGATCATTTTGAAGTTTAATATGATCGAAGACAAATACAACCATTTTCTTCTAAATCTTTAAACAGCAGGTCAGGCAAATAAGGCCCAACTTAATTAAAATGATATATTTTGGATAATTATTATATCTTTATTGAAAAAGCTTTGTTTCGTTATAAATCTGAAAAAAAAAATCAGCATTTTATAAATATCATAAAAACACATTTTTTAAAAAAATACATTTGGGCCTTATTAAACTTTGCTAGTAAAATAAGGCCACTGAAAAAATTAAACGTTTTGAGAAAAATCAACAAGAAATAATACGCTTTTACATAGGTGTTAGATTTAGATAATCTTTTGACATAATCATGGCCTAAACTGAGCCATCTGGAAATATAATATTTTTAATAAGCCCCAACAAACTCTTGATGGTGTCATTTGAGGCACTTTCTGCATTGTCGTATTACAGTTATGTCAAAACCATGTTTCCTTTTTTTTCAGATTCTTTTTTATCTTGATTCATATTTTTTGGCGCCAAATTTACTGGGCCTTATTTGCTCGGAGATAGTGGGATAAATAAAGCTTCTATGTATTAATTTTTTGCCTTCCGTCACTTTTAGGTAAGCAAGATATTGTCTAGTCAAAAAATTCGATGATGAGTTTTTAATGAATAAGTACGTTTTAGGGTGGTCCATAGAATACAATTTTACTATTTTTACGATGATGTCTGTATGTATGTATGTATGTATGTATGTATGTATGTATGTATGTATGTATGTATGTATGTATGTATGTATGTATGTATGTATGTATGTATGTATGTATGTATGTATGTATGTATGTATGTATGTATGTATGTATGTATGTATGTATGTATGTATGTATGTATGTATGTATGTATGTATGTATGTATGTATGTATGTATGTATGTATGTATGTATGTATGTATGTATGTATGTATGTATGTATGTATGTATGTATGTATGTATGTATGTATGTATGTATGTATGTATGTATGTATGTAAATGTATGTATGTATGTATATGTATGGGTGTGTGTGTGTGTGTGTGTGTGTGTGTGTGTGTGTGTGTGTATGTGTGTGAGTGTGTGTGTGACGATTCTTTCGGATCGCGTAACTCCAATACAACCTTTCCAAAAATTATAATTTTTGTGTATTCCTCTTCTTTACATCCATATGTTAAATAACATTTTTTCATTTTTAATGTTATTATAAATATTTTTTTATATTTTATTTAAGACATTAGTCAACGTCGTTTATTTATTGTGGACGTTTCGGGCATTAATTTGTCCATCCTCAGCCAAATATTTTAAATACAATATAATATAATGCTAGTCAATTTACCATAATGAACTACATATTTACAAATCAGTGCTCGCCCAAAATTCTGTCAAGAATTATTGCAGAATATAAAAACAAGTAAATTGCAAGGCAGCAAGCTGAGCACGAGTGCCTACTTTCTTAACCCCAAACTTCAAGGTTGTTCCCAAATTTCCTAATTGTTATTATAAATATTTTTTAAAAAATTATTCTCTATACCATTTGATTACATTTTATAGTTTATATTCAATGGATATAGAGTTACAAAATAGTACAAAATGGAAATATCTACTATCTTAAGAAAATTCTGATTGACATATGTCACTGTCATATGTAATTGACATAGTATGTTTGTGTTATAATTTTACTGGAAATATAGAAATTATCTGTATGGAATTTGTACAAAATACATAGAACTGACTTAAGGTAATGTACTGGAAATATGAAATCATTAGCAAGAAACTGTTTGTGTGGAATTTTTAGAAAATACATAAAATTGACGGAAGGTACTGTGCCGGCCACATCATAATGATAATGCTGATTTACCTAATGGACCTTTCCAATTTAAAGAGATAGAAGATATGCGCAATGGGGATCTGCGCATAGTAAGAACAACTGAGATCTATGACGTTTGATTCTAAAACATTTGGACGTAAAATGTGAGAATATCTCGGATAACTTTAAAAAATCTTATCGAAATAAGTTACAAAAGCTTTTATTGAAGGTAAAATGTCTAACGATGCAAATTTTCACTGAGAATACAGGTATTTTAATGACTGTAATATTTTTGACGTTTCGTTTGACAGCCTAACTGGCAGTTGTTCGCGCCATTTTCTTACTATTTGCAGCGATAGAAAGAGATAGCCCTTAAATTGGAAAGGTCCATTATAACGTATTTATTTGTATTTCAAAATATAAACTTTTAAGTTGCCTAATCGAGTTTGGAGCAAATTCTGAATTCATTTTCACGACTTAAGTGTAATAACAGTCTACGAAGTTTATAAATAGAATAGAGAATTAGCTAGTTTCATTACAGATTGCTGAACAATTGTAGAATAACAAGAGAAGTTGGAAGACGCTACACACAACTTTAATTAGTTTCTAGGGATTTTTCCCGATGACACCAAGTCTGCACTGCGACTCACTTAAGTGCCATTAAAGTGCAACAAAAAGCAATTTTGCACTGCAGTGATTTACATGTATGGCGCGCGTCACCACTTTCAGCAAGATGATGTATAGTGATTTATTTGCCGACAAGATGATATATCAAAAGCATCATTAAATTTGTTTACTCCATAAACTTCCTGGAGTTTATTTTCTAAATAGATTGTATAAGCAAATAAAAATGTGACACAAAATGCAATAATGTTGCAAACTGATACATTTATGCCAGGGTGTTAAAATGAACATTTGTGATGTACAGATATTTTTAAAATTATTTACAATTTTTAAGTACTTACCTCAGAAGTATTCCCTGTGTTGATTTATCATTACCTTTGAGAGCCCGTGGTTTGGTGTTGGCCACTTCAGATTTTTGGGTATGAGGATGGTGTGGTTTAAAAAAGGGTGGAAATTTTTAAAAAATTAAGAATTCTGAAAATTTGTATTTAAGTAGTTTGAAGGGTGTAGATTTAAGATTTTAAAACCACAGGTCGATATCTCTTTTCATATCCGAGATATTCGTCCTCAAAACTTTGCTCAAAAATGCCCATTTTTGGGTCATATCCCAAAAATGGTCGATTATACACCGCTGGCGATATCACCATTAGATTCTACGAGCAAAATTACATAAGCTTGCCAATTTTCATAATTTTTGAACAACTATTACAATCTCCAGAAGGAAAAGTCTGAAAATAGCCAAAAATCGCAAAAAATCTATGGTGTACCCCTTGCGATTTTTTCAGTTTTTGACGATTTTAAAGAATGTTTATTAATAAATGTATCCGTTGGAATATTTTGATGAAAATTGGTATACTTATGTTTTTTGGTACGAGGAATTTACTGGTGAGGTCGTTGAAGGTGTACCGCACACCCATTTTTGGGTATGAGGATGGTGTGGTTTAAAAAAGGGTGGAAATTTTTAAAAAATTAAGAATTCTGAAAATTTGTATTTAAGTAGTTTGAAGGGTGTAGATTTAAGATTTTAAAACCACAGGTCGATATCTCTTTTCATATTCGAGATATTCGTCCTCAAAACTTTGCTCAAAATTGCCCATTTTTGGATCATATCCCAAAAATGGTCAATTATACACCACTGGCGATATCACCATTAGATTCTACGAGCAAAATTACATAAGCATACCAATTTTCATAATTTTTGAACAACTATTACAATCTCTAGAAGGAGAAGTCTGAAAATGGCCAAAAATCGCAAAAAATCTAAGGTGTACCCCTTGCGATTATTTCAGTTTTTGACGATTTTAAAGAATGTTTAATAATAAATGTATCCGTTGGAATATTTTGATGAAAATTGGTATACTTATGTTTTTTGGTACGAGGAATTTACTGGTGAGGTCGTTGAAGGTGTACCGCACACCCATTTTTGGGTATGAGGATGGTGTGGTTTAAAAAAGGGTAGAAATTTAAAAAAAATTAAAATTCTAAAAATTTGTATTTAAGTAGTTTGAAGGGTGTAGATTTAAGATTTTAAAACCACAGGTCGATATCTCTTTTATTTTTCGAGATATTCGATATTTTTTACAAAAAAAATACACTCTTAGAATTAAAGCTAGCATTACTAATAAAGGCGATGTACCCCAATATTAAATGGCGGAATATTTGAATAACATAACTATTCACTTTTTGCCGAACTAATATGAATTTGGGCTCATATACATTCTTGATTCTTGTATGCAATTTGTGTAATGGTTCTTGTAATAATTTAATTCGAAAAAGACACACCATGCAAAATTGTTGTATGAAAGTTTAAATATAAATTACTCCGGTTAATTACGAACCCCATAAACGGGATAATAACTATCGACAGACCCTATAATTTGCGTGGAACTCTTAGCGGATTACTCAAGAGGTGATGATATTAAAGTCAATAATAAAAATGGATGCGGTATCATCGATGCTTGTTTACTTGTAGAAATATTGCAAGTAATTTATAAAACCGGTTAACTGATTTCTTCGGTCAGTACGCGATCGTACCCCGCCGCTTCGTCCCACGGAAAAATTTCTTATTAAAATGAAATGGTAATTTCTGAAAATATATATTATACATCAAATCAAGGACTTGTCAAAAAATCTGATGTGGCCAGCACATTACCTTCCGACAGTTCTATGTATTTTGTATACATGTCAGAAAGTTACTTGCAATAGATTTTATTTCTTGTACATTACCTTAAGGCATGTATTTTATACTAATTCCATACAGAAAGTTTCTAGCAAACGATCCTATATTTCCAGCAAAATTAAAACACAAACATACTGTCAAATTCACTTGACACTGACACCTTTCAATCAGAATTTTCTTAATATAGCAGCTGTTTCCAGAGTTATAGCATAACTGGCTAATACATATAAGATATTTAATTTCTTTATAATTTTTTGACTATATATCCAATTAATATGAAGTATAAAATGCATTCAAATCGCATAGAGAATAAAATATTCTTTAATATTTATAATAACATTATTGTTTGGAATCCAATATACGACTTGCACAGTAATAACATCGAATGGGTGCAAAGAAAATTTGTACGATATATTTTAATCCCCTGAACTATAGTTATACTGCTGTCCTACTACATCTCAATATGTTTACATTGGAGTCCAGACGTAAGATGTACTCCTGTCTGTATCTACATAAATTATTATCAAACAAAATCGGCGACACTACTGGCTTAAATAATGTTTACATTTATATTCCGCGCCTTTCATCCAGAATACATACGAGCATTACATTTTATATTCATCACCTAAGGAGAAATTATTTTCTAAAACGTCTAATTACCCGACTGTGTTTCATTTACAATGATATTGTAAGGAAAATAGATATTGAGGTTGACATTTTTAAAATAAATTACGTTGCTTTTAAAAATATTTTGAATTATAATTTACGTACATTTTGATATAAATAGAATAAATCTTATTCATATATATTTTTTCCTTCTGTTGTGTATTATTTTTTATTTTTATTATTTTTTATGTATGTATATTGTGTTTCACATTTTGTCTTTGTCTACGTCAAACATGATTTTCGGGTTTTGCTAATTTGTGTATCTCTGACCCCCTTGTCATTGGGATATTATATCCTGTAAGGAGGTCAATAATAAATAAATAAATAAACATTAAATGTGAGAAAACGATATTTAACATCGTTTTTTCAAGAAAAACTGTTAAAATCTTCAAATGTGGATACTTCCGGTTGACCAATTATAATCAAAATCTAATCAGCTCCTCACATGGATGTAACGAAGAGGAATACGAAAGAATTAATTTTTTGGCATTGTAGTATTAGAGTTATTGCATTAGAAAATTTTGTCACACGCACATACACACACACACACACACACACACACACACACACACACACACACGTACACACACATACACACACGCACACGCACACACACTCATACAAACACACAAACACACACATACACACACGCACACACGCGCGCGCGCGCGCACGCACACACACACACACACACACACACACACACACACAAATATAATTACTATATTATGATTAATTTCTGAGTTCTTGTATTTTTGAGGCTTAGAGGAAGAACAACTAATGCTGATTTTTAAGATTAGAATGTTTTGTAATCAGCTGAAGATCACTACCTATATTTTTTACATAAACGAAAAGGCAAAGTCTGACGTCTAAAGACCACTTGCACAACTAACATTTGCTATTCTTCAGTTAGTCAATTCAATGTGATTAAAAAATAATTCCGTTGAAATTAAGTAATATCAAAATCATTTTATTTGGCTAACTGAATAAAAACCAAGTTTAAATTTTAAGTGTCGATAGTGCAACTGGGCATAAGTATAAGGGAACTCGACATATATTAAATCCTAAGCATTCTCAGTATGTCTTTGTAAAATATTACTAGAAATTGATTAATAATAATAATAATTTAATAACTCTAGGTACATACTACCTTTGGTAGGGTCGAATTGAATGTTACTCGTTTGGATTAAACAGCCTGTGATGAAATATGCGGGCCTGTATCTTATTTATTCGCTTCCTCACTGGATTCAATCAGAACTGGTAGCGCAATCAAGTTAATTGTACATGCAACTTGCACCCAATTACGTTTAGACGACCGAGGAGCGCTCGCAGATCTCGTTGATACGTATCCGCCTTTATTTATACGCTATTTACTCCCATCGTTCTTTCACTAACACCACAGCCTTTCATGCTAATACGACTACACGATTATTAGCAGAATTACTTAATAGATTCTACCTAATACACGATAAGAAGATCACTATAGCTGCTAATAGGTAAGCAATCACTCATCGAGGTAACGTAGTAGTAATAGGGTTATGGCTTTGTACTGAATCTAACGTATGTCCTATAAATTTTGACTCAAATTTTAGCATTTTAGCTTTTTTTTCAAACTCTCTGCCATTTAACATCTCTAAATGTAAGATTATGATATATTCTGTAAAAAAAGATGTATGTAACTACATGTATTTCATGGGTACTGATTCTTTAACACGAGTGTCGAACATCAAAGACTTGGGTGTTATATTTGACCCCAAATTAATTTTCGATCTACATATTAATTATATTGTTAATATAGCATACAAGAATCTAAGATTTATTATTCGTAACTCTCAGAGCTTCATTAACCTTAACACTCTTCAGTCATTGTATTTTGCATTCGTACGTTCAAAACTGGAATACTGCAGTGTCATATGGAATCCGATTTATGACAAATATAGTTTAGACTTAGAATGGGTTCAAAGGAAATTTATTGGGTATTGTTCATATAAAACTACGGACGCATATGATATATATATATATATATATATATATATATATAATTGCGTAGGCTTCCACAGTCTGAGTCATGAGAAATATTCGTTTTCCGGGAATGGACTGTGTCATATTTTGAGTCAGAGCTCAACGTTTCGCCCGCAGTCATATGGGGCATCTTCAGGAGCAAGAGGGGGATAGTACTGTCTTGAACACGGTTACCCGACGTGTCAACCACGCTAGAGGCCGAGTTTAAGCAACAAGGAGGGAGACTCAGTTTACAAGGTTACCCGACGTGTAAACCACGCTAGAGGCCAAATAAACCAAGTGACGAAGGAAGGCCGAGAAGACAGTTATATACTAATCTAAAGATACGGTAGATGAGCAGAGCTAATGAGGACCAATGGGAATCGAGTTCGTAATGGTAGATTGGGCGTGTCGTGTTCCGAGAATCACCGGTTTCCACATGTGGCTCAAGAAATAGCCATCATCCCGATTGATGTTATTCGGATGTTTCCATATTTCTAAAGTTTCCCTGTATTTACGTCTGTAAAACTCAGGGACAGGAGCTAAAATGCGGGAATTTTCAAATAAGATGTTATGTCCTGTATTGTGTTGGTGTTCTGCGACCGCAGATGTTAATACCATACCATTACGCAGACAGCGTTTGTGTTCTGACAATCTAGTGTGAACACTCCTTCCTGTTTCACCTATGTATACTGTGCCGCAAGAACAAGGAATACTATAAACACCGGGTGACGACAAGGGTTCGCGTTTATCTTTAGTTTGGGGGAGTATTTCTGAGATCTTTTGTGGAGGTTTAAAAATATTAAGGTCTTTTTTAAACCTCCACAAAAGATCTCAGAAATACTCCCCCAAACTAAAGATAAACGCGAACCCTTGTCGTCACCCGGTGTTTATAGTATTCCTTGTTCTTGCGGCACAGTATACATAGGTGAAACAGGAAGGAGTGTTCACACTAGATTGTCAGAACACAAACGCTGTCTGCGTAATGGTATGGTATTAACATCTGCGGTCGCAGAACACCAACACAATACAGGACATAACATCTTATTTGAAAATTCCCGCATTTTAGCTCCTGTCCCTGAGTTTTACAGACGTAAATACAGGGAAACTTTAGAAATATGGAAACATCCGAATAACATCAATCGGGATGATGGCTATTTCTTGAGCCACATGTGGAAACCGGTGATTCTCGGAACACGACACGCCCAATCTACCATTACGAACTCGATTCCCATTGGTCCTCATTAGCTCTGCTCATCTACCGTATCTTTAGATTAGTATATAACTGTCTTCTCGGCCTTCCTTCGTCACTTGGTTTATTTGGCCTCTAGCGTGGTTTACACGTCGGGTAACCTTGTAAACTGAGTCTCCCTCCTTGTTGCTTAAACTCGGCCTCTAGCGTGGTTGACACGTCGGGTAACCGTGTTCAAGACAGTACTATCCCCCTCTTGCTCCTGAAGATGCCCCATATGACTGCGGGCGAAACGTTGAGCTCTGACTCAAAATATGACACAGTCCATTCCCGGAAAACGAATATTTCTCATATATATATATATATATATATATATATATATATATATATATATATATATATATATATATATATATATATATATATATATATATATACTTACAGTTATACTCTGTCACTTAAAACTTTTGACATGCTATCACTCGAGAATAGACGAACAATAATTTCTTGTGTATATTTGTATAAATTATTATGGTACATTATTGACGATAGTGCAACTCTAAACTATATTTGTATAAACGTTCCACGAATTACATCTCGAAACAAATCTGTAATTACGTTTAATTTAAAAAATGTGAAAACAAATTATGATTCTAAGTTCTAAGGCACCTAGTAGAAAAGTATATTCACTATTTAATGAAATTAACTCTACTTTGAACATTGACATATTCAGCTGTGGTTTGCAAAGATTTAATAATACTTGAATAAATCCAGAACAAAATTGTATTCGTACTGGGTTCAAATTTGGTTGTGAAAATACCTTTACATAAAAGAACTTCTTATGCTCTCAGAGATAAATTTATGCGAAATATTTAGGGTCTTCTAAAATTTATTGTTCGTAAATTCGCTAAGTATTTGCGTCTCATATGTGTCTACTCCCCTCATTAATCCTTTGGGCATTCCTTGCGTCTCCCGGGTACAACTTAATAAAATTTACTTGCACAAAATTAAAACGTTAATATGAAAGTGTCGGAATATACGGAAATAAATCTCTAGGCGGACGCATCGTCTTCGTCGTCTCAGCCATATTGCAGTCGCACTAAGGCACAGAAAACAAGCCACGAAGACTGACAAATTAAATTTCTTACTCGGATCTCAAGAATTACGGGATACCAAATGGTAATTTTAGAACACAAAGTAAGAAGGGACTGCATTTATGATCGAAATTATATTCGAATAATGGATAAAAATAAAATAGAAAAACTGATGATAGAAACTGGAAAAAGAACTATTAAATTTTAAGAAAAAATACGAAAAATAAAAACTCAATCTGTGTACAAAGCAGATTGGTACAACCAGCAATGGGTACTATGCCGTGATGATATATTTTTACCTCCCGTCACCTTTAGGTATGGAAGGTATTGTCTTTGGTCAAAAAATTCGGTGGTGAGTTTTTGATGAATAAGCACGTTTTAGGGTCCCTAGTATACGATTTTACTATTTTTACGATGGTGTCTGTATGCGTGTGTGTGTGTGTGTGTGTGTGTGTGTGTGTGTGTGTGTGTGTGTGTGTGTGTGTGTTGTGTGTGTGTGTGTGTGTGTGTGTGTGTGTGTGTGTGTGTGTATGTATGTTTGTGTCTGTGTGTGACAAAATTGTCTTTGGTTAAGAAATTTGATGAAGAGTTTTAATAAATAAGCACGTTTTACTGTCCCTAGAATGTATATATGTACGTATGTATGTGTGTATGTATGCGTGTGTGTGTCTGTGTGTGTGTGTGCGTGTGTGTGTGTGTGTGTGTGTGTGTGTGTGTGTGTGGGTGTGTGTGTGGGTGTGTGTGTGTGTGTGTGTGTGTATAACAAAATTTTCGTCTACGATAGCTCTAATACTACAATTCCAAAAATTATAATTCTTTCGTATTCCTCTTCGTTGCATCCATATGAAGAGCTGATTTTGGTTATAATTAGTCAACCGGAAGTATCCTCATTTGAAGATTTTAACAGTTTTTCTTGAAAATACGATGTTAAATATCACTTTTTAAAATTTAATGTTATTATAAATATTTTATTCTCTATATGATTTGAATGTATTTTATACTTCATATTAAATGGATGTAGAGTTAAAAAATTTATAAAGAAATTAAATATCATATATTAGCCAGCTATGCTATAACTCTGGAAACAGCTGCTATATTTAGAAAATTCTGATTGAAAGGTGTCAGTGTCAAGTGCAGATGACAGTATAATTGTACTGGAAATATAGGATCTTTTGTTAGAACATACAACTACCTTATAAGGTAAAGTAAGTACAAGAAATAGAATCTTTTGCAAGGAATTTTCTGTATGACATTTATACAAAATATATAGAATTGACGGAAGGTAATGTGCGGAGAAAATTTGGCCCAACACAGACCACTACACTACGGACACGGACTACGGAGACCTACGGACTCAAAATTCAATAAATCTAGAAAAAGTAGTTGCGTATCAATACCAGCTAAAATCAAAATAAGAATATCACGGTAAATATGTAAAGGTAATCAAAGAAGAGTGCAATGTAGTACCGTCAATGTCAAAAATCACACTTGTATGTCAAATTTTACACTTGCTAAATCATGGCCATTTAGATAGGTCAAATAAATTTCACCTTGTTTCAGGAATTAAAAAAGTGAGAAATTATGAAATGAGATTAGAGTGAGATGAAATTTTGTCACCTTGTGAGAAAATTCTCATATTTCAAGAATCGGTATCATGGGCCCTTTTCCTTAAATACGCCACTGTAATTGTTCATGAATGCTTATTTTTCTATTACTTAACATCCATGATCCATAATCTTGAGGTAAATTAAGTAATAGAAATCTAAACAAGTAAGGAAGCTAGAAAGTTGTTTCTTTGATTATTCCAAATTTTTAAAAAATGGACTAAGGTTGTTTTTATTAAAAGCTCAATTATATTTGAAAAAATTTAAATAAATATAATGATTTTTACAAAATAGTGGAAACCTTTTTTGTAATTTTATTAAATATTATGTTTTTTCTCTTTCCTGGTTTTGTGGGAAACAGAAAGTCCCATCGGCATTTTATAAAAGCGTTTTTTGTTGAAAATGGCGGATACGTGCTCTAATTGAGTAAAACAATGGGTGCACATTTTTGGCAGAGTTACTCCATGTTCTTGTAGCATGGCGGTTATAGTTAGTTTGCAGTGCATGCGTTGTAGTTTACACATAAAATATAAAAACTGCGCTTTACACGTCATAAAATACACACACCGGCCGTGCACTGGGCCCTTTGTTTGCAGGATTTTTTTCAGGATTTAGTGCGGAATAGAAAAGTTAGTTGATGGATTGTTTTAACTAACGTAACAATCAGGGAAATACACAACAGTGACAATTGTGACAATAATAGGAAAAAAATTCATTCAAATTATTTTCTGTTTGGAAACGTCTCTCATCACGGCTTTTTGCATTACATGGTGAAAAGAATTTTCAATTTAAAAAAAATTGTGAAAAATTCATGAACCTTACTGTGATTTGGCCCCAATACACGTCAGGGAATACATTATTTTTCATATTGGGAAAACTTGAAGAAAAACAGTCTGATCAAAACGTTTGAAATTTTTTTTATTACATAGCCGACGTTTCGACACCATGTAAACTTACTGAGTTGAAAATTTGAAGCTCACTTATTTCTGAAGATGAACTGTGTGGTTTACATTTTTCTATAAAAAATAATTTTGACAATATACTTTTGTAATTCAACAATTTTAAACAAATTTTCAACTCAGTAAGTTTACATTTCCCTGAAGAAGGCATATTTGGTGCCGAAATGTCGGCTATGTAATAAAACATTTTTCGAACGTTTTCATTAGACTATTTTTCTCTAAGTTTTTTCAATATTACTTTGATCAACTCGAGGAATACATATTATTTTCCATATTTATGTACACTCAGTTAAATATTTTCTGTTTCATATTTGAACTGAATATTTAGCAGACCATATACTTTAATTTCCATAATAGAAATTTGAGTAACAAACAGTAGGGGAAGAGTAATACATTATTTTTCATCTTTATGTACACTCAATTAAATACTTTCTGTTTCATATTTAAACTGATAAATTTCAACGACAAGTTTTTAACCAATCATGATGCAAAACACTTGAAAATTCAACCAATGGGAACAGTATTATACTGATAAAACTCCGTTACCCCGATAATTTTCCGCTACCAAGTAAATAAACTGTTGTTATTGTTTATAACTGTCAGTGTGACAGTTAATTAATATTTCAAGTTTAAAAATAAAATATTAATAATTAAATTGTTTCATTTTGCGTTGTCTTTGGAATTTATCTTACCAAATACCACACGACCTCTCTGATTTTCTCAGATAAACTTTTATTTTTAAACACTCAATCTTTTTGCTTTTAAGCAAAATCACTCAAGCAAACTGACATTAGGTAAAACCCCTCCTCCTTCGGAGTCGGGATTTACCATGCAGTTTTCTTTCGTGTTTGTTGCTAAGCAAAAAAATTCGTGCAAAATAAAAATTTATCGATAAAATCAGGAGGTCTTGTGATATTACTTCTGAATATTTAGTAGACCATGGGGTGTATTCTGTAAAAAATATGTTAATTTTAACATGCCTTTAAAAATTTATATTTTAACATGACTGTTAACAATAAATTCATTTTTTGGTATTCTCTACGCGAAAATTTGACACTGCTGTTAAAATCATAAATTTTAACATGCCTGTTAAACATCAGAATGAAGTGATCAACAAAACAGAAAAAAGGCACGTCTTTGCTAAAGTAATGTAGTTAGTAACCATAACACAAATAAATAAATATGATAAAAAGAGTGAACAACTGTCAGTTTATGTGTCACTTTGAAATTTTAGAAAACTAATCTGTCATTTTGAAATTTTAGAAAAAGAATGGATATAATGCTTCGGAAAATAAATAAAAATCTGCTGCATAATCATGTCTCATTTTTAGGTTCCATATTAAAAATGAATTACATTGAAATTGTAAATTATTAAGTTATCATTAGGTATGTAAAATTTCTTCTTCTTGATCCTCAGAATTGACAATCCAAAATGTTATAAGTTACGTTGGTTTGACGAACAAGACAGGAATAAGCAATTTTAACTGCATTTAATACCTACATTATAATAAAGAACTATGTTTTACGATACATCTAAATCGTGCTCTCGGTATACCATTCAAAGTTCACTCTTTGTCGAATTATGTTAATTAAATATACCTACTAGACAGACGATGGAATGTGTGACCGTAATTAAATAAAATACTTTGTAAAAGAGTTGTATGTTTTATTAAATAACACCTAGATATTTTTTATAGTCAGCCATGGTATTTTTCTTTCGTTTCCTATTTCATTTTCATTAATTAGAAGTGCAACATATTCTAATGCTGTTATAATTTTATTGTATGAACAGTTGTTAAAATTTTAAAGGCATCGATTTGAATGACGTTAAAATATACAGTTTTAGCACCTAATTTTAACACGGGTGTTAAAATATTAACAGAATTGATAGTTACAGAATAGAAAATATATTTTAACAGCAAGTTTATTTTTAACATACTGTTTAAAATTAATAGTTTCCTTACAGAATACACCCCCATATACTTTAATTTCCAATATACAAATTTGAGTGACAAACAGGAGGGAAAGAGTTCAGGGCCGTGCGGTGGTATTTTGGCGCCTGGACCACATAATATTAATTTTGGCGTCTTAAGAGAAATATTTATAAAAGTTCATTTTTCATTTATTTGGATCAAAATAGAAGAATATAGGACGAACTTGGGCTAACTGCTTGCCTAGTAATTTCAGTGGGTGCCTTTTCACAAAAGGCGTCTGGAGCGATTGCTCCTGTGCTCCATTGCTCCATATCACTGCACGGCCCTGAGTCAGGGAATCCTTCACAAGACTTTACAATTTGAACGCGATATAGCGCCAAATATTAGTTCGTCTCAGCTCACTTCTGATAAACTCAGTAGTTGTTCTTTTTGTCTCATCTTTGCTGAGCGGTACTGACATCCCCCTTTACCGATGCTGCATCGCTCGTGAAATAAACATAAAATGAACTGAGATATTCACTTTAGTAGAACGGGTAATGTTGTGGCAAGAAATGTCAATTTGTGGTTTGTATATGTGAAACGTTGTTCTTTTCATACAAATATCTGCTCATTTCATCTAAATTCACTTATCATCTGAACTGAGAAAAAATATTCCAAAAATAATACTGCTATTATTATTTCAGCCTCACTCAAACGTTGATAATCATTATTTGTGATCGTTTATGAAAAACATAGTACCTACTCTGAATTTGCGAGAAAACTCGAAAAATTAAGTGGTTTGAAAGGGATTTCATGCATACAGTAGAAAGAAGAAGGTTCTATATTCAAATCAAAATATTTCTTCACGTTTTGGGAATTACTATTGCTCCATATAAATACATATATCTTTCGAGTTCGATATTTTTTAGAAAGTTCTTTTCTTATTGCTGACTACATGTGGCTGGTAGTCTTATGTCGAGAACTTGCTAACAAGCTTGCGAACCGACCGTGCTGTCAACACAGAAAGAACTCCAGCTATTTTACAACCAATTACAGCGAAAGTATTTCATTAATTAACCGTGGGTTTGATCGCGGCTACCAGAAATGAATATTTGTCTTCGGAAAATCTTTCCTTACAAATGATCTAATTCAATCAACCATCGACAAAAACAAAGTTATTATTGTGAGTGATGATAAGCGACTGGATAAGTGATGGACACAAGAATTAAGCAAGAATGCAGTCAATAAGTAAAATTGATTTAGTCAAATGTCAACGTTTCGCTTCCTGTTGAAGCTTCAACAGGAAGCGAAACGTTGACATTTGACAAAATAAATTTTACTTAATGACTGCATTCCTGCTTAATTCTTATGTCCAAAGTTATTATTGTTTTTGTTATCTGCTTAAAACAAATTAGGCTATTTTTGAAACAAATGTAATTGTCGGTAATAATATAACAAGAGAATAGTCGCAAAAGCCCATTGGGCTTGAGAGACTATTGCCAAATGGCAGCAAGTTTGAGAAAAATCTGCCAATTTATTTTCTTATTTATCGAACTCTCGAATTAAATTTAATTAGATCATTTTTGATCCACAAGTTTCAAACAACGGAATCAGGCTGTCATCTTATTGTAACGTTATCTACTGTCGTAATTGACTAGCTTCATTCATTGACATGACTCAGTTAGTAAGTCTGTTTTGACAACTAGAACACACTTTGACAATGCAAAATAAATATTTAAAAGATATAATTACTAATTATGGTATTACTAGAAGTGGTATCTGCTGACTTAGATATGACTTGCTACCTAGAAAAAAATTGGCGTGGCAAAAAAATTGCAATAACAGTTATTGACATTCCACTCTCAGGTCTTCTGAAAATCGATGCAGTTTCTATCAGTTGCCTAATATCAAGATTTATGTAACAGAGTGACCATCTCTTTCTTGGAACTTCTTCCGCAATTTTTTTGTACCCCATTTTTTTCTTGATGACATGTTGAAATAATCTCTAAGTTAGGTTTATTTGAACTGCCATTATTAGAAGAAATCTGGAGATAACTTATAACAAATTCATTAAAATATTACAAGGAACCCAAAATGTCACTGACAATTACATTTGTTTCAATTATAGCATAGCCTATTTTACCTTCCGTCACCTTTAGGTGAGGAAGGTATTGTCTTAGAATACGATTTTACTATTTTTACGATGATGTGTGCGTGTCAAAATTTTCGCCTGCGATAACTCTAATACTTTCTTTCGTATTTTTCTTCGTTACATCCATATGAAGAGCTGATTAGATTTTGGTTATAATTGGCCAACCGGACGTACCCTAATTTGAAGATTTTAATAGTCCTTCTTGAAAAAACGATGTTAAATATTATTTTTCACATTTAATGTTATTATAATGATTAATAGTATATTAAGTATTAAGAACGGTAAGGACAGTTTACCGATCGAAGACAATGTTTGGGGACTAAGTGAAGCGAAGGTCCCAATTTTGTCTGAGATCGGTAATTCCTTAACGTTCGTGATGATTATATTATTTTTTGTACGATCGACGCACAAAATTTAAAAGAAAAATAAGATTTGAAAATTATTTTGACATTAAAAAAATTTAGGTGTCATTTTTGAAGTACCTAAGCTTTGATTTTTGTTTTTATTTAATTACCGTCTCGTCTCCTGAACGGTGAGTCACATCACTTACCGTTCAGTAATTTGTAAATAAGACCTACTGTCTTGGAAACACTATCGGTAAACATAAAAAATAATCCGATTTTGCAAAAAGAATATTTTATTCTCTATACGATTTGAATACATTTTATACTTCATATTAAATGGATATAGAGTTAAAAATTATAAAGATATTAAATATCTTATATTAGCCAGCTATGCTATAACTTTGAAAACAGCTGCTATATTAAGAAAATTCTGATTGAAAGATGTCAGTGTCAAGTGCAATTGACAGTATGTTTGTGTTATAATTTTACTGGAAATATAGGATCTTCTGCTAAAAACTTTCTTTATGGAATTTGTATAAAATACACTCAACTGCCTTAAGGTAATGTACAAGACAGAATCTTTTGCAAGGAACTTTCTGTATGAAATTTATACAAAATACACAGAACTGACGGAAGGTAATGTGCTGGCCACATCAGATTTTTTAAATTGATTTAAAAGTAGATTTGAATGTCAAATTTAAAAAGATCGCTATTCACACATTTCTGATTACCAGTGATGGGATACTAAAATTGTACTTCATCCTGTTAGACAAGAAATAAGACAAAAATGCATGATGCTAAAAAATGACATTAAACTACCTTCAATTGTCATGTAATGCGTCCGTTAAATAATTAATTGTTTGAAAAAGGACAATCGAATTTTCATTATCTTCTATTTCGTTTTGCTGTGCTTTATTGACGGGTAACATTCCCATGTTGATCCTATGGGAATCAGAGGCGAAACTCCGACCGTAAATTGAATTTAGCCAACATTGCAAATGCAAATGTGTTATGAGGAAATCAAAGAGTCGTTTGGGCTTTATGACGTTGACGATGAATTTGCCAAACTGTAGCAAACTAAACATTGACTTATAATTACGTGATTGAAACGCTACACTACGCCGCAAATCATTTCAATAAGCACCAGGGAATTATTACTTAATTAAATTTTTAAAGGTTGTTTAAAATACTGCAAAGAAAATAGCGCTTAAATATTATGACCTTATTATATTCTGATCCACATAATACTAAAGCTTGGATTGGCTTCAAATTTCAAGGCTTGGCTTGGGCTTATTGACACTTTTTTTGTCCAATATTCAGGTAGGGAGGTATAGGGATCGTGCTAAAAATCGCATATCGAGATTTTGGTAAATGACCACGTTTTAAGGTCCCTAGAATCCAATTTTAACATTTTCACAATAATGTCTGTATATATATATATATATATATATATATATATATATATATATATATATATATATATATATATATATATATGTGTGTGTGTTGTGTGTGTGTGTGTGTGTGTGTGTGTGTGTGTGTATGTATGTATGTATGTAAGTATGTATGTATGTATGTGTGGATCCTCCACTCTAACACAAACAAAACGCAGTTATTCAAATGTATGTAACTGACAGATAAATGTCACTATCAAAGAACTAATCATTTCAAAATAATATTAGTAACGTTTTAAAAAGGAAAAAGTAAACAGTTTCCAGCATAAGTAAGTATGTAGGTATGTATTTAGAATAATAAAAATTAACGATTAACAAAAATGTTTAAGCTAATCCTCATTTTTGGATTAGAGATTTCCACGGGTGAATACTATTCTAAATTTATCTTCATTTTATTATAGCTCCGGTGGATCAATGTTTAGTGTGCGCTCGGGGCTCTGGGTTCGAATACCACTAAGGCATGGATGTGTGTGAATGTGAACCCACTCTTTAATTGGAATTTAATCCTGTTGAGGGGTTTAAAAAAGAGGTAGTTACTTGGATTAGATTAGACTATATTTTAAGAAATAAACTGTCAAAATTAGACTAAAATTCGTTACCCAAAAATAAGGATTGACTTAATATTTTTTGTGACCGCTGTGGCCAACACAATACCTCCCGCCATTGCAGCCCGAGTCACAAAAAAGATTAAGTCAATCCTTATTTTTGGGTAACGAATTTTAGTCTAATTTTGACAGTTTATTTCTTAAAATATAGTCTAATCTAATCCAAGTAACTACCTCTTTTATAAACCGCTCAACAGGATTAAATCCCAATTAAAGAGTGGGTTCACATTCACATACATCCATGCCTTAGTGGCCCAGAGCCCCGAGGACGCTTATGACATGAAGCGATGCTCTAACCATTGAGTCACCGGAGCTATAATAAAATAAAGATTAAATTTTAAATAACGGGATAGAATAGAATTCACTAATCCAAAAATGAGGATTAGCTTAAACATTTTTTTGAATCGTTAATTTTTATTAATATAAATACATACCTACATATTTACTTATGCTGAATCGAATTCCTTTTCTATTGTTCTATTTACTTTTTTCTTTTTAAAACGTTACTAATATTATTTTGAAATGATTAGTTCTTTGATAGTGACATTTATCTGGCAGTTACATACATTTGAATAACTGTGTTTTATTTGTTTGAAGCGTAGGCTCTGGGATTTAAATTATAGATAATTTTATAAATTTATCCATAAAATATATAGAAAAAGTATTAATGCAAATCTATAGAAAATTTAATAATCTTTAATTTTTATAATAGCATTAATCTCGAAAAAATAACATTTAAAGGTATTTTTCGAAGAAAAACTATTTCTTCTAGTAAAGTGCCATTTCCGGTTATCCGATTTTCTCCAAAAACTAATGGGCTCTTTTCATTACAGAAAAAGTTCGAAATACAAGGTTTCAAAATTTTCTGAATGATAGTATTTGAGTTAGAGTGGAGGATCCACATACACATACACAAATACACACATACACACAGACATCATCGTGAAAATGTTAAAATTGGATTCTAGGGACCTTAAAACGTGGTCATTTACCAACATCTCGATATGCGATTTTTAGCATGATCCCTATACCTCCCTTACCAAGGGTAGCGGGAGGTAAAAATTATTTCGTATGAGACCATTTAATTTCGAAGTTTTGTTTGTTGTTTTGGTTTTGTCGTTTCTATTTTGACAACAGTCGCCAAGCAACCAAACATCTCTCATCTCTGCACACTGTGGATTCATATGAGCGGATTGTATCCTTTCTTTTCATTGTTCGCCTTTTAAAGTGAGTGTATGACAGGTACGCAATGATGAAAAATTAGCCCGCGGATTCTCTGTTGTAAATTACTTGTCTTTCTTTTGTTCCTTCGTGCTCCTGATTCAAAGATGACAAGATAGTAGTAATTATACATTCACCGGGTAAATGCTTCAATGCCTTGCACGTTGTATAGTGGAGCTGTACACCAGTTTTATTAATTTGACAACAACTTATACAATGAGGATTGTAAATGATTTATAAAGCAAAAAGAACAACGAGAATTTATCACTTAGAAATAAATAATGAAAATCGTTATAAAACGTTAATTGGTTGTTTTAAAATATGTTTTTTTTTTGTTGCAGATCTTCGTGGAATTTTGCGGAAACTGGCATCACTGGTGAGTAAATTTTTCTTCATAAATAAATACTGTTTCTATACGATTAAACCTAGTTTGACACCGAATGGCGGAAACTTGAAAAATTTTCCGATTGATATTAAAAGTGCGAATTTTTGACAGCTAACTGTCTGTAAAATGTCGCTTGTAAGGTGCATTCACAATTCACAAATGAAAATTAGGTTTATATTTATGGATTATACTTTAGATTTCAAGACTTTGGCCGCATATTATGTAATGACTCCATTCACACTTCAAAATTTAGGGTCTCTAAATCCAAGTCATAAAGCTAAACATTGCAAGGTCCAAACTTTAGGTTTATGATTTAGTTTGACGTCACCAATGAGAACGAGTCTGAAATGATATAGATATATACACCCATCTTTATTTAGTATCCACTTGGTTGATTCGGCTTTTTAAACAAATGTGAGAACAACATGGATACTGTCATAACTTAATTGCTGAAATATAACCAATAAGACAGTTTCACGGCGCACAGGTGTCTTGTTGAGTACTGCTCTACCGATATTTTAATCTTGTTTTTCAAGCATTTACATAGATGCCTGTACATATCAAAACTAATGTTCAGGTAATTTAAACTTACATTTATGAATGACGTACTTAAACCTAAATAAAAACCATTAACCTAATTTTCATTTGTGAATGCACTTTTTCTGCCTTAGTAGTAAAATATTTTTACTGTCTATTACATAGCAACCGATATACAAACGCATAACAGCCGTTCAACAAACACATAGCAACCAGAACTGGGCAAAGTACCGGAAAGTAGTACTTGAAGTACAAGTACCAAGTATCTTGATGTTTCTAAAATTACTTTTTCAGATAATTGATATTTTTCTGATTATATGGACCTTAAAAGGTGATTATTGACAAAAATTTCAATATGCGATATTTATTTGGTTATTTAAGACAAAAATTCCTCGCTGAGACTGCCGTATCACCAAGCGATCTCATGACGTAAAATTGACGTCATATGATTGCCAAGCGAAACGAGAAGCTGTACCAAGATGTTAGAATGACGTCATTTGTATATGCAGTATGCAGATTAGAATTAATTTATTTATTCCAAAAAAATTGCAAATATATCTTTACTTTCATATTATCGCTGAAAATATATTTATTAATGAAATAATGAAAATAAATAGAAAGTACTTCAAGTACAGTACTTTTTTTTGCTTTTAATTTTTTTCTTGGAGCGTTGTAAATTAAGGCGGCCCAGAAAATTTTCTCATAGGGACGCAAGATTTCTAGTTACGCCACTGATTGACATCATAAGTATACTCAGTCTTTTAATAAAATAAACTAGATACCTACCTTCCTACCTACCTATTAGAATAGATATGTTACCAGTCAGCCAAACCAAGTATTTAAAAGAATAATGCTTTATTAATATGTTTATTTCATAAATTGTTGATATTTTTAAAATTCTTAAATAATTTTTTTTTCTATAAAAAGTTAGGATGGCTTTGCTGCCCCCATGCCTCGCCGCCTTTGTTCTGGGAACAAAATGAATACCCGCTAGGATCGAGCCTGCAAGCAGATTGGCACATCCAGAAATATTTATTGCACTTATAGAAAATTAGATTTTGAAATTAGGTACAATACATTTTAAGAGTCAGATATAGTGACGTCTGCTTTTGTCATAAAAAGTTTTAGTTAATTTTGAACGGGAAGGCTTAAATTTATAAAGTACTTGTGTTATTTTTGTTTAATTCTTCTTCTTATCGTAATGTAAAGGATGCAATACCAAAATTAATTACCGAGAGTAATTAACTCCAAAGTGAGTGCGTGTGGGTCGAATTCTGTTCCATAAGCAGGTGTGATGTTAAATTAATTATAAAAGCATGTGAAATTAGAACAGTAGCAAATCAAAGGGCGGTAAATGAAATTTCCACCTGCTTACACAGAGAATGACCATGTAACTAGATACAGGGTCAAATATTCCGTAATCCGACGCCACGGGTTCGGTCTACAGTAAACAAATCTCTCCGTAACTCGAGCTTTGGACGCTCTGCTGTCGATGGAGAAGCAAAGAGTAAATACTCGGATGTGCAGTTTATTACTGCTATTAAATAACAATCGCTCTGTGATCGCATTTCACACAGATTGTCATGGACAGCAGGAGTGACTCACAAAGACAATGCCTCTGTCATTCAACATGGAGGAATGTAATATGTAACTATCTACAACAAAAATGACTAACGTGGTTTTATCAAAAATAACGAAAATTTGTATTCGTTTAAAAAATAATAATTTTTTCGTGAAAATTAATATTATATAATTACTTATTTCCGGTTGCAGAAACGTTCATCAACGCTTTGTTCATTTAACGGATCATTAAAACGACAAATGCAACCCTATTTTTTTAGCAACAATGATTTAAATGTCATATAGGATACTGATTCGAATTTGTTCATTTTGACAGTCCGTTAATTAAACAAAGCTTTGATGAACGTTTCTGTAACCAGGTATTAGACTTTCATGGCCGGCGTCTACAACAGGCTGATTTTTCTGGGTTCCGGCCTTTATAGTATGTCCCATTAGATATTGCACTTATGTCAACGTTTTTTCCAATCTGCAAAATACTTGTAACACTAACATTTAATAGTATATTAAAGAACGTGTAAGTAAATGTTTCTTTCGCACTTGTCAATTACACAAATTTTGACGCGTGCGAAAAAAACATGTCTTATAAAATGAGTTCTTTGTACTATTTTTTATATTTTGCGCCTTCTACAATAACATTTACTTACTCAATTTGTGATTATATTGTAACCATTTATACATTTTCATGTAAATAATCTTCCCTAAATAAAAAAAATACTAATTATTTCGACATTATATTATTAAAATGAATTGTCAATTAACTAAAAATAAATTAGGTGAAAATGGGTTAAAGACACATCATCTAGTACCAACCGTCTAAAACAAAAAATTGCGTATCGTAATGACTTCATTATGAACGCAAAATATAAAAAGGTATTTTTTGAAGAAAAACTATTTTGAGCTTCTAGTAAAGTGCCATTTCCGGTTATCCGATTTTCATCAAAATCTAATGGGCTCTTTCCATTACAGAAAAAGTTCGAAATACAAGATTTCAAATTTTTTTGAATGATAGTATTTGAGTTAGATATACAGACACATACACACGTACCACATACACACACAGACATCATCGTGAAAATGTTAAAATTGGATTCTAGAGACCTTAAAACGTGGTCATTTACCTAAATCGCGATATGCGATTTTTAGCACGATCCCTATACCTCCCTTACCAAGGGTAGCGAGAGGTAAAAATCGCCGAGCCTGTCAAAATACGTACAGTTAATAGGTTTGTTCCTACTGCTAATCCGGACTGCTATATCTACTTCAGACATATGCGCATTTAAAACTATCGTTCCAACCGATTTTTGTATAGTCCATTGGACTGTGTATGTTCATTCCTACAGACTTTTAACGCATAGATAAACGCAGCTGCGCACTGTCACATCTCACATCCAACCACTGGTCTGTGCTGTATGTACCGTTTGTCAACACAAGCTCATCACAATATCCCGCGCGTTGCGTAGAAAATATCGAAGCATAAACTGTGATTGTTTATGTTTTCATAAGTGAACATAAAGAGTGATTTGGAATTTGAATCTGAATTTGATATTTGGCCAACCCCGAATAAAAAACAGTTATTATTTACGTGTGTAATATAATAAATAGTTAATTTTTGTATTTAGATAATTTATTGTCTTATATTTTTTCTGCAGAGGAGTCAACGCATCCAAAAAGTCGTGTGGAAACAAACCTATTATACACGGTGGTTACTTGGACGACGCAACATAGGCGTTTCAATGGTAAAATCTTAACATGTAGTTATTTGCTCACCTAATTAGTTTAGAGCAGAATTGTATTTCGGTTTTTGCTACAGAAAAATATACTGCATCCGAATATGTTATTCTTTATAATTTTTCAATTTCCAGAACCGTAAATATAGTCAAAAACAATAATAACATTTCTGTAAAAATCATTGAAAACATGTAACAAAAATTTAAACAAAAGCGCAAACATCTGTCCTAGATTCTTCATTCTTGACGTTTAAATTTATTTTCAAAACGAGGAAAATGAAAACACCTTTATTGTAATTGATGGCAACAATGCAACTGTTATTACAACAATGTTTTTGAAGACAATGAAATTATAGATTTCTTTAGGGTTTAAACGTGAAGAATATATGACAGATGTTTGCGCTTTTGTTTAAATTTTTATTCCATTGCATCAATGATTTTTGCAAAAATGTTATTGTAAAGTGGAACGCCCGCTGTCGCAGCCGCTGTCGCCACGGCCGTCGCAGCCGCGCCGGTTTCACCGTAGCAATGAACGAGTGTCTATTTATAGCGATGACGCAATCGCGCTAGCAGCCGGGCGAGGTAAACAGACGAGTCTCGACATGTTTAATTACTTGCGGTTGCCTGAACCTTTTGTGTTCATAGTTATTATGCGGTCGAACATTCTAGAGCTTTTCTAGAAGATAATGGCAGCTGTATAGAAGGTACGTAGCTATGCTCGCGAGTTGGTTAGTTACATACAGAGTCATTGGGACACATGGAATGTTAGAGAGTAAAGTGTGAGAAGCACAGCAGTATCGTAGTGAACGTATGCAGTTGGTGTCGAATAGGTACTCGGGAAGTTACTGGGATATTGAGATAGCTGTGGATGTGAATACTCGGTAGTGTTGACGGGTATTGAAAAGCTATAGTGTACAAGGACAGTAACGGCGAGTCAGGAAGTTACTGGTATACCGGGATAGCAGTTAAAGAGAATACTCGGTAGTTTGAAGAGTATTGGGAAGCTAGGTATTCGAGGATAGTAACGGCAAGTGGAAGTGAATACTCGGCAGTGGTGTTGAAGAATTGTAGCATACGGACAATCGGTGATACTGAGGCTGTGGAAGTTAGACAAAGAGTTACATGAATAGACAGATAGTGTTGTGAAAGAGGTGACTTCTGTCCGAGCAGTTGAATATATAGACGCTGCTGAGTCAGTTGAGAATATAGACGCTGTGGAGGTCGGTAGGCGGAAAGTTGAACATGATATAAGTATATAGTGATATAAATATAGTGACATAAATATCGCATAAACAGTCTACATGAGTCTGCAACAGACCGGCAGTCTAAGATTGGAACGCGTAGTGGAAATAACTAATTAGTAATATCGTCGAAATAAATAGTAGTGTTAATTGGTTAAATAAATAGCGTTAGTGTTAGTGTTATCTAGTTAATTATAGTTTTAGTCTTATTTAGTTTTTAATAATTGTTTAATATTAGTAATAGTAACTTTCATTACAGTTTAATAAACACTTAATTTTAATTAATAATAATAGTCTAATATTTACACTTCATCCAAATAAATAAAAACGTTACATTATTATGGTTTTTGACTATTTTTACGGTTCCGGATATTGAAAAATTAGAAACAATAGCATATTCGGATCCAATATTTTTTTCTGTAGCAAAAATCTAAATACAATTTTACTATAAAATAATTAGGGGAGTAAGTAATTGTATCTAAGATTTTACCATTGAAACTACTATGCTGCGTCGTCCAAGTCACTACACTGTATACGTGTCTAATTAGAATGAATACACTTGCTGATATATCTGCATTTGTCATATAACCACAGATTTAATTATAATATAGAACAGAAATTCCAATTATAATTATTGTTTAACAAAAATTGTAACAATATTTGCTATATTATATAGAGTACACCTAATGAATATTGAATTAATTATGAAGGAAAATCACTGTACTCTTCAGCAAATATCAATTAAAGTAAACATCCATTGCGTGTTAAATTATAGCTTATTTATTAAACTATATTTGTATAGTAAATAATAGCATATTACTATTTATTTAAACGCGGTGTTTGTGTTGTAATTGATAATGCTGGGTATTGTATGATGAATGCTTTTTGAAAGCACACAGCCATTTTACAAGTTTGAATGAAATTCTGTTTACAATGCTTGAAAGCTTCAAATAAAATATTTTATACTTTTGTGCGAAGGTAAAGTAAGAAATGATGTATGTATTTTTCACATCGTACATGGCAAGTGTGAGAATAGAAATAGTTTATTCTATTTGATTTACATTATCGATACAATACTGATATAATGCTGTAACCATTTTATTAATTTATTTATTTATTATTATATAGATAACCAACAGTCACGGGCCAATAATAGGGTCCCACGAAAAAAATTAGCAAACATAAGAGACAGTTACACATGAAAGATGAAACATGTCAACATGCAAAAATTTTGAGTTATATATAGTCATAATTCTGCTTACCGGCAAATTCTTATTGTTATTAGTGTTACTAAGCGCAACAAAAAAAAATCTGATGTGGCCAGCACATTACCTTCCGTCAGTTATATGAGGTATTTACGAAAATTCTACCGGTGAACTGTTACCGGTAAACAGCTTTTTATTAGGTTGTAGCTACCGGAATCGATATTTTAAGAACGCAAGTGGTAAACAGGGTAGATCCATAACCTATGAAAAAATTTAAAACATGTTAAAAATTTGACGTAGTTAACAAACTGAGCAGAGTCCTACTTTGAACACATTTCCAATTTTACCACGCGCGCTTCGCTTTGCATCACTACCTCTTTTTGAGATTAGATTCTTCATGAATCCGGTAGATGAATCTGGTACATATTGTACAATTTTCGAACACGGTAATTTTTTACCACTCGTGTTTTCGAACACAGTCGGTAGATGCGGTATCTATCGGTAGAATTTTCGCAAATGCGTATGTATTTTCTATAAAATCCATACAGAAAGTTCCTTGCAAAAGATTCTAAATTTCTTGTATGTACATTACCTTTCGACAGTTCCATACAGAAAGTTTCGAGCAAAAAGTTCCTATATTTCGAGTAAAATTATAACACAAATATATTACAAATATGTCAGTTGCACTTGACACTGACATCTTTCAATCAGAATTTTCTTGATATAGTAGCTGTTTCTAGCATAGCTGGCTAATTTATGAAATTTAATTTCTTTATAATTTTATAACTCTATATCCATTTAATATGAAATATAAAATGCAATCAAATCGTATCGAGAAAACAATGTTCTTTAATATTTATAATAACATTAAATGTGAAAAAATGATATTTAACATGGTTTTTTCAAGAAAAACTGTTAAAATCTTCAAATGAGGGTACTTCCGGTTAACCAATTATAACCAAAATCTAATCAGCTCGAAGAGGAATACGAAAGAATTATAAATTTTGGAATTGTAGTTTTAAAATTATCTTAGATGAAAATTTTATTACACCCACACCCATACAGACATCATCGTAAAAATAGTAAAATCGTATTCTAGGGACCTTAAAACGTGCTTATTAATTAAAGACTCACCGCCGAATTTTTTGACCAAAGACAATACCTAAAGGTGACGGAAGGTAATAAGTAATTTGATCTTGTTTGTTGGATACATAAAATGATATACTAAATTATTTGTATACAGATGGTTATTGAAAATTTTATATAAAAATAACATATCCACAACAATCCTTCAATTTTCAATAGATAACATGTGAAAATGTTAGAATAATTTTCAATGTTAACAGGAGATTTAAAACAAATATATCTAACAAATTTTTTCTGAACACTTTCTAATACCATAATGTTTCTACTGCGGAACAAGGATTCCAAACCACATAGGGATATTCAAGTTTAGATCTCACAAGAGAATTAAAAGGCAGATAATGGTACTAGTCTTTAATTGTGCTTTTTTCCTGTAGCGTAGAATTATTAATAACATAATCATAAGCGATAGTTTCACGGTTCCTAGTGTAATTTAATAATTACACTTACGAAGGGGTAGATGTAAAACAACTGCGACTACCATGGATAACATCGAAAAAATACATCGAATGACACTGGATGTCCGTCAAATCAAAGTTGAAGTTGTTGAAAATGTGAACCGGCTGATTTATTATTTGGTTTGGGCCAGTATATGTAAATTTCAAAAGAATGACGTGTAAAATATTTTACGGTTTGCATGCACTATGTGTGAAACCCTCTTGCAAGATTTTGTGCAAAATTTAGTGCTTAGTGTTGCTGTAAAATAAATTTATAAAGCAGTCTGCATGAAATAATAATTTTAAGCTTATAAGTATAAAAACATTTATACCCCCTGAAAATTACTTCTCCTATAAAATATATTTGAAGATTTTACATTTTCCAAAGTAATTTTTGATGAAACTACTCTATATTTATGTATGTAGACGCTATTCTCGTTTTATGCCTTGAATTTTACAGTGAATGCAAATTCATGTTTTAGTAAAAATTTTACGGTGGTGTATGGGCGCAAGCAGACGAGATTCTTGCGTTATTTGCTCTGCAAGCTGCATTTACATTCGAGCAAGTGCAAAGTGCCGGGCGGGACGGTTTCGGATGAGAGGAGCTTCAATTTGTATTTCCGATAGCCCAGACAGTCTTTAGGTATTCATAGCCAATGCCAATATTATTAATATTTGTACTAATTATATCAAATTAAACACTGATAGCTTCCATATTAATATGATCAAATTATTCAGCCGGAAATCTGTGGTTGACCGAAAAGTATATACCTAAATCAATATGACAAAATTGAGATTACACTGCAATCACAAACGTAGTTAAATATTATTTAATAAAATAATTTCACTCATTTTATACACAAATTTATCTGTTTTTTACCTTCCGTCACCTTTAGGTAAGGAAGGTATTGTCTTTGGTCAAAAAATTCGGTGGTGAGTTTTTGATGAATAAGCACGTTTTAGGGTCCCTAGAATACGATTTTACTATTTTTACGATGATGTCTGTATGTGTGTGTGTGTGTGTGTGTGTGTGTGTGTGTGTGTGTGTGTGTGTGTGTGTGTGTGTGTGTGTGTGTGTGTGTGTGTGTGTATGTATGTGTGTGTGTGTGTGTGTGTATGTATGTGTGTGTGTGTGTGTGTGTGTGTGTGTGTCTGTGTGTGACAAAATTTTCTAATGCGATAACTCTAATACTACAATTCCAAAAATTATAATTCTTTCGTATTTCTCTTCGTTACATCCATGTGAAGAGCTGATTAGATTTTGGTTATAATTGGTCAACCGGAAGTACCCTCATTTGAAGATTTTAACAGTTTTTCTTGAGAAAACTATGTTAAATATCATTTTTTCACATTTAATGTTATTATAAATATTAAAGAATTATTTATTCTCTATACGATTTGAATGCATTTTGTACTTCATATTAAATGGATATAGAGTTAAAAAATTATAAAGAAATTAAATATCATATATATTAGTCAGCTTTGCTATAACTCTGGAAACAGCTGCTACATTAAGAAAATTCTGATTGAAAGGTGTCAGTGTCAAGTGCAGTTGACAGTATGTTTATGTTATAATTTTATTGGAAATATAGGATCTTTTGTTAGAAACTTTCTGTATGGAATTTGTATAAAATACATACAACTGCCTTAAGGTAATGTACAAGAAATATAATCTTTTGCAAGGAACTTTCTGTATGACATTTATATAAAACTGACGGAAGGTAATGTGCTGGCCACATCAGATTTTTTCATTATAGAATAAAACAGCGTGGAAATAAAAAAATGGCAATAATTGACAAAATTTTGCTTTGTTTTTTAACAAAAATCTGTTGTCAATATGTGAATTTCAAAAACTAGTAATTTTTACTTCCCGCTACCCTTGGTAAGGGAGGTATAGGGATCGAGCTAAAAATCGCATATCGAGATTTTGGGAAATGAGCACGTTTTAAGGTCCCTAGAATTCAATTTTAACATTTTCCCGATGATGTCTGTGTGTATGTGTGTATGTGTATTTGGATCCTCCACTCTAACTCAAATACTATCATTCAGAAAATTTTGAAACCCTGTATTTCGAACTTTTTCTGTAATAGAAAGAGCTCATTAGATTTTGGTGAAAATCGGATAACCGGAAATGGCACTTTACAAGAAGCTCAAAATAGTTTTTCTTCGAAAAATACCTTTAAATGTTATTTTTTCTAGATTAATGTTATTATAAAAATTAAATTAATAAAGTTTCGGACTAGCAGTCTTACAATTTTATTCTCGCCGACGTTTCGACTATACAATAGTCTTCCCCAGGGCTAGAATGGTCCAGTTGAAGGAAAATATTAATAATATTTGTGTAAACAACAGCTTTACGGTTACCATTTAAAAAAAAATTGTATTCAGCAAAGTTTATTTTAGTCATCAAGGAGAAGTTTTTTTATTAATTGACGATTTTCACTCTATGATCTGTGATTTTTAACTATTTATTTATATTTTTAAATGTCCGTTTTTTATGTATCTACGCTTATCCACATTTGTATATTTTCCTTCAAATGGACCATTCTAGCCCTGAAGAAGACTATTGTACAGTCGAAACGTCGGCGAGAATAAAATTGTAATATTAACTGCTAGTCCGAAACTTTATTAATTCCATGCCTAACACAGTCGAACATCGGTTTTTGAATAAAAATTAAAGATTATTCAATTTTCAGATTTGCATTAATACTTTTTCTATGTATTTTATGGATAAATTTATAAAATTATCTTTAATTTAAATCCCAGAGCTTACGCTTTAAACAAACAAAACGCAGTTATTCAAATGTATGTAACTGACAGATAAATGTCCCTATCAAAGAACTAATCATTTCAACTAATATTAGTAACGTTTTAAAAATAAAAAAATAGATAGAACAATAGAAAAGGAATTCAATACAGTTTCCAGCATAAGTAAATATGTAGGTATGTATTTAGATTTATAAAAATTAACGATTCACAAAAACATTTAAGCTAATCCTCATTTTTGGATTAGTGAATTCTATTCTATCCCGGTATTTGAAATTTAATCTTCATTTTATTATAGCTCCGGTGGCTCAATGGTTATAGCAACGCCTAATGTCATGAGTGCCCTCGAGGCTCTGGGTTCGAATCCCACTAAGGCATGGATGTGTGTGTGTGAATGTGAACCCACTCTGTAATTGGAATTTAATCTTGTTGAGGGGTTTAAAAACAGGTAGTTACTTGGATTAGATTAGACTATATTTTAAGAAATAAACTGTCAAAATTAGAGTAAAAATCTCTAATCCAAAAATAAGGATTAACTTAATCTTTTTTGTGCATCTCAACAGATACATTTTTGTTGGGTAATAACTGTTGTACTAATTGCACTAAAATTTTGAAACTTGATGTGAGGATACTACTTATTTAGATACATATTTATGCTTTTTTTGTTTCTGTCCCTCAGGCAGAGGCGTGTCAAATGGGGAAACCTTTTTCAACGTTAATAGAATTACCACCCATTAAAAAAATAATAAGAAGAGTGGAAACACCCTGTATAATATTATCATTTCTTCATTGCAAACAGTAAGAAATAAAAATAATAAATTTGACTATGTTTAAACTGTTGATATAAAAAATGGATAGAAAATTGTAAACACTCAACGCTTCTTGAAATGATCAGACAGCTTTATCCATCAATAATTGATGAATCCCCCGTGAGGTGTAAAACATCCATTAGATGCAGACAACATATAATTTCTTATGTATTGTATCCAATATGATAGAACACAAACAAACACATCCATCGTACCCTGTATGCGCATTGTGGATATTTGCATGTAATAAATATTTGATGTGGTTAATAAGGGAGTAATTAACGATAATATAACAACGGAACATGTACACGTCTTCATTTGCATGTGCTTTAGGGCCGTGTAGGATATACGTACACTCCGTATAGTACGTGTAGAGCAGTCGAGAAGCGCTCACTATCAGAATCAATGTCCGTCTGTAAATACGCTAGGCTTGCTTTGACTGCGCCGCCGTAAAAGCAAACCAGGAATACGTCCGTAGAAATTCGACCGGAGAAATTCGACCAAGAAGGTTTCAGTTCTCAATTATTTTTTCGAAATCAGCTGAAGTTACCTTAGATCGAATAGTTATTTATGTAATAAGTTGCGAAAGAAATGTGTTTTAAGCACGCCTCGTAGAATAGCACGTCTAGTGCTTAAAACACGATTTCGCAACGTATTCCATACAAAAAAAAACTATACTAGCGTTTTAAAACAGATTATTTATATTTATTCTCAAATGTCAACATTTTGAATTTTTCAAAATTTAAAAGTAGGCAGGCATCAGTTTCATCTTTTTGTTGCTATGGACTTCAATATGTTGTTTAATAAACATTGATGTCAACGTGCTCGGTGTATAATTTTTCTTGAGAATTTTTGGTAATAAATTTACTTAAAATGAGTGACTCAGAGATTGACTCTGATATTGAAAATGGTGCAGAGGCTGCATTGGTTATACTGGTTCCAGGAAAATCAAAAAAATTGTATGAAGAAACTTATTACAAAAAATTTGACAGTTGGTGTGCAGAGCAAAACGCTGGGCACATTACAGAAAAGGTAGTTTTAGCCTATTTTTCGAAATTATCATGCATTTATAAGCCATCCACTTTATGGAGTAATTACTCTATGCTTCGAACTATGATATACCTTAATAAAAATGTGGATATAAGTAAATTTACCAATCTTATTGCATTCTTAAAAAGAAAAGCTAGTGGATATAAGCCTAAAAAATAAAAAATATTCATTAAGCAAGAGATAGTTCGTTTCAGGATGGAAGCTGATGACAAGGATTATTTATTGGCAAAGGTTGTGTTAATTGTTGGAATCTATGGGGCATGTCGCCGGGAGGAACTTACGTTTTTACGTGTAGGAGATATTGAAGATTCTACTTCTTTCATAAAAATTAATATTCCAAATACTAAAACGAATATTTCACGACTTTTTATGATACCTGAAGGGTTCATCGATGGAATCAACTGTTTAGCAATGTTTCGCAAGTACGCACAACTTCGACCTACCCATACTGAACATCAACGGTTTTTTCTAACCTACAGAAATTTTAAGTGTTGCACGCTTCCTGTAGGTAGAAATACCATAGGTGATATACCTAAAAAAATTGCAGAGTTCCTCAGCCTCCCAACTGCTAAAGAATATACCGGGCGTTGCTTTCGGCGGTGTTCTGCAACATTTTTGGCTGATTCGGAAGCAGACATTACAGTGCTCAAGCGACATGGAGGGTGGCGTTCAAGTTCTGTTGCTGAAGGCTATACGTTGAAAAAAAAATAACATCAATTAAAAAAATAAAAATTGTCGACAAAGAATCAGATTTCAGCAGCACATCTACTTCAGTTTCTACCCACATTGAAGTTAACCAAGAAGAAGTATTAAAAACGACATCAAATGTTCCATTTAGTAATTTAAGTAATTGCGTTGTAAATATTTATCATAATTAAACAGTTATAATAGGTATTTAGTACTTTTACTTTTACGCATTAAACTGTCATTTTTAAGCACTAGTGCTTAAAAGTACTTCATTTAACAACGGAAATGACAATCGAAAAGTTGTTATAATACGCTAGTATAAAAATATAATTTTATTTACAGATATTATAAATACATAAACAGATCCCTGTGCCTATGTATTTTTATATTATATTAAAAGAGGTGGTCTCCTGTGGATCCCTGTACTGCGACCTGCAGTTCTATTATACCCTCCAGATTTACTCTTATTCTAGGAGTCCTGTTTGTTTAATAAACTCCAGGGTTTTCTTCAGATCTAAATCTTTTAGCATACCCTGCTAGATCTTTTCTGCCTTCAGGATATTATATCTGCTGCTAGTAAAGGCTTCACAGTGACATATAAGGTGCTGAGGGGTTTCTTCCTCTTCACCACACCCCCTGCATGTTGGTTCTTGTGTTATTCCCATCGTGTGCAGGTGTTTGTGTAGTAGACAGTGTCCTGTTAGGAGTCCTGTTATTAATCTAACGTCTTGTTTGCTCATTAGGAGTAAACGTTCCGTTCTTTTTTTATTTTCATAACGATGTACACATATTTTTGACAGTGGCATAGGTGGCATACAAATATTTTTGACAGGGACATTTATGTGTCAGTTACTAACATTTGAATTTCTTGCCGTGAAGTAGTTTGATCTGAGATTTTTAACATCATATTATTTTATATGCATTTCTTTATCTCTAAATCTATAGAAGATATAATAATGAATTTTTATTTATCGAATAAAGAATTTAACGTTCTTTAATATAAGTATTTACATAAATTTTCGATAAATAATATTTAGATGATTTTTTTTCTTGTAACTACTACTTCCAGTTGTCCAATTGTTACCAAAACTTAATCAACTCTTCCCATTATTGTTAGATTGAGAAATCCGTAGTTAAAAATGTCTTATAGTATTTGAGAAATCGTGGATCCAACATACACATCCACATACACACACACAAACACACACACACACACACATATATATATATATATATATATATACGCGGACATCATCGTAAAAATGTTATAATCGGATTCTAGGGACCTTAAAACGTGCTTATTCACTAAAATCTGGATATGCGATTTTTAGCATGAATTCAATACCACTCTGAAGGCCTGTGTCCACGATGCTAGAAATCGTTCCGAGTTCTCGATCACATTTTTTGATCATAAACATTGAACTTGTACGACTACAGATGTCAGGTTGATCGAATTTATGAAGTTAGTTTCAGCCATTTCTACCAATACTAAAAACTAATAAAAATAAAAAATAAAAATTATCCCGGCACTAAGTAAATTAAATTTTTACAACGGATATATTAATTTATTTATAAGTAATTATTTATAATCAATATAAAAAATGAGTAGAACTATGTAATATTTTATAGCCTTATCATTTTCAAGCTTAACAAACATCAAACGTCAAGATTTTAAATTGGTAACAGTTAAATGAAATTAGCAACTTATATGAAAAAATGGGACAGAACGCATTTTTCCATTTTAGTTTTCTATTCGACTTTTGCGTCCGAGTTGGTATTATGCACGATCCGAGTTATCGAATTGCAGACTATATCCGAGAACTCGGATCCATTTCTAGGATCGTGGACACAGGCCTTTAGCGAGAAGTAAAAGTGATATAGGAAACACATTAACAGCATGAACAACAGCTGGCATGGACGCTAGCAAATCCTCGAATAAACCAAAGAAATAATTATGAATAATAAACGCAACGGAAATAAAATAGCTCAGGAAGATCGCAAGACAAACACAATGGGGCAAGCAAAGAAATGGAAACTTAAGGAGGATGACAAATCAATAACTGGACATAGTAGATAACCAAAATAGAATAGAAGCAACTAGACTTTCTCGGACACATAGTGAGCATGAAGCTGGAAATATAAATAAAAATAAGGGAAGAAGAAGATCGAGGAAAACAAGGGAAAGAAGAATAGCAGAACTCAGAAATAAAAGAGGTAGAAAATTGGAAGAAAAGAAAATATGGCAATGGACATCTATCTAAAAAGTGGAAGAAATGGATTAAAAATTAACCTTGAGAAAAGAAATTACACATCTTACTACGGGTATCAAAGACTTGCAGAAGAAGAAGAAGAAGAAGAAGAAGAAGAAGAAGAAGAAGAAGAAGAATTTAATTTCCGCTGGTTTAAATTCTTGCTTCCTAATCCGAAGTCACAATCTGAGTCCGAAGCGTAAAAGTGTGTCATTTAAGTATGTTTAGAAATGTGAACAATAGAGGATTACAGCTCAATCGAATTAAGAGAAATTAGTAAAAAATAGTGAAAGTATATGCTTAATAATGAAATAAAGTGATATAATTGAAATACTTCAAAAATAAGGGGGTTTCTGTTTTAGCAGCTCGACCTTCATTTGAAATCCATTTATATTATTTTGATTGGCGACTCAAAGACTACCTATAAATATATAACGAATACCGAGTTAGGAGCGGAGCCTACTACCAATGGAAGTAGAGAAATTCAAATAGCGGAGGCGGTGCTATCAGTCTAGTAGTGCAATTCTCAAACAGTTTTTATTTGAATATAAATATTTTGCATTAAACTTAATAATTTAAATACATTTCCAATTATAAATCATGTCGACTTGTACAGTATAATAATATTCATTTATTTTTTATAAATATAATTCAGAAATAGTATATATTTCAAGAACATTTAGGTCCACGAAGAAAATAGTTTGATATAAAAACTTATATACGTGGCGTCACATCTATATTTTCAAATTTCGGAGGACTATAACTCGCTTATTAATAAGAATTTTTCACTGGATTTTCACCGACAGTCTTAGTTTTACTTATACGTTCAGATGAAATTATAAAAAAAGGTGGAATCCCCTATTGTTTCTCGGTGCGAATTTCCCCGTACGAATTCCGTTTCACGTCGTCCATCGTAAGGTTCGCGTTGTCTTTGAGTCGCCGCCTGGTTATCTACGACTGCAAGAGTCAAACAATTACCCATACTCGTTAATTAGCCAACTGAGAGTGAACACTTGCTCAATTGCGCAGTGCATAACCAAGCAACGCATTGCTATTGCCGGTAGCTAAACCACTATACTTAACCAAGGAGCCGAGAAATGCTTTTTATTAAACAATGTCTTAAGGGTGTCACAAGATATAATTTATACTACCATTATATTCAAGGGGAAACCTACATTTTTGTATGAACGCTGCTTTATAATAAGTTTTGTTGTGTTTATTTACAAAGAAACATTGTTAATTAAAAGCAGAATAAGAGAAGTGCTTATGTTCAGAGTTCATACAACATTTGAATTCAAAGAGATATTAGTTTAAAAAAAATATTATTCAAAATTCAACAAGAATAGTATAAGTACAATTACTCAAATATTTTATTCACAATCGGTTAGTAATATGACGATTTCTGACTTTAAAAATGTTGGGAAAATAGTTGTTCCAACCTCGAGGCGGAAAATAGCTGCCCCCCGCTTTGAGAGATCAATGCATTTCAGTGATGGGTATTTACATATAAACAAAGCTTCTTTACAATTTTATGATAAAAATCTGATGTGGCCAGCACATTACCTTCCGTCAGTTATATGAGGTATTTACGAAAATTATATCGGTGAACTGTTACCGGTAAACGCTTTTTATCAGGTTATAGCTGCCGGAATTTAAGAACGCAAGTGGTAAACAGGGTAGATCCATAACCTATGAAAAAATTTAAAAATTTAAAACAGGTTAGAAATTTGACGTAGTTAACAAACTGAGCAGTCCTACTTTGAACACATTTCCACTTTTGACGCGCGCATCACTACCTTTTTTTGAGATTCGATTCTTCATGAATCCGGTAGATGGATCTGGTAGATAATGAACAATTTTCGAACACTCAGCTGATTTCGACATGGTTGTCAACGTGACGTGCACGTACTCTATAGCAACGAACATGGTTTGTTTAATTAGTGCGCGTCAACTTTTATGCATAGTGTACTCCTGCAAACCCTAAAATCTAATTCCTAAAATAATAATAATAATTTATTGCCTAACAGTTTTACAAACCAGTTACAGGACAAAATACTAGAACAATAAAAGATACGTAAAAAATAGCAATTACAAATAAAGATGAATTACATAAATATGTCATTATAATGCAGGTTGGCACATCGGCACATGACAGTAATAGGAGCCCGTTGTAGAACATCCGTATGGGATTGGGGAAGATAAAATGTTATGGGGAACCTGGAGGCCTGACGTGGAACGTTGATCTGGACACACGAAAGGAAGTATGGTACATCCTTCTCGTCCCGTAGTAGGAGCTACAGGAATCTGGCATATCTCAACTCTCTCTTAGACTTCAGGGACGTCATATTGTGGCGCTCAAGAAGAGATTGCTGGTCTAGGTGGATAGATTCTATCTAGCCTACAGGCTAAAAAATTTTAAAAACCTGCGATGAACGCGATCAAGTGTTAGTTGTTGATATTCATAAAGAAGGGTCCATATTAAGTGAGCGTATTGAAGTTTACTCATGACGTAAGGAAACTACAGCGACTTAATGGCATGAGTATCGTGAAACATGTTTGTTGATCGAATAATATAACCGAGCATTTTATTAGCTTCTTTAGAAGCAATGCTGAAGTTGGAAGAAAATGTTACGCCCCAATCCTTAAATGATTTAACATTATCAAGAACTGAACCATACATATTGTGTGGGAAAGTAATGCTATTTTTTTTTGTTAGTGTAAGAAACAACACAGCATCCTAAATAATGACGTTATTTAGGGTATATAAATTTAGGATTTAGATGTTAGGGTGATAAAAATGCAACATTTGACACAGCCTAAACACCGTATATGAACAAAATGGTTAAATGTCGTTATTTATATCTCTGGTTAAACTGCCTGTTAACATAGCTGTCAGTTAAAACGAAAAACGCTTCAAAAAATTGACACACGTATAATTTTTGCAACTATAATATTGTTATATTTTTAGTTTTTACTGACACTTTTATCAATTGAAATTGTTGTATAGGGAAAAAAGTAATAGCTATATGTAGAACTTCGCATCAAATGAAAATGTCAGTTGATGCGAAGACAAAAAACATTGTTTGTTTTTCTAAATGAAGTAGTAATTACTATCGGAAAAATGTATCGGCCTGAAAATTATTGAAAAGTAAACAAATAATTTCTCTTTTTTGATTAAAAATTGTTTGAAAAGTTTATCGAAACAAGAGTTTTTGCGAGCCACGAATTAAACTATAAAGCAATAGTGACATAGCGTAATGAAAATCAAATATATAATTAAAATATCTGCTGTTGTCATGAATGAAATTTAATGCAGGCTGCATATGACAAATATCCCTTAAATTCACAAGTGTGCAAATGGATAAAATGGAACTATCTAAATAGAGCTTTTCCGTGACATAAAATATTTCAGGAGATATGAAAGATTGGGATATCATGAATAAATGTAATTAAGAGTGAAGTTAGCAAGTAGTGCAGATGAAGATAAATGAAATGTCCAGACGGAAGGTGCATCGCTCTTACAAATCTAAATTAAATTTATACAAAAATAGTAATGGATGGCACCAGAATTCCATTAGTACCTAGTATGTTATAAATTTCTATGAATAATGGCAATTTCCAACTGTAATTTATTATCAACAAACTCGAATCTGTATAATTTACTCGTATTTTGTGATACTACCATCACTAATTTTAATAACTGTTACTGTCGCTTTAAATTAGAATTATTAAAGTCTGATGTATTTTAATATGTATCTGATAAACAAATCACCACAAAAACGATAGTTTATATTAATTAATTACTCTGAATGATACCGTTGGGAATAATTTTAAATGTCTGTAAAGACCACAGTTCTACATTTAGATATAAATAATGGATATACTTGTAAGCTTCTTACATTCTTAGACCTGATCAAACTATGCTACCCTTGGTAAGGAAGGTATATGGATCGTGCTAAAAATCGCATATCGAGATTTTGATAAATGACCACGTTTTAAGGTCCCTAGAATCCGATTTTAACATTTTCACGATGGTGTATGTGTGTGTGTGTGTGTGTGTGTGTGTGTGTGTGTGTGTGTGTGTGTGTGTGTGTGTGTGTGTGTGTGTGCGTGCGTGCGTGCGTGCGTGTGTGTGTATGGATCCTTTACTCTAACTCAAATACTATCATTTAACCTTGTATTTCTACCTTATTCTAATATGGGAAGAGACCATTAGATTTTGGTGTATATCAGATAACCTGAAATGACACTTTATTTGAAGCTCAAAATAGATTTTCTTCGAAAAATACCTTCAAATATTACTTTTTGAATATTTGTGTTATTCTAAAAATTAAAGATTATTAAATTTTCTACAGATTTGTATAAATACTTTTTTCTACAAACACTATTAAAAATTGAATTTTTAACACGGCGTACCTAAATTAAAAATGCGATATTTTAATTCTAGTGTTAAAAGTAAATTGCCTTGGTAATGACGAATGGAACGACAAATCGACATGTTTGACATATGTCAAATTTTTTTTACAAATTATAATTACAGTCAATATACAAATGTTTAAAGGTTGAAACATTTAAAAAACCGTTTTTTAAATGTTCCAACCTTTAAACATTTGTATATTGACTGCAACTATAATTTTTATGTTGCTTTTATAGACATGTAAGTTTTATAACCTTATTGGTTCTTGTAAAAATTGTGTAATATCTGTATTCATTCTCCTGTAGATCCCTGAAGAAGGCAACTGTGTTGCCGAAACGTCGGAGTTGTCAAAATAAATAAATCCTGTTGACGATATCCCGAAGATTTTTAATCCTCATAATTCTCCACAGTCGATCAATTTTCTCTTATAATAAACATTATGTTCGTATTGAAATAATTTGGTGACCAGAATTTAGTGTTTCGTCTCTTTATTATAGTTATACGATTGCAAATACATGGAAAACGGTGCTATTGGTGCGAACTTGTCTCTTGTAGTTAAACAGTTACGTAAATACGTAGTGCGCAAGCGCTTATTTTCATAGCGAGACTTTCGCGAGACTCTCGTGCGAGAACGAGATGAGACCCAAAAAATTTGATGTGGCCAGCACATTACCTTCCGTCAGTTCTATGTATTTTGTACAAATTTCATACGGAAAGTTCCTTGCTAAATTAAATATTCTATTTCTTGTACAATACCTTCCGGCAGTTGCATGTATTTTATGCAAATTTCATACAGAAAATTATTATTTTGTGACGTTTTCTATATACAGTGTAATGTATCTGCAGATATTAAAGATTTATTATTATTATATTAGTTGTAGGTATTTTATACAAATTCCATACAGAAAGCAAAAGATCCTATATTTCCAGTAATATTATAAGATAAACACACTATGTCAATTTCACTTGACACTGACATCTTTCAATCAGAATTTTCTTAATATAGTAGCTGTTTCCATAGCTATGGCTACTTTATGAAATTTAATTTCTTTATAATTTTTAACTCTATATCCATTTAATATTAAGTATAAAATGCAGTCAAATCGTATAGAGAATAAAATATTCTTTAATATTTATAATAACATCAAATGTGAAAAAATTATATTTAACATAGTTTTTTCAAGAAAAACTGTTGAAATCTTCAAATGATGGTACTTCCGGTTGACCAATTGTAACCAAAATCTAATCAGCTCTTCATATGGATGTAACGAAGAAGTATACGAAAAAAATATAATTTTTGTAACTGTAGTATTAGAGTTATCGCAGACGAAAATTTTGTCACACACACACACACACACACACACACACACATACACACACACACACACACACACACACACACACACACACATATCCACACACACATACAGACATCATCGTAAAAATAGTAAATTCATATTCTAGGGACCCTAAAACGTGCTTATTGATTAAAAACTCATCATCGAATTTTTTGACCAAAGACAATACCTTCCTTACCTAAAGGTGACGGAAGGTAAAAAATGTGCGAGAACGAGAGCGAGATCGAGATTACAGATCTGAAAACGAGACGAGATCGATATTTTATATTTCTCGTCTCGTCTCGCCTGCATCACTATTCACCTAAACTTTGGTTTTGTACAAATACATGCTGTATGATGAGTTTTCGAGTATGTTAACATCTATCAACTTATAATCAGTTTTAGTTAATTCTAATATCTCTTTCAAATACAAATTATCCTCTTCTTATTCCTTGCAAATCAAGTTCTCTCTGCTGGCGTTGTGCAAAAAGTAATCGTCGATTTAGTTTCTTCTCACGTGGAGAACATAGATTGTATGTCATTGTTCTGGTTGATGTGTGAGGCCGGGTAGACCGATCGCGATTAAAATCCGATCATGTGACCTCATTCCGGGGATAGATGGCGACTCGACTCGACTGCCGTAATCTCTGCAAGGGCGGAACGGACCAGGAACCGCCGCCGGATCGAACACGGGCAAGAAACACACCCCGAATTACTACAATCTCCGAGGAGAAACACCGAATGAAAGAGAAGGATTAGCACAA